>BSBK01003762.1:1145000-1477500 GCA_027943335.1 Chamaecyparis obtusa
ATTTCCTGTGATTTTTGACATTGATCAATAATCTCATCCATTTTTGTGATGATATATATATCCATGTCTCTCCAACCACATGAATTCAGATACAGTGAATATGTTGTCTTTTTGAGTCAAGTATTTCAGAATCTTCGATGATGGAAGGGTTCCATATGCCAGTAATTAATGAAGGCATATATATAAGGTTTTATTCAACCATTGTTGTTATCATAATCACTAGAAACCTACAACCGCATAAGTAAATAATATTGTTCATCACCAAGGATGACTCTAGGAAAGGTGAGATATATGCTAAGATTGAAGGGCTCCCGAATATGCTATGGATCATCAAAAATAGATTTCCTTCTATGAATCTGCTGAGTAATATTAAATTTATATCCTTGCTATAAATTCATTGCAGCCAATGGCCAGGCCACCTCATAAGTCATTTGAGTATTGGTATACTATTTCATGGTCAACATCCTTCGATTCATACTCTCTTGATTAATGGCGATACTTATTCGGTGTAACACTGATCACCAAAGTATAATTCCAACCTCGACATATTCTATCATAACGTTTTTATTGTTGGAGTATTCTCACCATATTTTTTGAATATGAATCCTTGGTGGTCATCGTATTAGGAAATTCCTGAAAAATGGATGTCACCAACCTTATACAAGTTCATTCCTTTCAATGATTACTAACTAAACTATACAATCTACGGATTACATGGCCATCACATACACTGGAGACCCTATGCATAATTGATGTTAGTCTTGTATCCAGTCGTGAAAGGAATTATTGGCATCGCCAGTACACTACAATGCTTTCCTTGGAAGCCTGTTGAATCTATGTGTGGAGTGCGGTTCTTATCCTGGTATGTCTCTTCGATACCCTTGCCATTGCCATTGCCAATATTGTTATTGTTGTTATTGTTGATGTTGCAGGGCTGCAATGGGCGTCTCTGCTTTACCTTATTTTCTTTCTCCATTTGCAGTTTGGCTCTGATACCATATTGAATTCTAGATCGCTGCAAATGTAATAGAACTGCCGTAAAAGTATGTGCTTTCCAAATGCATCGATCTCATGTATATATACATGGTAAAGACAAGAAGAGACATGTCCCTTCATGGGACATGTCTATTCATTAATCTAATTTATGAATTTAACTATATAATCATTATAAGAACAAATAAAATATAAACTTCATATATATATATATATGTATATTAATATAAATAATATCAATTATTAAATATATTAATATATATAACTATGTATATATAATTAATCAATTCTCATAATAATTATATAATCAATTTTATCTATTTGACCGATGCTACATACATCAACAGATTTCATGGATTGGCATTGTTGGGATCCTAGTGAAGGGCATGGCAATGTTTATATCAGAGTGGCACAGAGAAAGCTTGATGATGGTTTACTCGTCCCAACTAAATCCAACCATGTGCATATGGTCCAAAAGAAACACAGAGTTTTCAACAGATATTACTACCAATGTTTGCACTTGGCTTGGGATCTCAGCATTGATGTGTTTGATGTTTGGTTTCATTGGGATCCTAGTGACTCTGGGCATGGCAACAATTATATCAGAGTGGAGCAGTGGAAGCTTGATGTAGAGTTACTTTTCTCACTTACTTCCAAGCACATGCGCGTGGTCATGTCGTGGCTTGAGGGTTCCAATGGATACGGTTATTAGTGTTCGTGCCTAGTTTGGAATCCTGGAGTATTGATGATGGATTGCTTGAGGGCAAGCAATCTTTGGGCGGCGAGGATTTGTAATGTCCCCATTTTTAATAAATTAATTTTAAAAATTAATTACTGGTCCCAAAATTTAAGTAATAATATAAATGGACTTTTAATTAATAAAAGGGGGCCCAATTTTATTATTATTGTTTGTAGGTGTTTGTCGTGTCGGCATTCTTTTGTAAACCCTCAGGAGTTTCTCCGAAGGGGTATTTATGACCGGTGCGTAGGATTTATTTTTCATGTTGAGATTTGATATTTGTAATGTCCCCGTTTTTCAGTCTTTTGAGATTAGCTTGGTTTGGTGACCCTCACAAGCTAATCAGGTGATCAGAGGGGGTCAGTTTGCGGAGTCAGTGTTTGGATTCCATTCTAGAGGTTCAGGTTACCAGGTCTGCTCTTTGTTCGGGTCAATTTGGTCAACTTACTATTTTTAGTAAGTGGTATTTTGGGTATGGCCAGGTTTAGCAGGGCATCTGCACGGGGTGTCAGATGTTTTTGGATCGAGTTTTAGGGGATCTCCAGTTTGAGAGACTTACTATATATTGTATGTCTATTTTTGGCAGTTCGCTATTTCTGGCAAGGCAGTTGGAGTTTGACGTTTTGATGTCAGAATTGAGTTGTTGCAGTCAATGGGTTTCAGTGGCTTCTTATTTTAAGTTATCGTTATTAAATTAAGTTATTGTAATTTAATAACTTTACGACTTTATAACTTTAATGTTATAAAGTGTTGTTGTAAGGAAGAAGCTTCTTTAATGAATAATGTAAAGTTGAAGCTTTTTCAAAAAGCTATATATACAACTTGAAAAAGCAATTTACATTACCTTGGATCATTTGATAAAATTGTTTTGTCAGAGATTTTGTCTTTGCTTGGAAAAGCTAGGGTTTTGAGCTCGGTCTTCATCATTGGAGAGAGTTTTGCAACAATTCTTGAGCTTGGTCTTCTTCCAGGAGAGAGCTCATTCAGTTCTTGAATGCCAGATTAATAGGTTGTTCATATGCTGTGGCTTGATTGATTTCTTTTAATGAAGAAAGAGAGAAATTCGAATTGGAGAGATAAGGGTTTGAGATGTGTCATTGAGAGACGATAAGTTCTTAGAGATTTTGCACTTAGAGTTGGTCTGAAAGCCCACGAATTGAGCCGCATTTCGCAGACAGGGTTTTAGATTGCATTTTGGTACCTATTGGAGGTCGTACGGCACCCAGCTACAGCCGTACGTTACCAGGTTGGCCGTACACAGCCTGCATTGCATGATTGTTTGTTGGAGGCAGTTTCTTTAGTTTGAGACGCTTGCATTTATTGGTGGCCAGCCAGCATCATTCATCTTTCCTTGGCGGCAACAGCAGACTCCTTTGCGTGAGGGATTCAATCCTTATTAATGGCGGATGGTAGAGACTGCTACAGAATTGTATAAGGCAACTGTTTCTAAATAAGGTGCATTTATTGTTTAAATTTGCTGTGATACAATTTGAAATTGATAGTTTATCAAATTACCAATCTATAGAATTTCAATATTTCCAATATTATTGTTGATTATCATTGAATGAATTATGAGTTAATATATATCCAAAAGAATACAAACAACAAGGAATTTCCAGATTTACGCCCAAGAGTTTGAATTGCATTAAAGAACTACTTAGGTTCTTCACAATATTTTATTTGTATTTGCGAATTCTTGTTGGGATTATGCTGGCTGCCATTTCGGAGGTGAAAGATCCTCCCTATTTGGTTTATTGCAGTTTTGGTGGTTCACATCCACCCTAGTCTGCCGTTGGGAATATCACTCTGATATTTCACTGTGCGCCAAACTTGTGTTTTGTTTGTTTTGGATTTGGCAAATCTGAAACACCATCTTTGGCATTAATACTGCTTGTGGTATTGTGGATACTTGGCATTCATTGTTCTGGTGTCTGTAGCAATATTATTGTTGAATCTGAATTACTTCTGGCATCATTGGCATTTTGGCAACCATCTACCTAGCATTTGTTCCTGTGTATTGTTTTGTGTTGTATAAATTATCTTTTTATCATTTCGAAGGTCACATCACGTTTGCAATTAAAATCCAACTCTTGACGACTCTCTGCTGCACCGTACGGCCACACTTCCGGCTGCACTGTACGGCCTCCTCTTTGCTGCTCCGTACGGCCTTCTTGGTCACTGTACGGTGTTGGGACAGTAACACCTCTGGGACAGAATTCACCTTAGGGACAGAAACACCTCCGGGACAGAATTCACCTCTGGACAGAAATCACCTCTAGAACCAAAATAACCTTTAGGACGATTTCACCTTCGGGACATTACATCCAACTAACCTCCAAAATCTGGCAATGAAGCGCATTGGTGAATTCTTAAATGAATCCACTCTTATGATGAACTAGGTTTGTTCAATTCACTAGGAAATTTTGAGGGTTTCCATCCTCAAATTCTTTAAATCGAAAGCTAGAAACTTCCCAAATTCTCTGAGAGAAGATAAATAAAAACCAAGCATTATCAGAATGAACCTCTCATTCTTCTTTTGTAACCAACTACAAAGACTTTTGTCTTTCCCTTTGCTTGTCTCTTCAACTTGCTCTTTTTTGTCTCTTTATTTCCCCGCCTTTGTATTTAACTTGAAATTAGGGAAATAATAATAAATTGACTTTTATTAATTCTTTTCTCTAAACTCACCATTACAGTCATTTTAATACTTTTCTTAAATAATTAAATTAAGTTGCCATTAGATTTATTATTTTTTGACAACTTCAATTTTAATCATTTAAGTATTTTCCAATGTCAAAAAAAGGGACATTGCACATGGGTATATTTGGGTGGTAGCCATAGGGTACTTAGAATGGCAAAGTTGTGCCTTTTGTGCACCTAGGTCCAACTTGGCCATTCTTGGGCAACTCACACCCATCAATTGCTTAGAGTTTTGTTTTAAACTAAATTAGATTTAGCTGCTTATAAAGTAAACCTAAAACATCTTGTAGAACCTAATAAATATGGATAAAATAACACGAAACATCTAAATGGCACAAAAGGCAGTTGACTCCGTGTAAGGGGTGGCAAAGAAGTAGGACATGATCCTTAGTATGCCAACTTGGATGCATTTGTTGTACAATTTGGCAGTCACTTTAGATGATGAAAAAGCCTCTACATAGGACATAGCTAATGGGAGTGGCATTGTGGTTCTTGTGGTTCAAATGAACCTAGTGATGATTTTGATGCGCTTGATGAAGAGCAAGATGAAGATCATTGATCATATTTACTATTTTGTGTTGATTTGACTTATCATATAACATTGAACTATCAATTGTGTTTTATGTACTGTATTTTTTTAACAAGTTAGATATAGTATGGCCATAGCTAGCTTTGTTGAATCCAAGAAAATAAATTGCTGTAGTGGCAAACTTGAACCCCAAATTGGCAACTTAGTTCTAGTTCCTTATAAGTCCTTTATTTCTCCCACATTACTCAATTACTTTCTGAATGAGATTAAGGTGTTGAGTTTCTGGTGGTTGAAATCACAATAGCAATAAGTGGTCCAATTTTTGAAAGGGGAACTTAAATCTTCCATCATTTACAACATTGTATGCTCCCTTTTCTCAATTGTATAACGGATCATGTTCAATGTTTTGATGATGGGCAGTCATACAATTGTGTTAAAATTAAAGGTTTTCTAACTTATACTTCTAAAACCATATTAATAAATTTGTTCAAACATTCCTAAGCTCTTTTTTTTCCTATACCATATACAGGCGGACAAAGATTATCATCAAACCTTTGAATGATCCTTCTTTATAGTTCCCATTCTAAATAAAAATCTTCTGAAAACTCCATTTATTTGTGTTTTATGTGTAAATGGTTTGTATAAAATTTTGGATATTAGTGTTCCCTTTGTTTGTTTAAAATTTCTATGGTTGATCTTCAAGCTACTTTTCATGGTTGACCATATTGGTTCTTGCACTTATCTTTTTTCTCATGTAGTTGTGGTAATTTTTTTGGCACCTTACATTCTAAGATTTATTTCTTGCAACTTTATCTTTGTATATTCTGTCAAAAAGGTGAAATGACAACATTTTGTGGTTTCAGGTATCTTCTTAAAGTATCAATTATCTCAGCACTTACATACAACTTGAGGTGAGTGGAGAACTTGGAGTCTAGATTTGCATTTTCCTAGCTACATGAACCGCATTTCTAGTTTGGAGCAGAATTCAATATTTTATGATCTTTCACTTCTCTTTTTCTTGAAGATCTTTCAATTTTCTAGTTGTGTTTTCTCAACTTTTACTCTCAAAAACATGTTATCAATATACAATCATCTGTCCTCCTAGACGCTCACAAAGTAGGCATTGTGTGAAGAAGTATGTACAAATTTTATTGTGGTGTAAGTGAGATACAAGGCTATCTTTTCATACAATAAGAAACATAGTTCTATGAAAATGTTTGTAAACAATTCTAATGACAGTCTTGTGAACACCCTTTCTAAAGGAAATAGCTCTTGAACCTAAAAGGTTCACCTTGAGGGAAACGGCCTTTCTTACATTGCAATTAATGACCCTTTTATAGACGAGGATTGCAGAAATTTAGAAAAGCAATATGGATTTAACCTAAGGGTTTTACAAAGCATAAGTAGGCTATTAGTCTGTAACTTGGGATACCGGATTCACACTTCTTGCTTGTACTGCCAAATTTGAATTCATTTGGAGTCAGATGTGGGTGGGTATGTGCTTGGATGCGCTCGGGAAGTGCATCCACGTCATGTAAATGCATTCAGATGCACAATCAAGCGCATCTGTTCAAATCCACAAAGTGTGGATGCGCTTCCTGGGCACATTTGGATGCCAACACCCAAAAAACATGAAAAAAATGATTTTGCATTTTAAAACACTATTTTATTATTTTTTTCCATATAACCCTAAAATAGCCCTTTATGAGGTCATTCATTGTTAACACACTAAGTTGTCGATTCAGGTGCGGATTTGGATGTGGATGCGAGAATCGGGTGCACAGATTCATGAAGTTTTTTTTTAGGGGATATATATATATATATATGCAAAGAAATGCAAGAAATATACAAAATGAAATCATTTGATAGTATGAAATTATGAATAATGATACTTCACCATTGATCAAGATTCAAGATATTTAATATTTGATAGTTCAACTTAAAACTTCATAGACACAAATATTCAAATTGAAAGAAGTTCAATAACTAATTACTCATGTTCAAGATTCCAATGCAATTTAAACTACAAAATCAAAACTCTGTTCATGCTTCAATGTTCATCAATCAAGAGTCAAGACTCAAGATTCACTAATCAGATTCAGAATCATATGGATTCTCAAGAAAATCCACATTCTCATCATCTCCAACTGCTGCAAGTTCAAGATCATTTGAACCAAAAATGGTTCCACTTGTGCTAGATGCACCATGTGTCATGGTATCATCACCATCATCTATGATTGTAGTAAGATCATGAAGTGTTGCATCCAAGTTTGCACACTCAGGGGCTACATCCCAAAGCTTGGTTGACCCTTGTATTGATTCTCCTTACGTGACAAAAGACACAAGTTGGTATGAATGTAAACCAAGTCCTCAGCTTTCTTTGAGTCCAACCGGTTGCGCTTCATTGAATGGATATAGGAGTATGTACTCCAACTCCGTTCAGCAGCAGAAGAACTTGCAACTTGGATAGTGTTCACAAAATTAAACATACTACTGAAAACAAATTAAAGAATGTTAAACACTAAATTGTAGAATACAAGTGTGTAATGACCCTTACTGTAAAGGGCACTAAAAACTATAATGCTGGACTGTGACAATTCGTCAAACACTTGGCAAGCAACTGAATTTATACTGCTGTAAGTAAAGACTGAATATGGAAATTGTTGAGCAACAAATCCACTCAACTCAATAATGCAAATCAGTGCCATTTGCAATGAAATGTAACAATACAAATGCTGACTTCTATAATAATTTTCAGAATATCAAAGAGTTGGCACCAAGAAACTACAATGACCAAAATAGAGTTCTAATGTCCAACGACGCCAGTGGATTATGAACCCTCAAACTGATTACAAACTGCAAACTATGACAGTGACCGAAGTCTGAGAATATAAAGGACTGTTACACATTACCCATGAACAATAATAGGACTCCTAAGGCAATAACCTCAATGCCAAATGTATCATGAGGTTCCCAAAATCTGATCACAATGCAATTATAGCAATGACTGTTTTCAAGACTGAATTCTGAAAGTATAATGGGCAGTTACAATTATGACAACTTCAGATTTCAATTCCATGAACTATGGTAATGACAAACCATACAATGCACTCTATCCCAATGCACTTTCCTTGCTATGTTTATACAATTACAAACGATGTGAAACAGTGACTGATTTATGACAAATTCTGGACTGATACACAGTGACTGTACATATGCAATTTTATACCATTTTGGCACCAAAACATTAACACCAAACAATGTATAGAAACTTGGAAATCGCTGTCCTTGTTTGTTGACAAATGCTGGAGAATTGATGACTGTTCTGCAACCAAACTAAACCCCAAATGCTGCTGATGTGCCTGTCCTGGTACAGGTCGTACATGCGTCGTACAGTACGGCAGCTGTACAAAATTCTGAGCAAGGTGATAGCTGCCGAAAATGGTATGGAAAGAATCGCCTAGGGTTAGATAATAACCCCTCAAATGCATAAAATCAAACTCCTAGTAGTTTGATAGATATGAGCAAAAACTTGAGTCTTAGACCCTGATATGAACTTCACTGAAAATGCACAAAATGATCTCCAACACTTATCAAACTGATTCACCAATTAAGTGATGAATTCCAAACCCTTATTCAACCAGTTACAAACCCTCAATATCAATTTTTCATGTCTGCTTTTTCGGACTGCTTTTTCGGATTTGCTTTTTCGAACCTGCTTTTTTGGATTTGCTTTTTCGGACTGCTTTTTCGGACCTGCTAAAAATTGCCTCCTATAATTTCGGCCCTACTAAAAATGCCTCCTGAAATGCTGTTTCAATCACAAACAAACCTTTACATCAAATTCTCAATGAAGTACCAATGAGTTGGCTGAGTACCAACTCCAAATTTGCAACCCTTCAGTAGATATTTCACTACCTCAGTTATGTCAATCCAAGGGAGTGATTCGTTCCCAAAGATCGAATAGAATTTGCAGACCAAAGACTACAAATTGCTTCACAATGAAGAAGTAGAAGAAAATCCAAATCCAAGCATGTCCAAATGAAAGCCCAAGCCCTCTATTTATTCTTTTCCTTGAGAAGTTGCTAGAACTTCTAGAAACATCCAATTATAATGTACTTTATAATAAAATAACATTATAATAATAAAGTACATTTCTCAACTCAAAATTATAACAATGTAGGCTCATAACTGAATGTAGGCCCAACTACAACCGAATGTAGGCTCAAGACTGAACGTAGGCTCTACTACAACTGGATGTAGCCTCAAACTGGATGTAGGCTCACTCTGGATGTAGGCTCCACTACAACTGCATGTAGGCCCAAACTGGATGTAGGCTCTACCGAATGTAGGCTTTTTCAGCAATATGCAATCAAATGATCAACATAATGACCCTCTCTCCAAACCGTTTGCCTACGAGAGTCGATGATAGGCAAATCCGTCATGCCAAACGATGTCAGCCAAAATGGGGACATGACAAAGTGGTAAACAAAAAACAAAACAAAAAAAACTTGTGAGAGTATCTTGATTGCAAGAGCTTGTAGATGCTTGTATGGTTGACCATACATGTACCACCATGTGATAGATCCCATTTTATATCGGTCCTTTATTGCAAATGGAGACATTTTTAAACCCGAAGCAAATAAGCCAAATTCTAGCCTCACTGTTTCGTGCATTTCATCATCTGGGAAGAGTCTTGTAAAAGCTTTGTAGCACCCATTAGCAACTTCTTCATCCGCATATGGCGCAACTCTATTTGGCATACCAAGTACTTTCTCATTATAGTACCTTAGAGATAAGGCATATGCAAGGAGGTGCAATGGGGTTGTCATCTTCTCCTAACAGTGATGAATGATTGCTTCCACTTTATTGCATAAGGCTTCACATTCTGTGGGGTCATTCTCATGTTGTGTGAAAATTTTTACCTTCTCAACCATGGTGTCCATGCCATCATACACATCCCATAAGAAAGGTGTATCTGTATCGGCAAAGCAGAGCATAGTCATGATAGGCTTAGTGAAATCCAATACAAATTGCACACAAGCCCACCAATTGTCATCCAAGACCAAAGCCCTAACCTTTTGGGCTCTTTTTGAATTCGAAGCCTTCCATATACTCCACTGGTTAGAAATAACCATTTGGCTTAATTCCATTTGCACCTTGACAAGTCGTCTCATAACAATAGTATGAGATGCAAAATGGGTCTCAACAATGTAAGCAAGTTAACAATATGTCAATAAATATTAAGCAAAGACAATTATATACAATTTGATAATTGAACATGAACATAAAATTTATTCAAATTAAATAAATAAATGAAATTTACTAATTACAATTTACCTTCAGTAGCTCCAATTTGGAGAATGATCTAAATATGGATTGTGGTATGTGGTGGTTCGTCACAAACATTTGTATCTCCTCCCCCTCTTCATAAATTTGCTTCACCCAATCTATTTGAGTGCCAATATGTTGCATGATCAAGTTAAGGGAGTGTACAGTGCATGGTGTCCAAAAAATATGGTCATACCGACCCTCAATCAAAGCACATGCACCCCTAAAATTTTTGGCATTGTCTATAACCACTTGGACCACATTCTCACTACCCACCATCTCTATGGCCTCACTGAGAATTCTAGAAATGAACTGTGAATCCTTCACCTGCCCTTCACAATCAACAACCCTAAAAAACATTGTCCCTTTGGGGGACATTGCAATCACATTAATCAATGGCCGGTTTTTTGTATCTTTCCATCCATTAGACACAATAGTTATACCTGAAGTTTTCCAAGAATTTTTAAATGGTTGAAGAGCTCTCTCTATAGAAGTCCTCTTTTTTTGCAATAGAGTGGTATGCACTTTTTCATACTCGGGACTTATGTAATCAATTGGGGCTTTATTGATGGCTTGCACCATTTCCTTCCAATATGGTGATCTTACCAAGTTGAAAGGAAGACCATTGGCATAGAGGCAACGTGCAATGGCTTCATCAACAAGCTCTCTTGCCTCCATTTTAAATGCGGTGTCCAATGGGCCTCTTTTGCGGATGGTAATTTCTACTTCTTCCTGTTCCTCTCCCGGTACATGTACTTGCAAGAATGGATGTTTGGAGGATACAATTGGTTTAGTGGGTAATTGCATTTTGTTCTTTCTGGATGGAGGTCGATAAAAACTCTTTTTTGATCTTTTAACCAAACTATCATCAGTTTCTTGTTCTTTTACAAATGAAGCTATTTGTGCATTAGACATCCCTTTCCCACCCGTGCCTTTGCACATTGCAAATCCTTTACCAGCAGGGCCCATAAAATGAAGTTTGATATGAGAATATGAGCTATTGAATGGTTTGCCTTTGTTACTTTGACAATAATTACACTTCCAAAGATATGAGCCACCTCCTAAAACTTGTGATACTCTTGTGGTATGTCTCCATAAAGGAGATCCTACATCAATATTAAAATTATCAGCTCCTTGCTCTCCCACTAAATTTTGACTACTGGTGGTGGCCATTCTTGCACAATACAATCTAATTTCTTGCTATAATAAGAAATTAAATAAATTTAAACTAGAAAAAAAACTATGACCATAAGTGCAAAAAAATGATACAAAACTACTAAAATAGATAGCTAAACTTGTTTCTTTATTTCTTTAAAAAAAAAAGAAAAAAACTTTAAAAAAGTTCTTCACAAACTTGAAAAAATTTAAAAATTCATCAAAATCTCAAAAAAACTCATTGAAGGACTCGAGAATGGGATCAATTGCTTACCTTAAATGTTTAAAACTCCTTTGTGGAAGCTATCTCTTTCCCTACGAATGATCCTCTTCGAAAATAATCATTTTGCCTTCAAAATCCCAAAATGGAGACCAAATGAGAAGAGAGTCTAGCTGCAAACAAAATGAGATGAATGGTTGAATGGCCTCTTTTAGGGCCGTTTTATGGTTTAGGAGCAAAAAATAGATTAAAAAATGGTTATTAGCACGTCTTTTTAAAAAGTTAAGTGGCAAAAATGTTGAAAATTTTGTTTTTTTGGGCATATGCTCGTGGAGGCGTCCGGACGTGCCCGGATGCCCTGTGGGTGCCGCCCGAAAGCCACCACAGGATGTGGTGGCTTCCGGGCGGCACCCACAGGGCATCCAGGCCCGGATCCACCTCCACATGCATCCACTTCAACATCCATGATGCCTGTGTACGCATCAGTAACTTAGTTAAAACATATCATTTTGTTTTCTATTTTGCTCTCTTCTCATTTGGTCTCGATTTTGGCATTTCGAAGGGCAAGTGATTATTTTCAAAGGGGATTGTTCATGGGGTGCTAGATAGCTTCCACAAAGGATATCTAAGTGTCTAAGGTAAGCATTTGACCCTATTCTTTAGTCTTTTAATGAATTTTAATTTTTTTTAAAGATTTTGATGATTTTTTTTCAAGTTTCAAGTTTTTTTCCAAATTTTTTTAAGAAATAAAGAAACAAGTTTAGCTCTTTGTTATAATGTTTTTGTATCTTTATTTTGCACTTGTATGCTTGTATTTCTTAGTTTTTTTCTAATTTTAATTTATTTAATTTTTTAAAATAGCAAGAAATTAAATTGCAAGAATGACCACTAGTGAAAGTTCAGTTGGTGGGGAAGGAAACGATAAATTTAAAATTGATATAGGATCTCCTTTATGGAGACATACCACAAGAATTTCACAAGTTCCAAGAGGTGAGGCATATATTCGAAGTTGTAATTATTGTAATAAACCAAAATATAGCTCATATTCTTGAGTGAAAATTCACTTTATGGGTCCTGCTAGTAAAGGGATGGGAATGTGTCCAAGCCCAAATAAGAAGAGGTTGTGTCTCGCACAAATAGCAAGATTTGTAAAAGAATATGAAGAGGCTGATAAATTGATTCTAAGATCAAAATAAAGTGCTTATATTTGTGGAGCCAGAAAGAAAAAAATAATGAATTTACCCATTGATTTAGTTGTAGCCTCCAAACATCCCTTCTTGCCTATACTGGAAGATGAAGATGAAGTACAATTTGCCACCTGCAAACGAGGTCCATTGGACAAGGCATTTAAAATAGAACCAAAAATTGCATGTTGCCTCTATGCCAATGGTCTTCCTTTCAACATGGTGAGATCACCATATTGGCAAGAAATGGTGTCGGCAATCAATAGTGCACCGGCTAGTTTCACAAGTCCTAGGTTTGAAAAGGTCCGTACCACCTTGTTGCAAAGAGAGAGGAATGCTATAGAGACCTCCCTTCAACCAATTAGAGATTTTTGGATTGATCAGGTGTTTTTATTGTTTCAAATGGATGGAAAGATATCAAAAACCATCCATTGATTAATGTTATTGAAGTGTCCCCCAAAGGGGCAATGTTTTTGCGGGCGGTTGATTGTGAAGGGGAAATGAAAGATGCACAATTCATTTCCAAAATTCTCATCGAGTCCATAGAGATGGTGGGTAGTAAGAATGTGGTCTAGGTAATCACAAACAATGCAAAAAATTGTAGGGGTGCAGGTGCTTTGGTTGAGGCAAGATATGAGCACATTTTTTGGACACCATGCACTGTACACTCCCTCAACTTGGCGATGCAACAAATTGGTACTCATAGAGTGGGTGAAACAAATATACGAAGAGGGCGAGGAGATCCATATGTTTGTGACAAACTACCAAATGTCACAATCAATATTCAGATCTTTCTCGAGATTGGAGTTGTTGAAGGTAAATACTAAATTTAATTTATTTATTTAATTTTATTTATCTTGTGTTCATTTATCAATTTGTATATAAATTTGCTTAATATTTATTACTTTTTAAATGCGTTATTTACATATTGATATTGTTAATAACTTAGGTTGTTGAGACCCGATTTGCATCTCATACTATTTTTATGAGACGACTTTTGAAGGTGCGAGAGGCATTAGGTCAAATGGTTATTTGCCATGAATGGGGTGTATGGAAGACATCACATTCAAAGAGTGCCCAAAAGGTCAAGTCATTGGTCTTGGATGACAATTGGTAGACTTGTGTGGAATATGTATTGGAATTCACCGAGCCTATCATGACTATGCTTTGATTTGCTGATACAAACACATTGTTTGGGGGATGTCTATGATGGCATGTACACAATGGTAGAAAGAGTAAAATTAGCAATACAAAACATTGCAATAAGGTGGAATCAGTCATTCATCATCATTGCAAAAAGATGACCACCCCATTGCACCTCCTTGCATATGCCCTATCTCTGAGGTACTATAACAAGAAAATACTTTCTATGCCAAGGAGATTAGCACCATATAGAGATGAAGAAGTTGCTAATGGGTACAAGTGGGCATTATCTAGACTCTTCCAAGATGAAGAAGTGGAGAAAGAAGTTAGAAAAGAATTTGGCATGTTCACCTCTTGAAGAAGTCATACTCCAATAGCTATTAATGACCAATATGACATGGAAGCCAGCACATGGTGGTATGTCCATGGTTAAAAATTTGGGTACCTCCAACCTCTTGCAATCAACATTCTCACACACGTAAATTATTTTTTGTTTTTTTACCACTTGTATTTTATACAGTTTAGTACTTAACATTCCTTAATTTACTTTGCATTTTTTTATTTTATTTTATGGAAACTATCTAGGTTGCAAGTTCTTCTGTTGTCTCAATTACCCAAGACTCTATTTCCACATAAAAGCATTCAAGACTCTATTTCCACCTGCCATCTCAATCACTGTCTAAAAATAAACAACTCTTGATCCCCATGGTTTCCTTCATGTGATATGATTGATTTCTTTTGTTCAAAATTGTATGTGAATATAATCTTCCCAATACTCATCCTTTTTTTTAAATAATTAAATCGCACTGCCCAGCTATTGAAGGAACAATAATTGCATGACATAATTATTGTTCGAATTTTACACAGCCATAGCCTTTGCACATAAGAACTTTTAGAATATTCAAATGATGACAAGGCAATCTGACTTGGCACACATCAGCAGGTGAAGTAGACAAATAGATAGCTTTACCAGACACCCAACCAGCTCAACCAGTCAACCAAGTAGCTCAATCACACAACCAAGTAGCTCAAGCAAGTAACTAAGAAGCTCAACCATGCAACCAAACAGCTCATTCCAATTCTCTTTTACTTTGAGCAATTCTCCATAATTCATATGACCTTGATCATCAACCTTTGACATCAATGACAAAATATTCCACCTTGCTATTAATTTACATGTTATATGTTTTTAACTTGCTTTATATAATGCTTGTATATAATATGACACATATGAGTATTCCCTTAATGATTCTTATCCATTCGGCTATCTTATTTTGGAGGGGATGTTGACATAAACTTAGTTGTCATTGGTAAAGTCATAGGAAAACATCAATCCCACTGGAACACCGGCACTCATGATTGTGAACCGGTAGACTAAACAAGAAAGTAGTGTACTTTAACCGGTCATGCTTATACCGGTCTAGGTTTTTGTAACTGGTCATGGGATACACATAGGGAACATATGACTAATCGGAAACAAGCTCTTCACTGGTTAAGTGCATGATAATCCGAACCAGATTATGCAGAGCGTTTTCAGTTAAACTGGAGTTAGCTTTTTTAGTGAAACTGAAGTTAGCTTTGTTTTATCTGCGAGCGTTTCGAGGTAAACTCAGGATCAGTTTGTAAGCTTTTTTGCATGCATCATTTATGGGTGAGTTTACAGCTTGATGGAACTATGAGATGTATTTTTAATAAGATTAATTTCTTATAAATACAGGTCAAAGGACATGAAAGAAGTGTTGTTAAATATCAAGAGCATAGAGCGAAGGAGAGCATGATAGCAGAATCTTCTGAGAGGAATCACACTCACGAGAGGTGAAAGACAGAGAAAGATTCAACAACCAAGCAGAGGAAAGGGTAACAGGTATGATCTGATTAGACAGAAAGTGTCATCATAAGATCATTGCTTTAAATTGAGAAGCATATTTTAATCCCTCAATCAGGGTGAACCCTAACAGATTCTTTGTATAAATCCCTTTACCGCATAACATTTTTATTGGTGTTCAAAGTCCTCTCACAAGGCGACTCCTAACAGGGTCAAGATCCTAACAGGTCTTCTACCAATTCTCTTAATCGGGTAGCACTCTTACCAGTGCTTTGTAAGCCTCTAATAGGGCAACTTTATTACTGTAGTAGTGGAGTTTGTGGGTTATGTCCCACCGTGGTTTTTCCCTTCTAATCGAGGGTTTCCACGTATATATGTTGTGTTGACCTGTGTATTCAATTTTTGTTTATGGGTGCTGTAATATTCTTTTAATTTCTATATTAGCAAGTATCTATTTGTGAAGAAGTAGAAGTAGAAATTGTATTTACTGATTCACCCCCCCTCTCAGTAACCGGTTAGGATTAACAATTGGTATCAGAGCTTAGGTTCTCAAAGATACAAAACTTAACCGCTTGAGTAAAGATCATGGAGGGTTATAGGTATCAAAAGCAGCTTGAGGAAGCCAATGACATGATTGCCTCTCTTGAGAATAGATTTAGGAGGTCTCTTGCAAAGAGGAAAGAGTTGGCTCTGCAACTGAGTGAAAATAATGAAACCATTGAGGAACTCTCTGGGCAGAGTGGATCTGTTGAAGTAGAAGAGGCGGTCTTTGATCTCGTGGAGAAAAATCAAAATCTAACTGATCAAATCTCCAATCTAAAAAGGGAGCAAGAAATTCATGCTCTTAGGATGACTGAAATCATTGAAGACAAAAGGAAAGCTGACGATGAAAAGAACTGTGCCTTAGAAGCAGTACTAACTGCTGAAAGAGCAAGAAAACTAGCGGAAGATGCGGTAAGAGAAAGTGACACTCTCATATTACAACTTCAAGCAGACATGCAGAGCACAACTCAAAAGAATGCAATTATGCATGAGCACTTGCATGACAAAGATGATGCATGTAAAAGGTTGGCTATAGAATTGTATCAACTAAAAGAACAGCTAAAAACTCTTGAAGAGAGAAATGAGAAACTTAGAAGGTACAATGAAAGCTCAGAGAAGCTTGATGAGCAACTTAGGGCTCAAAGAAAGCACAAAGGATCCCACAAGACTTGTGTACATCGGTCAAAGAAACCAGGAAACCGGTGAATCCTCTGAAAACAAGCAAGGCAAGATGGAGAAGAAGAAACCTATAGAAGACAAAGGTAAGAAGACCTTCAAACCCTCTTGCAAACATTGTGGAAAACCGGGTCATAAATCTAATGACTGCAGAAATGCACCGGTAAAACCATTTACTTCTAACAACTATTGCAGCAACTGTTACAAGTATGGTCACAAGACCTTTGAATGTAAGTCACGCTCCAATGGTGTGTCTAGTGGAAGCAGGGGAAGCGCCAAGGGCTATTGCTATGCATGCAACAAGTTTCGACACAAAGCAAAAGAATGCAGGTCCAAAACCATGGCATTCAAATCCCCGCCGAGACCGGTATTCCATAATAGGAATATAAATCGGAGCACATCCAACTGTGCTACCTGTGGGCCATCAGGCCATAGGAATTCTGGATGTCACTCACCCATGGACAGGGAAAGAAGGGTCAATCCATGGAGAGGAACTGGAATGGCTTGTTACAACTGTAACAAGATTGGGCATTTGGCCAAGGAATGCAGGAACCAGTCGATGAACAAAAGAAAAGGACTAGCCAAACCGGTCAAGAAGAACTTGTCCCCCAACCAAAAGGATAACTTGAGAGAAGAGACCAAAAAGGAAGTAAAGAAGACTTGGTTAGTAAAAGGGACAATGAATTCCGCTGAGGATAAATTTGAGGTAAGGTCATCATTTACTAATGGTGATATCTTTTCAGCAAATTAAGCCTAAGGGCTTAAGGGGAACAGGTAGCCAGCCTACTGTTCCCAGAGGAACTGGTGAGCTATGATCTCACTCAATCAAGAAGTGCAACCGGGAAGAAGTCACTGGTCTAACATGTAAACCGGACAGGTAAGTGTTGACATTGCAGCCGAGGACATGCAAATAGATAACAAGTCTGCAGACCAGTTGTCAAAAGAAAGGTTAGGTAAGGGTAATTAATATGGTAATTGTTAACAAATGTTACCGTTTGCTAATTACCATTACGATCTAAGTCTATAAAAGGGAAAGCTGATTTCTCATTTCACTTTACATTGCGAATTGTGATTATTGATTTCATAAGTTTGAGTAATCTTTTCTTGCTATGATTTACGTTCTCTGCTTAGCGAATTCCATGAATCTTATCAAGAACTTTCTGTTAAAACCGGTCTAGTACTATGGCATCCTCATCTTCTGTGGTAAGCCTAATCAGTGCTAATCAACAGGAGAGACTAGTTTACGACATTATGGCAGTGCAAAACCGAGAAAATGATATGGTGGGAGCTCTATCGTTCATGCCTGCAGGTGTTTTGCTGACTGAGGATGTAACGACATTCATCTACAAAAAATAGGAGGAACTAGGTGAAACGTTTATCCAGAGCAAATACCTTTCACTTTGTGAAAACGGAAAGCTTCAATCTAAATACGCGAAGTTTGAATCATCGGGATTGATCAATGGAGTGAAATATCCAACCGTGTTTCGACTGGATTGGATTAGACTAGTTTTGAGCAGGGTTCACGAACCAAGAATGTGGCTTGCGAAAGGAACGGTCCGACTGATAACAAAAGAAGACATACGCAGGGTGATTGGTTATAATGCCACAGGGGAAGCTCTTACTGTTAGCCGTCAAGTTGTGTCACCGTCGGATGTTAGCCGCCGACGGAGGTAAAGTTGGGTTACCGTCGGATCTCAGTCACCGACGGAGGTTAATTAGTTGCAACGGTTGAGAAGGGTGACGACGTTTGGTTGTACCGCTTCGGATGTTATATGTATATTGTATTTGCTTATTGGCAAGGGCACTGTCATGATATGATTTTAAATGATTAATAAAAGCTATTGTGTTCTTTCCTATATAAATATTATCTTTGTTGCATATCTTATTGATGGTTGTGCGTGTGCGTCTATAATAAGTCTACCTTTCGGGTAAACATTTGGTGCCGCTGCCTAGACATACCCGGATGGCGAGTAGACATAATGGGCTTACCCGTTAGTGCAATAAACCCAGAAGCCGAGGAAGCCCGTACAGAGTTGTACGACGGAGAGGATAATCTGGCACGTGACTTCCGAATTTTGTTTCAAGTAGCTCTTGAAACTCACGTCCGAAGGGAGGCAACGAACGGAGACGTCCCTGCAGGCGTAGTGTGGGACGCAATTGGGGCGAACCCTGCTGCGAATCGGCTGTTGAACCAACTTCCACAGTTGCTGGCACAAGCAGCACTCGCACGACGTATTCGGCAAGAGGAAATTGACCGTGAAGACCGCCGCCAGGAGATCCTCCATGCATTCCACGCCCGAGAGCATCTTCGTCGCCGTCGGGAGGAAGGAAATGACAAACAGTAAAGTTGTTGAAGTTTGAAACGAAGGGGAACGGAACACAAAAATTCAATTGTAGTTCAATTGAGAATGTTGTAAAGCAACATGAATTAATAAAAAATAAGTGTTCTTTTTGATTGAGCAATGTGTATAGTCTATCTTGATGCCCAATAATTTAAATAAAGATCGAAATAAGAAAGTGATAGATGACGAAGGGGAAGCCACACAGAAGGCTTTGATATCCGCGCAGCAACGTGAACGTCGGTATAGGCTCAGGCAACTTGCCAAGGACCAGCTTGCCGGAGGGTTGCCGGAAGGGGACCTCGGAAGTGGTACGGAAGGTGCAGAAGCCGAATTGGAACAGTTCATTTCGCCCGAACATCGAAGGGTGTAGAGTAGTGAAGAACTAATCGAGGAAATGCGAGCGTTGAAGACCTTCCTCCAGGAAGAACGAAACCGGTTTGAAGACTGGGTCCGTACACCACGTGCGGAAGACCGCGATCACGAAGGGAGACGTACGGCTGAGGGTGACGTTGACGGAGCAGAGACACACGGGAACCCTCCGTTGGAGCCCACGACTCCATATAACACAGTTCCACCGGTGACACAGGCCCAACAAGTGCCACCAGTAAATACCATACAAAGCAGCATAGTAGGGGTGGGTGTGGGTACCACAGGCGGTGGTACTGGACAACACACAACCCAACCACCTATGGCGACTCATAAGGAAAAACTACCCAAATTCCAAGGCGATGGAAAGGACGATCCCGTCCGACATTGCCGCACATGTGAAACAATTTGGGCAGCAAATGGAGTTACAGATCACGATGAATGGACGAAACAATTTCCAGCAACCCTCCAAGGGGTAGCAATTGACTAGTATTCCGACTTAGATAAAACCCAAGTGACCACTTGGGACCAGTTAAAAAAAGAATTTGAGAAAGAGTTCAGGCTCCTACGAGACGATAATGAAATCGTCTCCGAAATCTACGGAACCAAGCAAGGACCCAAGGAGACCGTACGGAACTACGGTCGCCGACTGAAAGAATTGGTAGGCAAAATGGAGAGTCCACTAGCCGATGGATTGAAGAAGCGATGGTTCGTCGAAGGATTGAAATCCAACCTTCGGAGGAAGATGAAGATAGTTCCTCCCCCTTCTTACATTGACGCCTACAATCGAGCGATGGACCTCGAAAGTGAACAGAAAACATCGAAGAAGAAGAAAAATGAGTCTTCTTCGTCGGAGGATGACAATACTTCGGGAGATGACAGCGGTAGTGACGGGAAAGCAAAAAAGAAAGTCTCCGCACTCCAAAAGGACATGGAACGAATGCTCAAGGAATTTCGCAATATGAAGGGTAGCACCAGCCGGAACAACGAAGGAGAACTTTGGTGCACCGACTGCAAAGAGGCTGGCCACGCTAAGGGCGCATGCCCACGGAAGATGTTTTGCGATATTTGTCAATTGGCGGGTCACTCCACAAAAGAATGCCCGTTCAATATGAAGACACGAGGCCAACAAGTTATGTTCACACAGGAAGCTTCAGCCTCCGGAGATCAAAACACAGCCTCTTCTGGCGGATATAGGAATAATCGCCGAGGGGGAAGAAGAAATAGCAATAATGACGGAGGACGAAGCCGCCTTCAATATGATACAAGCGGAAGACCGATGATTCAATGCCACACGTGTAGTCAGTGGGGGCATTTCGCTCGGGACTGTCCGAAGGGAGAAAAAGCGCAATTTCTGTGCAAATGGTGCGGGCTTGGAGATCATGACGATACAAAATGCCCCAAACCAGGAGTGAATTTAATTAACATTGAAGGCAACAAGGGAGCGTTGGCAATCACCCGAGAACAAGCACGGAAAGCCACCTACCCACACCCAGAGACTGAAAAAAAGAGAGTATCGGAGACAAGGGAAGATATTCATATGGCCCAACGGAACGAAATGCACGACGCCGTGGGAACTTCCGAGGGAAGTCACGGGGAACGGATATTAAGGCAAATTATGCAAATAGAAATTCCAGTACAACTGGGAGATCTTTTGACAGTGGCCCCACAATTAAAGATGGCTCTACTCAATGCGGTACCATCGCCGAACAGACAGAGGAAACCACGATGACAAACTCTCTCGAGAAGGGAAAATCCGTGGAGGATCCCATGTTATTGGCACTTAACACCGGGAGGCACCCGGCAGTAGTAGAAATGGGAATCTTGGGCACAATACTCACGGACACTATCATTGATGGAGGATCGGGGGTCAACGTCCTATCCGAAGAAACCTGGAAGAAGCTTGGACAGCCAACACTATGGCCGCCGACTTTCCAGCTTGTAGGCACAGACCAGCATGGAATTAAACCAATAGGCACACTGATGGCTCAAAAAGTGATGATTGGCACCCAACCATTTGTCATGGACTTTATTGTTATTCCAGTAAAAAAGAAGGGATACGACGCCCTCTTGGGGAGGGGGTGGCTAATACAAGCAAGAGCTAAGCACGACTGGAAGCGGAACGTTATTTCTATGGAGAGAGACGGCCGGAAATTCACCATTGATTTGAGAAGTCAATTGGTGAGTGAAGACCTGGTGTCCTCGTCGGGATCAAACACAGACGAAGAAATTGACGAAGGAAGACACGAACCGAACAAGGAAGGTGTATTACAAATAGAAGGATACTCTGACGATGACATGGATTCACTAAACGGGCTGTTCCATTGGCAAATGGAGGATTATGAGCTAAGGCAATGTAACATGTTGGAGATAGAGGACAACGAAGAAAACCAGATAGGGGATGAGGAGGAGCCTACATTTCCGCCACAGTACGAGGAGTACAAAGAGGGGGAGCTTCGAATTCAGGAAACCCCAGCACACCAATTCGACAAAAAGAAACCCATTAAGTATGAAGAACTGACAGTAAAGCCCACGAATTTAGGAGATAACACCAACCCGAAGAACATTTTAATAGGGGATGACTGGAACCCTGTGTTGAAAACCGCGGCATTTAAAATTTTCACAGAATACAAGGATGTATTCGCTTGGACTTACAAAGACTTAAAGGGGGTACCGCCGGAACTGTGTCCACCGGATCCCACTCGTCGAAGGAGCAGTACCCGTACGGAAACGTCCATACAGAATGAACAAAAACTATGCGGCCCGGGTTAATGAAGAGATCGGGAAGATGCTTGATGTAGGTATAATATTCCGAGTACAGACGAGCGAATGGGTCTCCCCCATTGTGATCTCACTGAAGGACTCCACCCAAATAAGAATATGCGTGGACTTCAGATGTCTGAACGCTGTTACAGTCAAAGATCCCTTTCCAATTCCCTTCACGGATACCATCTTAGAGGAAGTTGCTGGTCACGAAATCTACTCCTTTATGGATGGATTTTCGGGGTATAACCAAATATCAATAGCAGACGAAGATAAGCTGAAAACAATGTTCGTGGTAGAAAATGGAGTATATGCTTACAACAGGATGTCGTTCGGGCTTTGCAATGCCCCAGCAACATTCCAACGAATAATACTGCACGTCTTTGATAAAATGTCGATAGGCAACTTCAAAGCCTTTTTGGATGATTGGTCTATCTACAGTACGGAAGATACCCATCTGGTGGCCCTTCGGGAATGTATGGAAAGGTGCCGACGGGCACGGTTGGTGCTTAACCCTAAGAAGTGCAGATTTATGGTCCCACAAGGGAAACTGCTCGGACATATTGTATGCAAAGCCGGACTAAAAACCGACCCAGACAAGATCCGGGTGATCCTCGAGATGAAACCCCCCACGGATGTTACGGGACTCAAGTCATTCCTCGGACACATTGGGTACTATCGAAAATTCATTAAACAGTTTGCTCACGTGTCTCTTCCGATGGAACAATTGACCCGGAAAGGAGAACCTTACAATTGGGGGTTAGAGCAAAGGGACGCATTCAAAGACCTTAAGGCCAGGCTAGTCGCTGCACCTATCCTGGCATTCCCCGACTGGGATAAAGAGTTCCATGTGCATGTGGATGCCTCCAATTTTGCGATTGGAGCCACGCTGGCACAGACAGGTGATCACGGGTTAGATCACCCTATATACTTCGCAAGCAGGCTCCTTTCGAAGGCAGAGAAGAACTACTGTACAACAGAAAGAGAAGCGTTGGGGATGGTATATGCGGTACAAAAATTCCGGCATTACTTGCTCGCCACTCCATTCACATTTTTTGTGGATCATCAGGCCTTAATGTACCTGGTAAACAAACCACTTATTCAAGGACGAGTAAGTAGGTGGTTGCTTCTCCTGCAGGAATTCACATTCAACATCATTGTACGCCCTGGAAAAAGTCACATGTGCAGATCACTTATCTCGACTCAAATCCGGGGAGCCACCAGAAGGGGTAAATGATGACTTTCCCGATGCTCATCTATTTCGTATTGCTGTTCTTCCTCCCTGGTACACAAGCATTGGAGAATTGTTATCCACAGGACAGTTCCCAGAGGGAATGCCGCCTGGCGAACGAAGGAAATTAGTACTCAGAAGTAGGACGTTCCAACTCATTAATGGGTTATTATACAAAATGGGACCGGACGAGGTACTTCGGAGATGTGTGATGGAAGAGGAAGTCCAAGGCGTTCTCAAAGAAGCCCATGAGGGTCCCACAGGAGGCCATATGGGACCCGATACGATAGCAAGGAGGTCTTACTAGCAGGCCTGTGGTGGCCCACTTTGTATAATGATGCACGAGAATGGGTAATGAGCTGCGACACCTGTCAAAGAGCTGGGAAACCTCTCAAGCGGGATTTTATGCCATTAAATCCGTCTAATGCGCAGGAATTGTTTGAGAGATGGGGTTTAGATTTTGTGGGACCACTAAAACCAAGCCAGAGGAGGAGGTGCCGATATATTGTGGTGGCAACGGAATATCTTACAAAATGGGTTGAAGCTCGGGCCTTGCCAGACAATTCTGCAGTCAGCACAGCTAGGTTCATATATGAACAAATTATTACAAGTTACGGCATCCCCATTCAACTCACGAGTGACAGGGGTGGGCATTTTGTTAATCACGTGATACAATTGCTCACTACAGAATTCAAAAATTTTCACTCACTCTCCAGTCCCTATTACCCGAGGGCGAACGGGCAGGCGGAAGCCACGAACAAGATTCTAGTATCTGTGATTTACAAGTCCTATGGAGTCGAAGGAGAAGATTGGGAAGAACGACTTCCCTCAGTTCTGTGGGCGTACCGCACGTCGTATAAAGTCACTACGGGACATACTCCGTTCCAATTAATGTTTGGCCAAGAGGCCTGGTACCCGCAAAGTTTATGGTGCCAAGTCTACGAATAGCACTCGAAAATAGATTAGGCGACATGGAAAGCCTTAGAGAACGTTTCCATGCTCTCAACAAACTGCATGAACGACGGATGTTGGCACAATGGGCAACCGATGTCGCGCAGCAGCGTCGGAAGCACTGGCATGACAAGCATCTCCGTCACACCTGATTTGCTCCAGGACAACTCGTACTGAGGTATAATGGCCGAAACGAGATTAAACCCGGCAAGTTCAAGGTAAAATGGTTAGGCCCCTATCAAGTTCGGGAAGTCAATACCAACGGGGTGATTAAGCTGTCCTCGATCGACGGGGTACCCATAGCCGATGCAGTTAATGGGTCGAAATTGAAGATTTACCATGATCGGGTCCCCAATAGAGTGCCAAATGAAAAATATAAAAAAATATAAAAATAATATAAAAAAAAGAAAAAAAGTTGCCGTATGGTGGGACCACCGAACGGTGGAACCACCCGACTGTGGAACCACCGAACGGTGGGACCACCCGACGGTGGAACCACCGAACGGTGGCCACCCGTCGGTGGATCACCCGACGGTGAATCCACCGTCTTTATAACTCCCACTTCCGCGGTCAAGCGGTAACATAAAGCGCGGACGGGAGAAAAAACAGAGCGGACGGGAGAAGGTGCGGACGAAGGGAAAGAGAGTAGTGCCGCGGAAGGAGGAACAGCGGACGAAACAGTGTGGTAGGAAGGAACAGCGGACGGAAGGGAAGTGTATGGTTCGCGGTGCTACAGTTCGGGGTTAGTATATATCACCATTTTATGCAAGTATCACCGTACAGAGCAGGGATACACGATAACTACCGCACAAAGAGGGAAAATTGCTTGCATTTTAAGAAACGGTTTCTTGAATTTAAACCGGGTGAACATGCACTCTGCGGGAAAGAGAAACAATTGGAAAAAACAATTACAGGCAGGGAGCTTAGGAAAAAAAGAGATGAACAGGCAGGCTACTATTCTACCATCAGGGGTGAAGGTTGCGGGGCAGCATCAGGCAAGTGGGAGCAGCGGGAAGAAAATGACGCTTGTGCAAAAGGAAAAAGGGAAAAATTCTATCACCTATCAGACGATAGCATTCGAAGGACTTAATGGGCTAGAGTGTAGGACATGGTGGAAGGAGACTCCTGAGGATGATGAGGTAAAGAAGTTTTTACGACAGGCAGGGGTTCATTGGGCTATCCAAATGCCCTTGTTTCCTGTGCGGAATCTGGAGACCACCTTGCGGATGATGATTCAATGTTTCGATAGCCAGACGAGGACAAGTACATTCATGTATCGGAAACATATGCTTACAGTTTCTTATGGCCCGGAGGACTTCACACGAGTCTTTGGTATCCTAGGACGTAATGGACAGAAAGTGGATACCACCAAGCAGAAGATGTCCACAGAGCGGAAAGAGTTTTGGATAAAGCGTGTATGCCGTCGGCTTACTCTAGCAGAATTGGAAACAGTGGTAAATGCGACCAAGGCACGAGGGCTGAGGAGGGAGTACATAGCAGAGGGTGCTTGGCGTTGTATTCTTGATGTCCTCAAGAGTAGGCTGACTGGTTCGAGCCGTGCATCCGACATTGCTCTCCCACAGATAGTCTACATGCAGGGGTTGATGAACGGGGTGGTCTATGACTGGGCTTCGGTGTTGGCGGAAAGAATGTGAGAATTCATGACGCTGCAACACCGCACTTTTTATATGCCCCATTACGCTATTGGACTATTTCTTGAGGCTGCACTGAGACAAATGCCTGTGGACGAGTTGGAGCTCAAGCCGCAAGGCAAGCTCACGGGAGGAGCTCCGCTGGTGTTCTACTGGCGATATTTGGATATGGGGAGTGCAGTCAGTGGACAGAAACGAAGGCGGCAAATGGTGGTCGAATCTGACCAAGAGGACATTGATAGCGGCCGGGAAGCCAGTGAAGAATCTTCCGATGCAGACTCAAGCGAAGAGGACACAGTACGGTTTGCACCACCAGTGTTATCTCCCTCGGCCCACTTCACTTCAACACCACTAGTGAGTTCTACAGTTCTTTTAGTTGAGTCTCCACGGGAGGAGGCAGCCACAGACATTCTAGGGGAAGGAGATCCTAACCCTCCGCCGGAGGTAGCAGTCGCATCAGGAGGGGAAGAATGCGAAGGTATTCAGGACATTGGAGAGGGTCAGGTCCGGATGGAAGTGATTGGGTCGGATGCTGTAGTGACTGTGGATGCTGCACTCTTGCGGGATCCCTCACCACCTCAGGACTCTGTGCAGATGGGAGCTATGCGTTCTTGGATCAGCCGACGATTTCAATTGGTTCCGACTCCACCACCAGCAATAGTTCTCTCTCCTCGACGGGAGGACCCGCAGGAGGTGATTGGAGTAGAGTCCGCAGATGTCAAAGTGGCAACAGATGATCTCCCTCCTTTCTCTGAGGAGGACAGGGCTGTGGCGAGGGGCGAGGTGGCTAGGGAGGCACCTTGTGGAATTGAATTGGCGCGCCCAGCAGCCCTTACTGGTCCTGGGGCATTGGAAGGAGAAGATGTGGAGACCTATTTAGCAGACATGGTCACTAGACGACGTCGGTTGGTGGCTGTAGTAGAGTCCCGAGCCGTTGCGGCTATTGTTGAGGATTTGAGACGCCTTCTAGCCTTTGCCCAAGTAGGATGTGGTGCAGCATTTGCTGCTTGCTTTGAGCAGGGGTTATGGCCTGATGGGGAGACTGCCGAGATGTTGGCTGCTTGGGCGGTTCCTACGCCAGTCATTGAGAGTGAGGCAGCATCTCTTGTTCGAGAGTTGGAGCAGACTTTTAGGGAGGGGTACTACGCGTTGAGGCGATCTGAGTATGTCTCGTCTGCTCGGAAGATTGCATTGGTAGCTGCGCAGAGAGCTCGGGCGGAGCTAGGCACCAAGGTGGAGGCAGTAGAGAGAGACTTACTCCAGCGTACCCAAGAGTTGATGGCTGAACAGGCAGCACGGGCCGCTCTAGAGCAACGATTGGCAGCGGCACAGGCAGAAAATGAAGCAAAGGAAAAGGAACTATTGGAGGCTGCGATGATGATCAAGTCCGCCTTGGAGTTCCAGATGGTAGCTGAAGCACAATTGCAAACTCGAACCACACAAGTTTATGAGCTTCGGGCTCAGTTGGGATCATCCACCACACCAGTTCTTTCAGCGGAGCAGCATGCTTCTTCATCAGGGACGCTCCCTCTACCCCACTTTCCTTCTCAGTCTTAGCAATAGAAGTTCATCATTCCTATTTTGTTGTTCGGTCCCGGACATTTTGTTGTCGTCTGGAGACGACTTTTCTTAAGGGGGGGATGATGTTAGCCGTCAAGTTGTGTCACCGTCGGATGTTAGCCGCCGACGGAGATAAAGTTGGGTTACCGTCGGATCTCAGTCACCGACGGAGGTTATTTAGTTGCAACGGTTGAGAAGGGTGACGACGTTTGGTTGTACCGCTTCGGATGTTATATGTATATTGTATTTGCTTATTCGCAAGGGCACTGTCATGATATGATTCTGAATGATTAATAAAAGCTATTGTGTTCTTTCCTATATAAATATTATCTTTGTTGCATATCTTATTGATGGTTGTGCGTGTGCGTCTGTAATAAGTCTACCTTTTGGGTAAACACTTACCCTAAGGACGATAGGCAATGCAGAAGTCATACGGTTGACGAAGTCAAGGTATGACCATCGAATGATGATTGTGAACGACATTAAAGATGATGGTGTTTGGTTTGCCTTAGCGGTTATCGCCTACAAAGTATATCAGTCGAGTAACCTAAATAGCATATTGGGAGGAGCTATACACGCCACGCATAGGATTATGCACGACAATGCGCGATATGATATATGCGCTATGCTGAGGAGGCAGATCTTTGAAAACCTGAAGAAGCTTGGCTTGGTCAAGAAGAAGTTTCTAAAGTATGGTACATTGTAATATCCCTGTTTTTAGACTTTTGGGATTAGCTTGGTTTGGCGACCCTCACAGGCTAATCAAGCGATCAAAAGGGGTCAAATGGTGGAGCCAGCATTGGGATTCCATTCTGGAGGTTCAGATTATTAGGTCTGCTCTTCGTTCGGATCATTTTGGTAGACTTACTATTTTTAGTAAGTGGTATTTTGGGCATGGCCAGGATTAGCAGGGTGTCTGCATGGAGCGTCAGATGTCTCGGGATCAAGTTTCAGTGAATCTCTAGTTTGAGAGACTTACTATTTATAGTAAGTCTATTTTTAGCAGTGGCTATTTCTGGCAAGGCAGTGCCTATTCCTAGCTGGGTAGTTGGACTTGGTGCTCTGTCAGAAGTTCGTTGATTGCAGTCAGACAGTTCAGTGGCTTATATTTTAAATTTGTTATTAAATTAAATTATTTTGATTTAATTTAATAACTTATGACTTTATAACTTAATGTTATAAAGTGAGATTTTTTTTAAAAGCCAATTAAGTGAAAATATTAAAAAGTGTTTTTTCCCAAAAAAGCTATATAACCAACTCGAAAAAGCACTTTTCATTATCTTTTATGCAATCATTATTTCTTGGAATTTGGGAAGAAGGCAAAATCTTGGCTAGGGTTTCGAGGACTGATTCCTCATCTCGTAATTTGAACCATCTCCTGCTGGTGGTGAATTTTACAACTGATCATTGTGATAATCAATTCAATGCTGCTGTATATCGAATTTGGTAAAGATTTACAATTCTAAATTTGAATTGCTGATGAATTTGTAAAGAGTTTTCAATAAACTTTAAGGTATCTGATTTGGTATTCTGAGCTAGTTATCATTATCGAATTGTGAAGAGAATTGCAATAAGGGTGTGTCGAAATTGAGAGGAGATTGAAATCTGCTGTCATCTCCTTTCCCTAGCGTTTCCTAGACGCCTTGATTGGTAACGTGAGGCTACAAAGCAGTGCTGGCGTTAGAATTCCCTGCCACGCAATTTCAGACTGGGCTGTTCATTGCGATCTGGAATTCATGTGGGAGCTTGAGGCCACGTTTTGACTGCATATACTGGTCGTCAACCATTCTCCTGGCACGACGTCCAAGCTTAGACCCCCATACGTGCCATTCTCTGCAAGCACGTGAGCTGATTGTTCCTGTGGAAGCTCCTTAATAATTATCATGACAACTAGTACATATATTTCAAAACGCAGGTGCTCTTTTGTTTGGTTTCCGATAATAAAATTTATATGATTGATTCCTTGGCAAATGTTAAACAATTTATGATCTATTCGGAGGACATAATAAAAGTTGAAATTTGATATTTCAAGTTTAAGCATAAATATCTATTATTATTATTGTTTGGAGCAATATAATGATGTAATTGCAAAAATTTCAAAGTTGATATTGAATATTCAAAGAGAGCCAATTTAGGTTCCTCACAGTGGTATCAGAGCTTTCTTCCTGCCATCCTGTGGGGTCTAGTTACATTAATTTTATGAAGTTATTTTAAAGATGATCAACTCTTCTATTTCTCTAGCTATGGATAGATACAGGAGATCCAGTTCCGGAAGTCGTCATAGTAATAAGGGTAATAGAGCGGATTTAAATGCTTTAGTAGAAAGTGTTGAGAGATTGAGACTGCATCAGCAAAAATTAGCAAAGAGTTTTCAGATCAAGTTAGAGAAGACAGGGCAGCGAGATATATGGTCTCCGCCTTTAGAAGGCCGACATCTAGTTTGCAGGGGAGAAGACTGGAGTTTTCTCCGACAGTTGTCCATGACGCTAATGTTCCTATATCGAGTTCAGCACCTGCTATTTCCATTCGTAGTGCTGATGATGGATTTATTGCTCAGGAGCCAGTGGATACTTCAGTGCCATTTGTTGACAACAGAGTTGAGCATCACCAGGTTGAGGCTCTCAGAGCAGTCACTACAGATTGTACAAAGTCAGCTGATGTTGCAGTTATTACTAAGTGTTCAGATTCTTCCGTGGAGGGAGTTATTATTGGGGATTTTTATGTTAGCTGTAGTAGTGTTGCTCCAGTTCAGGAGGCAGTTGCTTCCTCAGTTGAGACCGAGGCATGTGCAGAGCCTCCCAATGGTGAGGTAGGAGAGTTGGGCATTACAGCGGGGTCAGTTGATGACAGCTCATGCTCTAGCATTATTGATGCACAACCTGACATTGAGTCATGTGTGCAGAGTCACGTGTCAGCAGTTGAGATTTCAGCAGGAGTTGTGGGAGCTGACACATCTGATGACACTTTTGAGGATGTTGTGAGTAGCATTGGAGATGACTCCCCCTGTGAGATGTTGGGTGATGACTGCGAGGAGCGTTTGAGCTCTGACAGCTCAGAGATTTATGATAGCAGTCACAGTGTGGGATCAGCACAGGAGATAGTGGTTTATTCCTGTGTTGAGGATGTGAGCATGGAGCTTTCTAGTGATGACACTCAGGATGGGAGTGTTGTAGCTGATTTGGGCGACATAGTTTCATGCCACAGTTTAGTTGACTCATATGACGACATTGAGACGGGTATGCAGTCAGAGTTAGTAGAGGAGATGCAAATAGATGATGCGTATGCTAACATTGCAGATATCTCTGATGTTGAGAGCGAGGATGATGAGTGTTGTAGTGTTTCCGGCTTTCTATATTTGACTTTGGGTGTAGATTCAGCGTTGTCATATGATGGTAGTGGGGTGCAGGATTCTGTGTTACAGGGACCCACAGATGAGGACAGGGAAGCTTATGAGTGGTAGGAGTTTGTTTTAGCCAGGGCTTCAACTTCTGGAGTGAGGGTTACTTCGTCAGTAACTCATGAGGATGTGTCTTAGGATCTGGACTGTCAGATGGTTGCAGAGGACGAGGTAGTTGGAGATTGTGTTGAGTCAGTTTCAACAGCAACTTCCTCGGGGATAGATGAGGACGTGTCCGATGCCTGTACTCAGAGTGTAGAGGTGTACTCAGATGTAAGTACATAGAGAGAGAGTGATCTTGAGGGGAGTTGGTTGGCTACAGCTTCCTCTCATGTTGTGGACAGTGCATTTGAGATTGTACATAGGAGGCCTGCTGTGTAGAGTCATCATGTGACCAGCCAGTTGCGAGTTGATGAGAGGGATATTTCTTCTACTCTCGAGCATTTTGATGCCGCTCGTCAGTTGTTGGTTGTTTATGGTTGGGGTACTCTTATGACAGATGAGTCCAGCAGTGGTTACCTTTCATTGACAAAGATTCACTCTTTGTGTGAGGCTATCAAGATTTTGAGACAGAACTATTTATAGATGGTAGCCGATCAAGATCACCTAGTGGAGTGGGGGAGTACAGCTTATGAGGCACTAATGGACAGTGAGGAGGAGGTGAGTGAGCTTACCCAAGAGCTCACAGTGACTACTGAGATTTTAGAGGACACTCAGCAGGCTCTTCAGGAGTCGCAGATCTGATTAGAGGAGGTGACCATGGAGTTGGAGCATTTACGGTCTACACTAGCCCCAGACCCAGTTCGATTGTACATTGAGGTGGTTGGTGGTGAGTTTGCTCCTACAGTTGGTATTGAGGAACATGATGTTGTGGCAGACACATCTGTTCAGGATATGGGAGCACTTGGTACGGTTGAGATAGGAGTACCAGTGGAGTCGAGCTCTCAGGTTGATTTGCTTCCCTTAGCTGAGAGTGAATCTATTTCATCATCTCACATAGCTGATAGCACGAGACAGTTGGTTGTGCCACATTTTCAGATGGATCAGCTGTGGATTGCGGGGGAGCAAGTTGACGCTTCCACGTATAATTTCTACTGCATCGAGTCATTCATGGAGTATTTACTTGAGAGTGCAGATGTGCGAGAGGATTCCTACAGGGTGTCCGAGGGTACTCTCATCCATGGCTCTTGTGCTATTCAGAGGTTGGTCGGGAAGATTGTGGAGACTCTTACTACTATGCTTCCCCACAGGGATTTTGAGGTTGTGTTCGTTGAGAGGGTTGCTCAGGACCCTACCCAGCCTGCAATTATACGGAGTCAAAGATTGGAGTCATCTCCTGATTCCCGGTTTGGCCATGATGAGCAGTTGATAGAGATTGGGGTTTCTTACCAGCATTTCACGGTGGGGTATGCTCATCATTTTTCTTTTGACCCTCAGGTGGAAGATTTGTTTTCACACAGGGGTAAACCGGCTCCAGTGTCCTACCATCCATTATGGGATGGATTAGCACCATCGTTTGCAGATGGATTTGGCAGTTGCAAGTTAGATTACTTGCAGTGTCCACTCACTCAAGATTGTTTATCAGAGGGCAGAGTTGACAACAGTGATTCCGGCACGTTTGGTCACTGTTGTTTTCCCAGTGGAGTTGGGTTGAGTTCCATTGGGGTGTTTTTAGCATCGACATCTACAATTGGTTTACAGATGTGGTTTTCAATGGTATTTGTTCTGTTGATGTTGGTTCTTTCTTCACTGGAGTTTAGTGAGGATCGGAACATTACTTATGACCATCCTTGGGATCCGGGTGGTTTATGAAGTTGCTTGTTTTACCTAATTGCTTGAGGACAAGCAATCTTGGGAAGGGAGGACTATAATGTCCCCATTTTTAGACTTTTGGGATTAGCTTGGTTTGGCGACCCTCACAGGCTAATTAGGCGATTAGAAGGGGTCAGATGGTGGAGCCAGCGTTGGGATTCCATTTTGGAGGTTCAGATTATCAGGTCTGCTCTTCGTTTGGATCATTTTGGTCGACTTACTATTTTTAGTAAGTGGTATTTTGGGCATGACCAGGATTAGCAGGGTGTCTGCACGGAGCGTCAGATATCTCAGGATCGAATTTCAGTGAATCTCCAGTTTGAGAGACTTACTATTTATAGTAAGTCTTTTTTGAGCAGTGGCTATTTTTGGCAGGGTAGTGCCTATTCCTAGCTAGGTAGTTGGACTTGGTGATCTGTCAGAAGTTCGTTGATTGCAGTTAGACAGTTCAGTGGCTTATATTTTAAATGTGTTATTAAATTAAATTATTTTGATTTAATTTAATAACTTATGATTTTATAACTTAATGTTATAAAGTGAGATTTTTTTTAAAAGCCAATTAAGTGAAAATATTAAAAAGTGCTTTTTCCGAAAAAAGCTATATAACCAACTTGAAAAAGCACTTTTCATGTTATCTTTTATGCAATCATTATTTCTTGGAATTTGGGAAGAAGGCAAAATCTTGGCTAGGGTTTCGAGGACTGATTCCTCATCTCGTAATTTGAGCCATCTCTTGCTGGTGGTGAATTTTACAACTGATCATTGTGATAATCAATTCGATGCTGTTGTATATCGAATTTGGTAAAGATTTACAATTCTGAATTTGAATTGCTGATGAATTTGTGAAGAGTTTTCAATAAACTTTAAGGTATCTGATTTGGTATTCTGAGCTGGTTATCATTATCGAATTGTGAAGAGAATTGCAATAAGGGTGTGTCGAAATTGAGAGGAGATTGAAATCTGCTGTCATCTCCTTTCCCTAGCGTTTCCTAGACGCCTTGATTGGTAACGTGAGGCTGCAAAATAGTGCTGGCGTTAGAATTCCCTGCCACGCGATTTCAGACTGGGCTGTTCATTGCGATCTGGAATTCATGTGGGAGCTTGAGGCCATGTTTTGACTGCATATACTGGTCACCAACCATTCTCTTGGCACGGCGTCCAAGCTTAGACCCCCATACGTGCCATTCTCTGCAAGCACGTGAGCTGATTGTTCCTGTGGAAGCTCCTTAATAATTATCGTGACAACTGGTACATATATTTCAAAACGCAAGTGCTCTTTTGTTTGGTTTCCGATAATAAAATTTATATGATTGATTCCTTGACAAATGTTAAACAATTTATGATCTGTTCGGAGGACATAATAAAAGTTGAAATTTGATATTTAAGTTTAAGCATAAATATCTATTATTATTATTGTTTGGAGCAATATAATGATGTAATTGCAAAAATTTCAAAGTTGATATTGAATATTCAGAGAGAGCCAATTTAGGTTCCTCACATACATTGCTGGTATGTTTGTTCTTTTATTACCAAAACTTCTTTCCTGGCGTAGGCAAGGTAACATGGCAAGAAGATAAACCGGCGATGATTAAAATAGGAGAGTTGGTAAATAACTTGAGAGACCTGTTTAATAAGGCAATGACAGATTATTTTGAATCCTTTCAGCTAAGAATGCTCAACAGGGAAAGAATTCCCTCTGCCATTGTTGAACAATACAAGGAAGAGATGTGTTTTCTGGTAAGCATTGATCATTGTATGATCCAGGCTGTGGAGCCAAGGTCCGAGTATGCACCGGAGCTCGATTATGAGATTACCTCCAAGATTGCAAAGGCATATGCTGATGCACTACAAGAAATCAACCTAGATCTCTTTGCTTATCGGTTTGGCACCTATGAAGAGATACAGGCAAATTTGAAGAAAAAAACATCTGCAAAGGAACTGAAGGTGTATGTAAAAAGAACTCCCACACCTAAGAAGAAGAAGCCAGTGGCAGAAGAACCCAAGGTTCAAAGAAATAGGACTTAGTAGGCGTCCAGTGCACAAGGTGAGGAACTGGAAGAAATAGAAACTGAAGAGACAACTACTCTTCATAGAAAGAGGAAGACCGGGAAACCGGTAAAAGAAAGTGTTCCTAAAGGAAGGAAACCCACAATTGATGAATTAGTGGAAGGAGTTAAAGAATCAAGTGGATTGGGAGCAGTTGGAAGGAGATATGAACTTAGTAACAAAGAAGATAGGAGAAAAATAGAAGTTGTAGTTTACTATCTTTACAAGTTCAATATGACCCCTACTGAACTTCACAGAGTAATACCTGAAGATTTACTCGAGATAATTGAAGGAAGATGGAAATCTTCCATTCAAAAGGAAAAAGAGCTGAGAATAAGGGCTCTACTTGAAATCCAAAATCATCTAAGTCTGGAAGAGGCAACCAATCAAGCTGACGTGTACAAACAAAGTTTCAAGATTAGAAAAAGAATTAGTCAGGTGCTGATTAGAGAAGTGGACAAAGTGCATGATGAAGGAGTTGCAACATGGACGAATGTTTTGAAGCAACAACATCAAGCAGAGACAAAATGCCAAAAGATCACAGAGCCACCAGTGATTGACACTGGAAAGGGAAAGGGCATACTGGGAGATGAGACTTCGGTCAAGGCAAAGACTGCAACTGAACCGGTCATTGTTGATATCATTGGAGACATAGGTGGTGATCTCACTCCACCAATCCTACTTGCTTCCCTAGTTTAAGGTAAAGCTCGAACTTTAACTATAGATAATATAGTTGATGAAGTTATGGATTTTGGTGAAGTGTCAATGCTGCTAAATGATTCAATGTTCTAGTAGAAGAGGATAAGCAGAAAATAGAGATTGCTCTGTTAGAAACCTTTTTAGATTTCAACAGGAGTCCTAGGGACTATAGGCCTCACTTTCCTCCAGAATTGAATCAAAGGATAATTGCCAAATGGAGAACCGGTTTAGCAACAAACAATAAGATTATAAGGGAAACTTTGACACAAGTAAGACCAGGTCTCAGTTAATGGATTGGAAAAAGATGTGTATGAAGATTCTCTAGACTTTTCGCAAAAATATGACAACACTCTTAAATCAATAGGTCCACAGGGCATCTCACAAGATGAACTTGAAAAAGAGTTGGTACCACCGGAACACAACTGGTGAACAATCAACAACCAGTGCAAAGGAAGTTACACCTGAACAGTTCACATCTAGTGAACAGGTTAGTCTGGGAGAACAAGTTCCACCAGAAGAACAAGTACAGGGAAAGTCAACAGCAAAGATGACTACAGAAAAAGAAACAGATAAAGAAGAAATTGTTTTGAATGATCAACAGGTTGCTGAAGAGAAACAAGAAGTCCATCCGGAAGAGGAAGTACATCAAGAAGAAGAGGCGCATCCAGAGGAGGCACTACAACAGGAAACTCCTCAACAATAGGAGTTGCCTGTAACAACATAACAGGAAAAACCTGCAGAGGAAGAACCGGAACAGGAAACAAAGCAGAAAGAATCAACAGATGTTCCAAGTACATCTTCATTAAAGAGAAAGCTAACATTTGCAATAGATACTGAAGCGAAGAAATGCAAAGTTAGTGAAATAGTTGTTGACATAAGCAAACTGTCAACAAGGCAACTCAAGGAGCTCACTAAGAGAAAATAGGATATGGTTCTCTCTAGTGTAAGAAATATCTTGTACAATTTTGTACCTGATACAGATATAGATGAAGATGAACTGGTCATTGATCAATTGGAGATATTAGCGCAAGCAATTGGGGAAGATGTCTCTGACCCAGAAACAATTGCAATTGATCACTATGAGAAGAAAAGAATAGAAATTCTTCACAAACAGGTTGAAGAACTCAAAGCTACTATATCTACAAGCACCGAGGAGCTACAACAACAGATACAGGAAGCAGGAAGGTTGATTACAATGACTTCAAACTTTGAAGACTTTGTTAAAGATATAACTGAGAGAACGAACAAGACTACAGAAGAGATAAAGGTTCTAACATCCAAATTTGATGCGAAGAGCTCTTCTATAACTGAGTACAACTGGGAGCTGACAAGTCTTGTTCTCACCTTAAGGAAGACATCCGAAGAAAAGACAAAAAGAATTCAAGATCTTATTGGATTCCAGTTGTTTATAGCACCAACATTTGATCTAATGCAGACAACGACAACATATATAGATAGACTGATCAAAGAACCTGATTACAAAACAGTGGAAGACATGGAAAATATAATTCTCACTGCAAGCAACAAAGAAAAATTTAGATCATGTAACATGAATATGGAAGCCATTCCTTGATTCTGCGAAGAAAATTTATAAGGATATCTTCAATAAGTTACAGTTATAAAATGAAAACACATTAGGAGTAACAACCATTTGTCCTTTGGAGGCAAAAAGGGGAAGATGTAAATACAGATACAGATGCAGATCAGATGTAGAGATAGATGCAAAGATCTTCAACGCAGATGAAAGAATAGAGAGGAGAGAGATGACAGTGTGTGTAAGAATATGGTACAGGTAGACAAGGAGATCTACAGGGGAAGTCTACAAGCAATGTGTATTAATATGTTTTGCCACCAATGCCAAAGGGGAAGATTGTTGACATAAACTTAGTTGTCATTGGTAAAGTCATAGGCAAACATCAATCCCACTGGAACATTGGTACATCACACCAGTACTCATAATTGTGAACCAGTAGACTAAACAAGAAAGTAGTGTACTTTCACCGGTCACGCTTATACCTGTCTAGGTTTTTGCAACCGGTCATGGGATACACACAGGGAACAGATGACTAACCAGAAACAAGCTCTTCACCACTTAAGTGCATGATAATCCGAACCGGATTATGTGGAGCATTTTCAGTTAAACTGGAGTTATCTTTTTCAGTGAAACTGAAGTTAGCTTTGTTTTATCTGCGAGCATTTCGAGGTAAAATCAGGATCAGTTTACAAGCTTTTTTGCATGCATGATTTATGGGTGAGTTTACAGCTTGGCGAAACTATGAGATGTATTTTTAATAAGATTAATTTCTTATAAATACAGGTCAAAGGACATGAAAGAAGTGTTGTTGAATATCAAGAGCATAGAGCGAAAGAGAGCAAGAGAGCAAAATCTTTTGAGAGGAATCACAGTCACGAGAGGTGAAAGGCAAAGAAAGATTCAACAACCAAGTAGAGGAAAGGGTAACATGTATGATCTGATTAGACAGAAAGTGTCATCATAAGATCATTGCTTTAAATTGAGAAGCATATTTAAATTCTTTTAATCAAGGTGAACCCTAAGGGGTTCTTTGTATAAATCTCTTTACCGGGTAACATCTTTATTGGTGTTCAAAGTCCTTTCACAAGGCGACTCCAAACAGGATCAAGATCCTAACAGGTCTTCTACCAATTCCCTTAACCGGGTAGCACTCTTACCAGTGCTTTGTAAGCCTCTAACAAGGCAACTTTATTACTGCAGTAGTGGAGTTTGTGGGTTTTGTCCCACCGTAGTTTTTTCTTTTTAATCGAGGGTTTCCACGTATATATGTTGTGTTGACCTGTGTATTCAATTTTTGTTTATGGGTGCTGTAATATTCTTTTAATTTCTGTATTAGCAAGAATATCTATTTGTGGAGAAGTAGAAGTAGAAATTGTATTTACTGATTCACCCCCCCTCTTAGGTACCGGTTAGGATTAACATGGGAGACATGATACATATGAAGGATTGCAAGTATCTAGGAAGCCACGCTGGTAGAGACACCCCAAGTGGGGCTGGGAGGCCAGATGAAGGTTGACATTCCATAATCCTTGTCTGGGTGGAATGGCTCAAGGTGCCTTGTATTGTCTTCCAATTGGTGCTCCATAATGATGATAAGTCGGATAGATGGAATGTCAAGGGAGTCCCATATGTTGAATATTATAGTAGTGAACTAGAATTCTATTTGTGTAATATTGGCTTATACGTTAATTTATCTTGTGATACTAACCTGGTTGCAGGACCTATATCAGGATACTAGAGTGGTGTTTCCGATTCCTGAGCATTTTTCAAACCCTAAAAGAGAATTTTAGGGTAGATTGAGTTAAGTCCTAGTAGGGTACATTACAACATATGGAAATTATCACTGATAGTAAACTGTTTGAAGCTCTCTATGCAATAGTCATAACTACTTGAATCAAACAAGCAAAGATTCACAAGACTGGAAATAATCATATAAAAGAGAAGGTCAGCTGTAACAAAAATCTGCCAAGCAACATAAACTTCTGATTTGAGATAGTTCAGAGAATCATATCTTGGCATCATTTTCTATCTTTACTTTAATTGTTTCCATTTTGTTCACTGCGTCTTCATATTCAACCTCTTTGATCTTCATTTTTGCAAGTCTGTCTCAGAAGTTGTGTTCCTGTTCAAGGTTGCATTATATTGCTGCTTCTTTTTCTCTAATTGTTACTTAGAATTTGCAAATTGAGTGCCCATCTTCAATTTCCTTTTGAATCTGCTTAGCTTCTTGTTTAATAGTTCTATATCAATGTGCATCCTTATGATCAGCTTGCTCATGAACCAGTAATGTTATCCAAGGCTTTTCACATGCCTATTTATATATGTCCAAGTTTCAAATCTCCTTTTTAATATTTTATCGATCCTTACCTTGGTCAATTATCATTAAAGCTTGTTTGTCAGTATTGCTTAGCTTATTGATTGGAACCTTGCATAACATCGGTGTGCCCAATACCATGATATTACCTCCCTTTATCCTGATGGTATCACTGTCTGCCACTTGTTATCATTTAATGTAGTCTTTTAACACCCTCTCTCCCTTTATCTTGATGGTATCACTATCTGCCAGTTGTTAGGATTTTGATGTAGTCTTTTAACCCTTTTCTATCTGTGGATCATTTTTTGGTAATTTTCAAGTTCAATTGAAGTGTTTATTTCCTTCATACTTTTGAGGTATAAGCTCAGTTGTAGATATAATAAATAAGGGTGAAGAAGGGGTTATAAAGGATTCGTGCTGAAAACTACAATTGTAATATAATGAAGGATAATTAATTAAGATACGAGAAAAATACATCTTAAATGATAAATTTTGTATTGCTTTGAGAAAGATAGGCTGCATGCAGCAGGGATAAGGTAACTAGAAGTGTCAAGGGAATTTGGTACTTGAATCATTTAGGTGTAGGTGGGTACAAAGACAATAGGAATGCAAATTTCCATTCAACTAAACTGTTGGGAGCCTTGAATTAAGTCTAGAAATAGACACAGTATCAACCCAATTTTTATCTAAGATATCCATCAGAAAACCATGTAACACACATCTAAATCATTTAAATTTATAGGTGCTATTTTTTCTTGAGTTTAATTTATTTGGAGACAAACGTTATGCTTATTTTGTGGTCTTCATTGGAATTTTAGGGCTAATGATTTGGCTGCTTTACAAGCTATTTTGATGGACCAACCTAATATTCCTACAGATGAAGGTATTTTATATTGTGTTCTTTTAGGCACACATTGTTTTTTTACATGGTACACTGACATGCTAATTTAGGTAGGGTGTCCATGATCCAAATTGTCATTTTGGATATAAATTGAAATTATTCAAGATTCTTTGTAACTGTGTCACTTGAAATGGGAAATAAATATATTCTGGTTTGGATTTTTTGCAGTACAATTTATTTTCAACATAATATTTGCGGAGGAAATATCTTAACATGATAATAAGTTGTTGAACATACCATAAGGTTAGTAGATTGTTTGAGACAGAAGTTCTAGACGTATCTATTTTATTAAAGTGCATATGAAATTTGTGTTGCAAACATGCATGACCTTGTTGCTCTCTTGAAGTGCAGAAACATGGAGTCGGGTGCAAATTGTTGTTGAAAGGTCAATACTACGATGCAATTAAGGCAGTGTCCAAGGGGATATCTATTTATCCCTCTAGAATGCTAGACCCAAGTGAGCATAGTCCTATGCATCTTAGACAAACGAGTGCTATTTTGCTTGCTCAAGTCAATCATCTACAATGTATTGATGAAATATTCTTAATGAATTATTTAATTAATTGAAGCTTGGCTACTTTGGGTTCACTGCTTTTGTTTCCTATCCAAGTTTATGGCAATTGGTAACATTAATTTTATTAATTGGCAAAACGTGCTTCATATAAGATTTTCAAGGGAAAAAAAATTGCGTTATTAAATAGTCATATCGTCTAATAAGCATAGTGCTTAACTAAGAGCATTCTCCCAATGGGCGAATATTTCCATCTCTTGCAAACCACTCAAACTTAGCTTGTACAATCAAAGCCAATTCTTGTTGTAAAACCTCACCATCCCCTACCATGAGAGGATGTATTCTCTTGAATTGACCCCCAAAGAATATTGATTGCTGCCAACTGAGTCACATGTCATAAACCATTGCAGCAATAAAAGAAGTCCTTTCCAAGAGAGAGGAGCAATAAAATGAAACTGAATTCATCTTGCAGCTATCCCCAAAAGCCTCTAGCTGTTGGAAATTTGTAGAAGATATGATCATTTGTTTCTTCTTTCCCACATACTCAGTAAAATGCATCTTTAAATCCCAAACCTTATTTTGACAACTAAATCTTGGTGTATTACTAGCCATTCCATATCCTTGTGTCTGTAAGGATGTTCTTGTTTCCCAAATAACTTGACAACGTTGTTGTCATGTCACTTTAGGGCCTTGAACCACCATTGTTTGTTCAATTGAAGGGCAATGGAATTGCAGTGGTGAACTTGATTATATAAATCCTTTTATTACAAAATGACAAAATCAAAATTATATGGGATCTTGAACTTTTAATCTTTCATTTCATTTGAATATATTTGAAAGATTGTTCATGTCTAGTTACTAATAGGATTGTCATCCATTAGCTGTGGGTCAAGCTATATTGCTCTCTTGCAAGTGCCCATTTGTCACGTATCTTTTTCCCAAAATTAATTAAGGGAATCTTGAAAGCCCATTCCTCTATTCGTCGTAGGCTAGGGGAATAATTAGCAAAATAATATTGTTATAATGTTTTGAGTCGTCCCACTGAAATATTTAAAAAATAAATAAATTGAATGTTAGAAAAAGTCAAGACATCTAATCTCTCTCTGTACACTAAAAAATTCCCCACTGTCAAGTTTTTATAGTATACCATACTAATTAACTGAAATGAAACTGCCATATCAAACTGATTTTCAAGTTTATTCAAACTATCTGTTAATTCTCAAAAACTGATTTTCTTTCCTTTAAGAATTCCTTAATGAAGGTGTATGTTTATCTCTAATTTACACATTCAATGAAAAAAAGTAATCAATTCTTTAATCGATGTCTAGTAATGTGCCTCAATCTGTAATATTTAACTTCTCTAAATAATGTTTGTGACAAGACCTTGACTATTGTTAGGTTTCAAAGTAGAGAAAATATAAATGAACATAGAACCGCTTATCATACACTGACAACCCATAACTAGGGTTTAAATGATGTCTAGTTACCCTTCCCTCCCTCCTCACCCCCGCCACCCCCCCCCCCCAACACACACACACACACACACACACACATATATATATGGATGTACATGTACATATGTATGTATGTATGCATGTATGACATTATATTAACAAAAACTTTTAACGGAATTATGCAAGCATGATTTTCAACAATGTTATAGGCATAAGAGTCCAACCCACAATAAGAAAGATTAACCCTAGTATACATAGGTGTGAATACACAAGACAACATGAAAAACCCATGTAGTGAGAAAACACATAGTTAAGAAACATATACAAGCATGTTACTACAAGATAAAATATGAAACCCATAACGTGATGATTAAATGAGCTTAATAGGAAGTTAAACCCTCAAAGAAAAGCAAATGACAAAAACATAGAACAAGAAAACTTGTCAAGCCAAAGTCTATATCTTTTTTTCAAATCCCAAATTCTTTTCTCAAAACCAACACCCAAATCTCCTTCACAACATTTCAACATTCTTCCTTAATATTTGTGCAACTTCCTTTATCGCCATCACATAATGATAACTATCACAATAATGTCGTGCCCTAGCTCCACTTGTTAAGCTCTTGGAGCTTTGTATTTTACAAATTGAATATCTTTACAAAGTACACGCCGATAAAGAATGCATGTCAATTCAATGCCAAATCAGAATTAATGCTCCACTAAATGCCCAATAACACAACCTTAGCACATGGTGCTAAGTGTTGTGTTTCTACAACACTTTAAATTCCCAAGAAAGATCGATCAAAAGGCTTGCTTAACAAAACATTTCAACATATATTTTTGTCCTTTTTAATGACACTAAGTCATTGATATATCAAAGAATTCCAAATGAACAATGCTGCTCAAATATAATATAACTTCATGAGCATTGTGATTTTGCAAATCTCAAGCATAATTTGATTGTCAATATATGAAACTAAAACTGATCTAGTCAAGTATCAAACCAAACAATTTATGAATATGTCAATTTCATCAAGACCATGAATTAAGTGCCTTGTCAATAACATCATATTGCAAAACTGATTTGAACATCATTGTTAGTGCCATGTAAGTCAAATGGGTTTGAATCAAACTTTGACCTTTAAATGTCAACAATACAAATGCTAATACTGAATTAACAATGTTACTAATGATTCAAATTGCAATGCAATGCCTCCGAGTGGATGAATGTATCAATGCAATGCCAATGAATTTATCATGTAACCAAAATTGACAATTGAAAGACAATCCAAATGAGTTACCAATTGATTTTGAGACGTCATGTTGCTAATGATCATATGCATACTAACAAGTTAGTGTGTTTGGCATCAAGGACAATGTAATGTCCCCGTTTTTTAGTCTCTTGAGATTAGCTTGGTTTGGTGACCCTTGCAAGCTAATCAGGTGATTGGAGGGGGTCAGTTAGCAAAGCTAGTGTTTGGATTCCATTTTGGAGGTTGTGGTTACCAGGTCTGCTCTTTGTTCGGGTCAAATTGGTCAACTTACTATTTTTAGTAAGTGGTATTTTTGGGTATAGCCAGGTTTGGCAGGGTGTCTGCACAGGGTGTTAGATGTCTCAAGATCGAGTATTAGGGGATCTCCAGTTTGAAAGACTTACTATTTATAGTAAGTCTATTTTTGGTAGATGGCTATTTTTGGCAAGGCAATTGGAGTTTGAGGCTCTGATGTTAGAAATGGGTTTATTGCAGTCAGTGGGTTTCAGTGGCTTCTTATTTTAAGTTATCATATTAAGTTATTTTAATTTAATAACTTTACGACTTTATAGCTTCAACATTATAAAGTGATGTTGTAAGGAAGAAGCTTCTTTAATGAATAATGTAAAGTTGAAGCTTTTTCAGAAAGCTATATATTCAACTCAAAAAAGCACTTTAGATTACTATTGATGATTTGATTAAAAATTATGTTGTGAGAGAAATCGATTTTCTTCTTGGGAAGAATAGGGTTTGAACTTGGTCTTCAATTTGGAGAGAGTTCTATCAATTTTCATGCTTGGTCGTCAATTCTGGAGAAAGCATCGAGATTTTGGCTGGATATACTAAGATTGAAAGGATTCAACTGCATTTATTATTTGGTTTATGACTGTGAAGAAGAGGGTTGAAATTGAGAAGCTAGGGTTTGGTCTTGATCTATAGAGAAAACTTCAATGCTTCTTCTAGAACTGCAGAATTATGTTTGATATCGTTATGCCATTGTTTGAAATTGTTTCATATTAGAGTTTGCAGGCTGAGTGTAGACCATACAACTTTTAGTAAGGATTTCGCAACTTGTCTTAGTGAATGTGTTTTAGACTAGGCTGCATTTTTAATGGACTATCTGGTGTTGTGATGGTTGCAAGTTTCATATTGAGGATCACATTTATGATTAAGGGTGATGTATAGAGGGGTGCGTTGTGTTTTAATAGACTTTGATGCATATACAAGAGGGTGCATTTAGTTACAGACAACAATAATTTTAATTAGAGCTGTGTGGAGGTTGGTTAGGGTGCTGGTCACCATCATTATAAGATAGCAGCACGTCATCAAGTTGGGTTATTCCCAAAGAAGTTACAGATTGTGTTGGAAGATATACAGAGTTCAGAAAATTCAAACATATAGGTTCATATCTGAATTTCAATCTATTGTTAATTATGTAATTGACTTTAGAAATGTTTAATGATAAGGAAAGAAATAAATAGTCCAATGATGAGTTGCCTTTTGAAATATGTTCTTTCAATTAATTAATTTAAATCTTGTATTTGAGAAAAAATTACAAAAAAAACAAATAATTATCAAAACAAGAAAAGGACAACTTGCAAACAATTTAGAAATCGTTATTTTTCAACATAGAGACAACTAGGCTCTTCACAGTGGTATCAGAGCCTTGATCTTGCCATCCTAAAGGGTATGAGGAAAAAAATTTAATGGCAGATAGATTTATTTTGGGAGGGCACTATACCCGTAGGGGTAGAAATTCACCACCTCCTGATGGTAATGAACAGGGCCCACAGAATGAACAGGCAAGAGATAGGAACATAAATAATATCGGAAATGATATTGACAAGGAGGCCAGAGATGCCTTCAGAAATATTGCAGATGGTCAGAATCATGTTGTAACTATATTGCAATAGCTTTCAGACATTCTACAACGCATTGCATTACCAGGTGCTAGAGATAGAGGTGCGCGGAGTGCTTCAGTCAGCTCACACGGGTCACGAGCTGATGACATGCAAGATTATAGAGCTGACCATACTGGTACTTATGACAAGCCTCATTGTTCGACTTTCTTGAGGCCAGATCTGGATGCAGTTAGTGTAGAGTTAGAGCCAACATCATTTGTCGATGACATGGTGGCACATTTTGCAGAATGGGATGCTCTCCTTGAGGCACTAAAAAGAAATTTAAATTTTGGCAGATATTTGACACAAAAATGTGAGCATTCTAAAGGTAGGCCCGCTCTTGACATGAAACAAAGACCTAGGCAGAATGATCTCAAGCAGGCAACCAACAAGTTGACATTAGACCACTTCAATGGAAGTGGAAAGACTACAGCTAGAGCATGGCTCCACAAGCTCGATACGTACCTATCACTTCGTCCTATGTCTGTGGAGGACGCTATTCATTTTGTCATGCTTCATTTAGATGGGGTAGCTCATGATTGGCGGTATCATGGGTTAGTGTCTCTGCATCATGATCATATTGTTCAGTACCAGGAGTTCGTAGATAGACTGATAGAGCAGTTTGACAGGAAGGATCCCAAGACTTACTTTAGAGAGTTAGCTTAGCTGAGACAAACATGTGGCCTTGAGGCCTTCATCAGTGAGTTTTAGCGCCTATCAGTTATGGTATATGACATCTCTGAGAGGAGGAGAGTCATGCTTTTCATAGAGGGTTTTCCAGAGTCATACAAAGGGTGGGTCAAATCCCTAGATCCACCTACTTTGCGAGATGCTATGAAGAAGGCAAGGAATCTTGAGCCTTTTGTTTCATGGGGCAAGTCTACTCCTAGTCCTACTATTCCTCCTGCAAATGAGTTACCTCCACCAGTTGTTGACAGAAAGAAGTCTGCAGGTAGGCTTGATGATGCCACGCGAGAGGATTTGAGGAGTCAGCTTTGCTATTAGTGCAAAGAGCCTTATGATAGAGAGCATACTTGTACTATGAGGCCCAAGGGTAGGGCGAATCGCTCTATGTGGGTTTATTCTGGTGAGAGTGAGGCCGAGTCTTCTCATCAGGCTGTTGGTTTTGATACAAAGGAGGAGAAGAGAGTTACTCCAGAGTTTGGTCTTGATGTCAAACTATCTTCGATTATGTTGTCCACCTCTATGCCACTTCCCTCTACTTTCAGATTGAAGGGATTAGTGGAAGGACAACCCTGTGTTGCTATGTTGGACACTGGAGCCATGCACAACTTTATTCATGAGCGAGTTGTTAGTCAGTGTGGGCTTCAGGTAGAGGAGTTTGCAGGGTTTAGAGTCAAGGTAGATGATGGCTACAATTTTACCTGTACCAAGTGCATCTGAGATCTCTCCTTGTTTCTTGGCGATTATGAGTTGATATATGATTTCTATGTGTTTGATTTGGGGGAGATGGATGTGGTGTTAGGGATGCAGTGGATACAAGAAATTAAGGAGTTCTGCCTTAGCGTGAGCCCGATGTAGATCAGATTTGAGTACCAGGGCAGAGAGTATGTGTTGTCAGGCCTTGCTGAGGGGAGTCTACCCACTATATATTTTTGTGTAGTAGATAGTACCGATACACGGAGACATGAGTCCATACAGGTTGAGAAGATTACACATCATGTCTCTCAGAGTTCACCGTTTTATGTCTCAGATCAACAAATGAGTGATGTTCACTTTGTGAACAACCCCTTATTTGATGTGGATGTCATTATGACTTATGACAATATGTTGTTTGAGCATAGTGATGATCCCTTCCAGATGTTATATGATCATGGTGTTGATGACATTTGGAATCTGATTTGTACACCTGATCATCAGGCAGATTACATAGGAGGTTAGTTAGGCCTAGCTGAGCAGTTTACAGAGGTGTACACAGTGAGGAGTGCTTATAGCTTTACATTCGATCCTCATGTTCAGGACATCTATCAGTCATATAGTTCTTCAGGGCATCCTTTTGATGACTGGTATGATGATTTGGTTAGCTCGAAGACTGGGAGTAAGTCCAGTCTGTTGGTTGAGTTACTCATGTGTGAGTTACTCTTGATTGAGTTTCTCCCACGTGGCGATCATGTTGCAACATCTTCAATTTGGGTGTTGAGTGCAGTTTTCCAGTTGCTGATGTTAGTACTATTAATGTTGTTGATTTCTTCACGGGAGTATGAGGTTGATTGAGACATTACTCGCGACCATCCTTGGAATCCGAGTGGACTGTGATGTTGTTTGTTTTTCCTGATTGCTTGAGCACAAGCAATCTTGGGAAGGGAGGATTGTAATGTCCCCATTTTTTAGTCTATTGAGATTAGGTTGGTTTGGCGACCCTCGCAAGCTAATTAGGTGATTAGAAGGGGTCATTTGACAGAGCCAGTGTTTGGATTCCATTATGGAGGCTGTGGTTACGAGGTCTGCTCTTCGTTTGGGTCAAATTGATCAACTCACTATTTTTAGTAAGTGGTATTTTTGGGTATGGCCAGGTTTGGCAGGGTGTCTACACAAGGTGTCAGATGTCTCAGGATCAAGTATCAAGGGATCTCCAGTTTGAGAGACTTACTATTTATAGTATGTCTATTTTTGGTAGATGGTTGTTTTTGGTAGGGCAGTTGGAGTTTGAGGCTCTGATGTCAGAAATGAGTTTGTTGCAGTTAGTGGGTTTCAGTGGCTTCTTATTTTAAGTTATCGTTATTAAAGTAAGTTATTTTAATTTAATAACTTTACAACTTTATAACTTTAATGTTATAAAGTGATGTTGTAAGGAAGAAGCTTCTTTAATGAATAATGTAAAGTTGAAGCTTTTTCAAAAAGCTATATATTGAACTGAAAAAAGCATTTTAGATTACCATTGATGATTTGATTAAAAATTATGTTGTGAGAGAAATCGATTTTCTTCTTGGGAAGAATAGGGTTTGAACTTGGTCTTCAATTTGGAGAGATTTCTATCAGTTTTCATGTTTGGTCTTCAATTTTGGAGAAAGCGTTGAGAAAGCTGGATATACTGAGATTGAAAGGATTTAACTACATTTATTATTTGGTTTATGACTGTAAAGAAGAGGGCTGAAATTGACAAGCTAGGGTTTGGTCTTCATCTATGGAGAAAACTTCAATGCTTCTTCCAAAACTGCAAAATTATGTTTGATATCTTTATGCCATTGTTTGAAATTGTTTCATATTAGAGTTTGCAAGCTCAGTGTAGACCGTATGGCTTCCAATAAGGATTTCACAGCCTGTCTTAGTGAATGCGTTTTAGATTGGGCTGTGTTTTTAATGGACTGTCTGGTGTTGTGATGGCTACGTGTTTCATATTGAGGATCGTGTTTATGATTAAGGGTGTTGTATATAGGGGTGTGTTGTGTTTTAAGAGACTTTGATGCATATACAAGAGGTTGCATTCAGTTAAAGACAACAATAATTTTAATTAGAGTTGCATGGAGGTTGGTTAGGGTGTTAGTCACCATCATTATAAGATAGCAACATGTCATCAAACTAGGTTATTCCCAAAGAAGTTACAGATTGTGTTGGAAGATATATAGAGTTCAAAAAATTCAAACATACAGGTTCATATCTGAATTTCAATCTATTGTTAATTATGTAATTGACTTTAGAAATCTTTAATGATAAGGAAAGAAATAAATAGTCCAATGATGAGTTGCCTTTTGAAATATGTTCTTTCAATTAATTAATTTGAATCTTGTATTTGAGCAAAAATCACAAAAAAATAAATAATTATCAAAACAAGAAAAGGACAACTTGCAAACAATCTAAAAATTGTTATCTTTCAGCATAGAGCCAGTTGGGCTCTTCATAGACAACATAAGGAGAGGGGCACCAAGCTCCCCCTTTGTCCTTCGTGTCAAACCACTAACCTATCCCCCTATATGCATCAAGAACAAAAGAGAGGGGAACAAAGAATGATGTGCATATGAACAAAAAATAAACTAAAACATTATACCTTTAACACCATGTAGTTGAATGATCATCAAGAAATTATCTACAACTAGAACATAACACTGTCAAATGCTAAAAGATAGTTTTACTAAAGTTAACGAGATCCTTGTTTTTTAGTGACATCATCAAGAAGAAGATACCAATATGCAAATGAAAACATAAATAATAGAAGTATGATAAACTGAACCATGTGTATCTATAGAAATCAACTCTAAATCAAACAATCTCAAGAGAAATCAACATGATATTGACCACAAACATCATTTTCCCAATGAGTTATTAGAAAACTATCAAATCACTATTACCAAATATATGATTGGAACACAAACTAAATATAGATGCATGTACCATGAGACCAAACATATAACATGCATTCTAAATGGACTAAGGAGTAACTCTAACTATAAACCAAAAATTGATCAAAGATACCAAAGAGCTAAAAGAGTCATAGAGATATCAATGTATCAATTTGATATCTCAATAACTATCATGAGGGGTCTAAGTAGCCATAAAGAAAAAAAACCCCCCCTCAATATGATTCTAATAGGACCATGGCAGAGAAGTAAGAGGAAAGACTCCTAGTCTTTATGTCAAGCAAGTGATCCTAGTAGGGTGAATGTACTCAAACATTGTGTTAGGATTAACAAGGCAGAAATAACAATTATGTGCAAATATAACCAATATCATAAAACAATAAACTACACAGAAGAGAACACAAGACAAAGATTTAATGTGGTTCATCCAATCCTTAGACTACGTCCACCAACAACGAGTCCAATATTATTATTATCCAGTGATTACAACCTGATTACAATCTGTAATCCCTTACAACTCAATTCTACCGCAAGTACTAAAGTCATACCTTAATACATGAAACCCCTAACCCTAAGCCAATATAACAAGGCTTATGTCGGTTAACAAGTTAACCCTAAAATACTTGACGAGTCAACCTAAGAAAAGGCTTGACAAGTCAACCTAGGCAAATGTTTGACGTGTCAACTCAAAATCGCTTGATGAGTTAACCCCAAAAATTTTACAGTACTTTCCTGGATAGTACTTTCCTGATCAATAACCACAAGCTAACAATCTCCCACTTGGGGACTAATCAGACTCCACACCAAACAACAATCTCCCACTTGGAGACTGATCTTGTAGCTAAACCGCTACCCTGTGAGGCTCCCACTGGATCCAACCACCCTAGACTCAACTGCTCCTTTATTATGTTCAGTCTAGTAGACCAACCGAAGTTGAACAGGAGTTCAACTTCTCCCTTGTTACGACCTTGTAAACATATCTACTGGATTATCATCTATATGAATCTTGTCCAGCCTTAACTTCCCATCATCCAAAACTAACTGAATGAAATGGTACCACAACTATATGTGTTTTTTCTTTGAGTACAAAGGAGAATTCTTCACAAGATGAAAGGCACTTTGTCTATCTGTATGCAAAAAATTATCCTTCTATGGATGGCCCAACTCTTCCATGAAGAATTGAAGCCATATCATCTCCTTGGTTGCCTCTGTAGCAACAACATACTCTGCCTTTGTAGTGGATAAAGCAACCACCTTTTGTAGTCGAGAAATTCAACTCACTGCTATCCCACCAACAGTAAATACATAACTTGTAGTACTCCATCTGCTATATATATCTCCTGCCAAATCTGAGTCAACATAGCCTTGTACAGTAGTAGTAGAACCCCCAAAGTGTAAACACTTACTAGATGTACCTCTCAAATATTTGAGAATCCATTTGACTGCATTCCAATGCTCAATACCAGGGTTACTCATATATCAGCTAACGACTCCCACTGCGTGTGCAATATCTGGCCTAGTACATACCATAGCATACATTAAGCTCCCTACAACTGAAGCATAAGGTACCTTAGACATTTTAGCCTCTTCTTCTGGTCTCTTACGACACATCTCCTTAGTCAATTTCAAATGACCAGGCAAAGGTGTGTTGACAGCTTTGGCATTCTCCATAGAGAAACATTGCAACACCTTCTCAATATAATCAGCCTGAGATAAAGTCAACTTCTTATTTTTCCTATCTTTGCAAATTTTCATACCAAGAATTTGTTTTGCTAACCCCAAATCCTTCATAGCAAATGAATGTGCTAACTATTGTTTCAACCCCTTAATGTGATCCATGTTAGACCCAACTACAAGCATATCATCAACATATAAACATAAAATAATGTAGTTGTCATCATCTAACCTCTTAAAATAAACACAATGGTCAGAGTGACACCGAGTGTATCCATGCTCATTTATAAAAGTGTCAAATTTAATATACCATTGCCAAGGGGCTTGCTTCAAGCCATATAAACTTTTTTGCAATCTACACACTAGATTCTCCTTACCCTTGACCTCAAATCCTTGTGGTTGTACCATATATATTTATTCATCCAAATCACCATGAAGAAAAGTTGTTTTAACATCAAGCTGCTCTAAATGCAAATCTTCAGCAACCACAATACTTAAAACAGTACGAATAGAAGTCATTTTAACAACTGGAGAAAATATCTCATCAAAATCAATTCCCTTTTTCTGTGCAAATCCTTTTACAAATAACCTGGCTTTAAATCTTTTCTTACCTCCATCCTCTTCTTTTATCCTGTAAACCCATTTATACTATAAAGCCCTTTTTCTTGCAGATAACTTACATAAATTCCAAGTTTGATTTTTCAGCAAGGAGTCCATTTCCTCTATCATTGTAGACTCCCACTGAATCTTTGTATCCACCTGCACAGCTTCATTATAACATTTAGGTTCACCAGCATCTATTAACAAAATAGAATACAAAGAGGGGGAAAATCTTTCTGGAGGTCTACTTAGCCTTGTTGACCGTCTAACATTCACTGGGGTGTGTGGTATTTGTTGTTGTTGTTGCGGAGCATAAGGAACTACTGGAACATCGTCTTTTGGAGTATCATCTAGTACTACATAGTCATTTTCTTTCTTTTCATGCTGCTGCAACAAATCTTTGTACAATACTTTCTCATTGAATATGACATCCCTGCTTCTTACAATTTTATGATTTTCAAATTCCCAAAGCCTATAACCAAATTCATCAATGCCATATCCAACAAATACACATTTCTTTGACTTAGCTTACAGCTTGGTTCTATTTTTAGAATCTATAAGTGCAAAAGCTTCACAACCAAAGGTTTTGAGAAAAGAATAACTCACCTTCTTACCACTCCATGCTTCCTCTAGAATACCACAGTCCAAAGGAGTAGAGGGGCCTCTATTGATTAAATAAACAACAGTGTTCACAACCTCTGCCCGCATATTTTTGGGCAGCCTAGCATGCAACCTCATACTCCTTGCACGCTCCATTATTGTCCTGTTCATGCGTTTAGCCACTCCATTTTCTTATGGAGTCCTTGGTACAGTTTTCTACCTTCGAATACCATTAGAGGAACAATATTCTTCAAATTCTATGCTGCAATACTCACCACCATTGTCAGATCTGAGACATTTTAACTTTTTACCTGTCTCATTCTCAGCCAAGCATTTCCATTTCTTAAAAGTTTGAAATACATCAGATTTATGTCTAAGAAAATAAATCCATACTTTTCTTGTTGCATCATCTATAAATGTAACATAATACAGAGAGCCACCAAGGGAAGATACCTAAGCTGGTCCCCATACATCTATATGCACAAGCTCTAATCTCTCATTTTTCTTTTCCTTCCCACTCTTTACAAAACTAACTCTCTTTTGTTTTCCATACACACAACTCTCACAGAAATCCATATTAACACATTTCAAACCAGGTAAAACTTTCTCTGATTGAAGTAATTTCATACCTTTTTCACTCATGTGTCCAAGTTTGTTGTGCCATAGTGCTGTGTCAGAATCTACAGGAGTAGTTTGATGTTCTTCCTGCTCAACTGCAGCCACTATTCCTGAACATTCATTTTCTTTTGAAACAATTAAAATAGAAGGAACAGTATGATCTGTACAAAGATATAAGGTGCTTACTTTCACACCTTTTGCTACTACTAAGGAACCTTTTGAAACCTTCCAATTTCTATCATTAAAAGTAACTGTGCAACCCTCATCACCTAGTTGCCCTGCTGAAATTAAATTCCTACTCAGCCTTGGAACATGTCTTACCTCTTGTAGTAGCCAATGATTCCCATTCTGCAACTTAATCTTAATTTTCCCCTTTCCAACTATCTAACAAGGTTCATTATCTCCCAAATAAACTAGCCCAAAATCTCCTCGGACATAATCAAGAAAGTAACCTCTATGGGGTGTAGCATGAAATGAAGCCCCAGAATCTAAAACCCATGAATCATCAATACTTTCTAAGGAAAGAATCAAAACATCCTCTTCAGATTTATTACTTACCACATTTACCTCCTCGTTACCTTCTTGTTTGTCTCCTTCTTTATTCTTCCGAGACCAACAATCTTTCTTCTTATGACCTGGTTTTCCACAGTACCAGCAATCATTTGGTCCTTTGGATTTGAACCTCTTTCCCTTTGATTTTCCTCTTGATTTTCCATGATTTTCAGAGTTGTTTCCTCTCTCATTGGTTCTACCCCTGCTTTGTGCATTTAAGACACTTCCTGATGTGGATCCACCTGAGCTTTTCCTATGAATTTTCTCACTCAAAATAACACCAATAACATCATCATATTTTTGGGTATTAGAACCAAAAACCGAATTACTAACAACCATTACCAAGCCATTCCAGCTTTCAGGCAAAAAACATAAAATCAAGAGAACCCTAACTTCTTCATCAAAAATAACATTGACAAAAGTTAATTGACTAGTAACTGTATTAAACTCATTTAAATGATTAGCAACTGACCCACCTTCCACCATTTTCATATTAAACAAACACTTCATGAGAAATACCTTATTTGAATCGAAGGGCTTTTCATACAACTTTGCTAGGGTTTTCATCAAATCTTCAGTCGTATTTGCTGAGGTAATATTGAATGCCACCGATTGTGCCAGGCATAATCGAATACTACCAAGAGCCTTTCTATCAAGAATATCCCAATCCTCATCATAAATGCTTGCCGATTTCTTGGCTTTTCCTTCTAACGGCCACCATAGATCTTCCTGATAGAGATAGTCCTCCATTTGCATTTTTCATAACTGAAAGTTCTGCCCATTAAACTTGTCAACCTTTAGCCTACCCTCGTTTGCCATTGCTCCCACTCAACCGTGAGACTCCCACTAAACTGTGAGATCTTCCTGCAGAGGATAACTAAGAAAACAACCTCGCTCTGATACCACTTGTTAGGATTAACAAGACAGAAATAATAATTATGTGCAAATATAACCAATATCAAAAAATAATAAAATACACAGAAGAGAACACAAGACACAAAGATTTAACGTGGTTCACCCAATCCTTGGGCTACGTCCACCAACAGCAAGTCCAATATTATTATTATCCAGTGATTACAATCTGTAATCCCTTACAGCTGAATTCTACCGCAAGTACTAAAATCATACCTTAATAGATGAAACCCCTAACCCTAAGCCAATATAACAAGGCTTATGTCGGTTAACAAGTTAACCCTAAAATACTTGAAGAGTCAACCTAAGAAAAGGCTTGACGAGTCAACCTAGGGAAATGTTTGACATGTCAACTCAAAAATGCTTGACGAGTTAACCCCAAAAATTTTATAGTACTTTCCTAGATAGTACTTTCCTGATCAGTCACCACAAGCTAACACATTGATCATACTTTTGTTATACCTTATAAAAACCAACTTGCATGTTAATGTATACTGGGTATGTGACTAAAATTCTAATGCTTATTTGCAGTGAGATAAATTTACACTAATTCTTCTCATACCAAAACTGTCACCAATTTCAAAGTAGTAGATCAAAGAAAAAATTAGATCCCATCTTCATAAGAGACAAAAACTTGCATTTTTATCATTAATATAGATATAGTATATCTTCTTATTCTGATTTTAAAAATTAAAAAAAGTCTCAAACAATTTACACAATATGTTCCAAAATTGTCTATTAGAGGCTTTGAAATTAACTATTAGATTCTTGAATAAACTAAGATATAGTTATACAAATTAAAATGATTCCAACATAGATTTTTTTATCAAAAAAAGAGAATTGAGAAAAAATTTATTGAAAAATGATCCTTCCAGAAACAAAACTATGCTAGTATGCACAAGGGAGGAAGGATTTGATTCCCTTGCAACCATAATTGCATTTGTTACATTAAACTGGGAAGTGCAAGATTCTCATTCTTCAGTCTTGAAAAGACATAATCCTGTCCACTACTTTGAAAATATAGAGAACAATATTATTTTTTAGCCTTTTTGAGTGTGCTAGCAAAAATCCTGATACAAAAATTGAATCCACCTTTTGAAGTTTGTTCTTTAACCAACAAATATCATTTTCAAGTTTTCCACACTTTTTCTCTTTTTCTCTTAGTTTGGCTCTTATTTTAACTACTGATTTTATTGTATTTTCCATTGCACAAGCATGATATATAATACTTGGAATCAATTTGTTTGTTTATTTGTAGATGTGATTTCTAAGTGTTTTGACTTATTTTAGTGCACAAATCAAGTCTCCATCATAGTTTATCCAACAATTATTTGAATCATGAATTTGAATTCTAAGAAATTTAACTTCAACTAGTGTATTAACTAGTTCATATTTTAAACCAACAAAATTTTTAGACTTTAGACTGATTTCAATTGTGTTTACAAGACATATTTCTTCATACTTAGTTATCACGCCATTAAGAGTATATACATTTCCACCAGTTTTGATCCCCATTGCTACTACTCTTCCTAACTTATCATAAATTTGATAATTTAATGCACTCAAAGTGGAAACAAGATTGTTTTTATAGATTTGACGTACACTTAAGAGATTGTGTACCATCCCAAATGAGTGTATTATCTAGTTCATATTTTAAACCAACAAAAAATTTAGACTTTAGACTGATTTCAATTGTGTTTACAAGACATGTTTCTTCATACTCAGTTATCACACCATTAAGAGTATATACATTTCCATCAGTTTTGATCCCCACTGCTACTACTCTTCTTGACTTATCAGAAATTTGATAATTTAATGCACTGAAAGTGGAAACGAGATTGTTTTTATAGATTTGACTTACACTTAAGAGATTGTGTACCATCCCAAACAAAATAAACATATGATAATGGTGTAAGGCTATCTAGAAAGATAGCTCTCGAACCCTTTATCTGAAAGCAAATATTGTTACCAAACCTGACATAACCATAGTTAAATATCTTGTATTCAAAGACTTTGTTTTTATCACTTGTCATGTGATGGGAGCAACCACTCTCCAGAATCCAAGTGTCATGTAACTGTGAGAACTATACTGCTTCAACAACTATAGCAATTTTCTTAGGTTTTCGAACCATCTTTGTTTTAGAGACTTTGTTAGATTTATTAATTATGGACTCTTTACAAAATTTTGCAATATGACCTATTCTTCCACATTGAAAATATTTAAGTTTGTATAGAAATTGATAAAGCTTTCCATTAATACAAGACTCACATTTCTTATGGGTGTTACTTTATACTCATTAGCCTAGTTTCCTAAATTTTTGCAATTAGAACAATATCCAAAAAACTAAGAGTCAATTTTACCCTTTTTAGCCTCCTTGGATGATTTACCCTTTTGTTCGTCAGTTATATTTGACAATTATTTGCTAGAAACAAGTTGTTTCCTCAAATCAACCAATTCAGCTTCTAGTAAGAAACGATCACGCTCTTTGTAATTTAGTTTTTCTTGAGTAATCACAAGAATACATTTTTGCTCTTCAACCTGAAATTTTAAAGCAGAGACTAGTTTCACATCTTTTTAATTTTTATTCTTCTGAACAATTGTATCCCTTTTTAATTTTTTAACTTCTTTAAGAGAAGCTCCCTATTCTCTTTTAAAATCTATTCCTGATTCAAAAATTTTAGACAAACTACTTTCTTGAGTTGTATTTGTAGAAACAATAGCCATAAAGAGTGTTTCATCATTTCCCTCAAGTGGTTCATCTAAACCACTACTAGTAATGTCAGTATATAAAGCTTTATTCTTTTTAAAAACATTTGTCTTCGTAAAGTTTGTCTACTTCTTTTACTTAGATGATTTTTTATTATCTTCATCATCACTTTCAATATCTTTATTAGGACATTGAGAAACATATTGACCTATTTTGTCACAAGCAAAACATTTGCCTTTGTATCTACTAGATCCTCTTCTAAGGTTACTGACAAATGCAGATTCATTATTTTTAGTTTGATCTAATTCAAAATTTGTATATACTTTAGTACATTTAAAAAAGACTCTTTACTCAGAGGATTAGTAGTAATCCCCATCTCATATGTGGTAAATATACCATGCAAAGTATCAAGATTTACCTTACTTCAATGCCCCTTTCTTTAACAATTGATATCTTTGAGTCATATGTGGATGTCAAAGATCTTATAACTTTCTTTACAACAATAGCCTCTTCTAAGGTTTCTCCAAGACCTCATATTTATTTTAAAACATCTAATACTTAGAGGAAATAATCAACTATTTTCTTTTCTTCAATCGTTTTGTGACTTTCATATCTTTCTCTATAGGCTTGGAACTTGGATTCTTTAACTGTTTGATCTCCTTCATAAATGTTTGACAATTTTTCCCAAATTTCCTTAACATGATTATAGTCCATGACCTTAACTAATATATCATTAGTAAGACCACAACAAATGGCATTTGATACCTTTGCATCACTCTCAAACACCTTCTTTTCATAGGGAGTAGAAGACAATGTTATACCAGTATTAGCATTCTCTCTGGAAGTCCATACTTCATATCCTAAAGACTTTAAATGATGTTTCATTTTGAATTTCTTCAATGAATATATAGTGTCATCAAACAAAGGTATCATAAACCCAAACATACCTTCTTGATCATCCATAAGATGTACTCCTTAACTAGGAAATCCTACTAGGAAGAGTGTGGCTCTGATACCAATTTTTGGAGTATAGTATCACTGAGAGGGGGTGGGGACGAGGTGAATAAGTGATATAAAAATTCATCACTTAAGAAAAACTTGAAATATTGTGCAAAGAAAAAAAACTAGATAACGAAGCAAATAAAACAAACACAAATAATATAACACAAGTATTTTCCTGAGTGGAAACTCTTTGGGGAATACAACCACTTGAATTACCTCATTGGCTTATGTAAAATTATCCTTTTACAATGTCTTACTGGTTGTACAAATGTCTCATTGATAATGCCATCTCACTAATAGTCTTTTTTCAATGCCTCACTAGCTTCTTCTCACTTTACAGTTATTGATTCATACAAAGTTAAGATATCTGAGAGAAATGATAATCATGATCGAATATAACACATTCTTGGGTACATATAATACTATGTACCAAATGGTATATCATACCAAATTAGGATTATAATATTCTCAACTAGATATTTCTAACCTTGAACAACTTATGTGCACAATAAAAACAATGAATGTTTCATGAAGACCCAATATCTCTCTCTATACATTAAACAAGTCCCTACTGTCAAGTTTTTATAATATCCCATAATGATCAACTAAAATGAAACTGCCATATTTGTACACACAAAATAGTGCACTTCTATGAATCATTACAATCAAGAACAATCAAGAATGAGGTCTCAAAAATCGATCCATAGCTCCCTATGCATGGAGTTGCAAGATTATTCTAAGTTTGCTCTCAACTAGAGCTATTAAGCTTATGACCTTGCTAGTCAACCACATAATGAGAGATTCAAATGAAGACAAGGGCAAGAATGCCAATATCCCCAAGAATCCAAATGAAAATGCAATACAAGCTAGATGAATATGCAAGCTAAGCTATGGAAGGAAATATGCAAGCTATGCTATGAAAGGAAAGAACAAGTATTACAATCCTTCCTAATTAAGCTATGTGAGATTAATCTAAAGCATGAAAGGAAATCTAAACTATGAATGCCATGATAATGAAACTAAGATGCAAGAATGAAACTATGAAAGTATGTAAATGTGAGATCCAAGAATGCTCCAAATCTTCAAAAGCTCCAAAGTGACCTAAAAAACCTGCAGCATAACATTAGCATAAAAGATGGATCTATCAAAATGAAGAAGAGAGCTCTCCTTTTATGAGAAATGAAAAGGAATGGACCATGGAGATTAAGAGGCAAAATATTTAATCAAGGGTGGAGATTGAAAGATGAGCAATCCATGTACATAAGTATCCTCCAATGGGAAAATAAGAGTTGAATTTTGTGTCCATATGAGACAAAAAGTGCTTTTCTTTTTTTTATAAAATAAGAATAATGCTTTATTTGTGCAACTTAGGATAAGAAGAAAAGGTGGAGATTTTTTTTTTTATAAAAGGGGAGGAAATATTCTTTTTAAATTAAATAAAGACTTAGGATAAAATGGTTAGCCCATAAAAATAATCGAAAATGATTGAATTAGGATTTGATCAAGGAAATTGATATAATTGAAAAATGTTGATTTTTGAAAACATTGATTCAGGGATTTGATAAATTGTTGAATGGGGGCCCAAAGTCTAGGTGACCATTTTAGGGTGCATACATCTGCCCCTCTTTGACTAATGTGAGGTCAACTTTGGATTACATGTAATCAAAGAATGGAATTGAAGTGTGAGATTGATTTGGGATCACAAAACAACCCAGATGTGTGTTTGACGAATGGGAACACATCAGGACAAGCATAAGCATAAGCTAACTGAAAGACAAGATCAACACCGTTGCTGTTAAGTGATAATCAAGTCTGAAAAGGAGATAAGAATCTCAAAGAGACAAAACTAACACCGTTGCTGTTAAGTGCTAATCAAGTCTCAAAAATAAGAATCTCAAGCTGAGCTAAATGATAAAGTTGAATCAAGGATTGAAGTTTGATAGGTACTGCCCCCTCGGAATCAGAATCAAAATCAGGTAGAGGAGAAGCAACAGATTGATAAACTTGATCAAGTCACTAGAAATCATAATAGAAGGATGGGGCATGATAGGATAACCACTAGGCAGTGAAGATATGCCCCAGTTTGACTAGGCTTGACTGAAAAGGATATAGAAAGATGGAACAAATGAAAGTGAATCAAAGACAAGAAGGTTGAAAGAGATGGGGGTGAAGAAATGAAGGTGCCCCAACAAAGATTGAAGGATCAGGCCTCAAACGTGTTAGGGATTTTTCTTGTGGGTCAAACTTGACAAGGATATTGGCTTGATTCTCAGTTAAGAAGTCTCCAAGTTTTCAAGAAAAGCCTAATTGATGAGGATTGGATAAGATCCTCCTTCTGCTTCGAGCTCCACAAGACTTAGGTGGGTATTGCCTACAAATAGGTTACTATATGTCAAGTAATCTATAGATTAGTGGATTAAGTCTTCATTGTCATGCTATTGAGTTTATTAGATGTGCTTCTATGGAAGATAATTCTGAAAACAACTGAGAACAACCTGTTGCAGAATGTGACTAATGAAACTCCTAGTATGATAACATGAACAATGGCATAAGGGTGATGAATCCTTCTTTTTATGAGTAAAACTCAAGGAAGGATAACCTTTGATTCACTCTTCAAGGAATCAGCAACTATGGACTGTAAAACATCAGGGACAGTCCTATCTCTTTTGGTGCATGAATATGAAATGAAAGTGTGATGGTTATGATAAAATTTGTGCTTGATGATTGAAAGGTAATTGTATAACAGAGATCAGACCAGTCCCTAATCCTTTGGGCAGAAGAGTCTAACATAAATTAGTAGAGGGATTTCTAGGAAATACAGTGATATGCCTTACAAACCACATACAATTTGGATTGAATGCCTTACAAACTATCCCCTCAATCCTAGATTGTTATCATCAAGATCTCAACAGATGTATTCATTCCCTAAAATTGCACATAAGGATTTAATCCTTTCCTTGAAAGAAACTCATGCAATAATTAGAATAGCTGCCTTACAACTAGTATGTTCTATATGCCTTACAAATAAAAATATACAAGAATAAACACAAAGCAAAGAGACAATAACAGAACCAGGATAGAAATTGTATTGTATTTCATGAAAGTGTATCAATACATACAAGGAAAACTCTTCACTCAAAGACTCAGAATGAGAATCTTCTATAAAGTTGTATTCTTTGCATTCAGCATCAAGAGAATGGAACCAGAGAATAGAATCCCTTGGATTACTAAAAAAATGGAACCAGGGACCAAAAGCTTGAAAGACCAAAAATCTTGGAGCCTCAAAAGTTTTGGAAGCCTTACAAAATAAAAAATCCTACCATTTATACCCCTAGCCATCTTGGAATCGCAAAGAATTCAGGATGCAACAAGCTTCGAATAGCTAGGGTTAGGGTTTCACCCACTGAACCAACCAAATCAGTCAAAAATTTATTGCACTTGGAGGAAAACCAAGCAATCAGAATAATTTAGATCCAAGAATGATCTCCATTAATGATAAATCTCTGAGAATGTACCAAAAATTATCACTCCACCATTCTGTCAATCAGATCAGACACCTGCAACAAACCTCAAGCAAGAAAACCCATATCTTCACAGCACAAGCCACTGCAGTCAATCATCGAGCTCTGTGGATCGCCCTGCAGTAGTTGACAAAAATCCCATCTACCAGATCCAGCCAAAAAAGCATTTAAAACCAATCCTTTGTTGCTGAGAAACCCCTTAAAAATTTAAATCTCTGCAACAACGGCCACATTGATGGCGCCAGCAGCATATCGACGGTCAGCGTTTGAATCTCATTCAGCTCTTTATCATGACCGTTGGATCTTCATCTTTTCACGGGAATATTAGCTTAACTCTTAATATGAATCTTGGTTTACATTTGCCCTTTGTCGTGAGACCGCTAGATATTATTCTTAACCTCAGTTAAACCTAGCGATTCCACGACTGCAGTCAAGTCTGTGTTTGCTTAATCTTTTGTTAACCCTTGATCACACTCTGAGAATACGTGACCACTGACTTCACTCATTTACGAAATGAAAACCTTAACCCAACATTGACTCAGCGAATTGGCGAAAAAAAGAAACAATTAACCTTAGTCCTTATTCAGCGAACTAGCGACAGAAGGCCCTTTCCAGTTCGCGGAATACCCTATGTTACTGCCAAAATTTTTAACGATTGCATGAATACTCCTTCGCTGAATCGCCAAACCTTTTAGCACATCACCATTTTTCTCAGCGAATGAGCGAGGAAGAGGAAATTTTTCGGGCCGCTAACCATTTTATCAGAACTGCTAAGCCATAGACCCCACCTGACACATATCCACATCATTTCCATGTTGACCAATAGAAACTTGGCACCTCAGCGATGAATCACTAGATGGCCCCACTTCTCGGCTAAGCACCTAACCTTTATTACTCCGTGAATAGGCAATTGAAGGGAAAATCTAAGTCGCCAAATGTCTTTCTTAACTGTGGTCAAATCAAATGATTCGGCGAACAAAGCACTTTGCTGAATCGCTTAAAGCTTTCTTTAACTAGGGTTACACTTTGAGAATACGTGATGGCCTTCAGTCGCTTAATCGTCGAATACCTTTTACAAACCTTGGGCCTACTGACACATTCCAACTCACTGCTCTTTGACCAATGAAAAGCTGCCACATCAGCACCTTCTCTGAAACTGGGTCCACATCTCCGAAGCACTTAATCTCTAAGCATTTAGCGAACATGCGACTAAGGCATTCTCCCAATTGCGAGATACTTGTCTTAACCATGGTTCGGTCTTGAGAATGCACAAACAAAGGCAATCTCCAAATTGCTAGATCATTTCTTAACTCCAGGTTATACTTGGTGAACACACACTAGCCACTGATTGAGATCAAGATCAACAGTCCACATTAGGTCACCAGATGGTTCACAACTTAACCACTATGCTGCGCGAACAGGAGATCACCGCATTTGTCAGATCGCTAGAAGTCAAGGGCCTAACCACCAGAAATAAGAGAACACACGAACACATGTTCACTGAATCGTCGAATGATTTACAAAGGCCTGAAAAGTATTATCCGATTCAGCGAAGACTGGTCAAGGAAATAGCCACGTGCACAAAGGGGAACCTAAGTGGCCTAAAAAAGGTAACATAGGAATAGAATTTGGCCAGGACCAACTAGGGTTTTCACTATGTAACGACTAGAAATTTGAAAATTAACCTAGGGTTTGAGCTAGAAACATAGGAAACTATTGCAGAGAACAAGGAAAAACAATTACAGCCATGAAAATTTGTAGGTGCCAATAGTGGCTCTATTTGATGATGTTGAAATGAAAGTTTTAACAAGAACCCCAGGATTTTGGGACGTAGACCAAAAATTGCACTAACCAAAAATAGGGAAAGAAACACACCACTTGAAGGGAAACAAGCCTATACAGAATGTACAAAATATTTACACATGCATGAGAATCAAAAATTTAACTAAAGAAGGGCTTCAAGAATTGCCCATGCACTGGCAATTCAAAAACTTCACCATCCATGTTCCTCAATAAGTAGGAGTCCTTCCCATAACTGTCATGAATCACAAAAGGACCAAGCCACAGTGATTCAAATTTTTTATGCTTCCCTTTATCTTCTACTCTCACATTCCATTGAAGCACTAAATCACCAGGTTTGAATTTCCTAGTAGTTGATCTTCTATCACACAAGTACTTCATTTTCTGTTGCAACTTGATATTATTCTTTTGACTTTCTTTTCTCTGTTCATCCAACTCTGTCAGCTGCATTATTTTGTTCTGCATTGGCTCTGTGACATCCAATTCTTCATCCTGAATAAACTGATAAATTGGGATTAGATTGTTTATGGGTAGCCTTGACTGCAAACCATACACAAGCTCAAAGGGAGACTTCCCAGTGGCTCTCTTCCCAGTAATCCTATCTGCCCACAAGGCCAATCTCAACTTGGAATGCCAAGCTCTCTTATTCTTTTCAAGTGTTTTCTTCAAGATTGTCATGATACTTTTATTGCTAGGCTCAGCCTGTCCATTTGCTTGAGGATGATAAGGAGATGAATAGGAAGTCATGATTCCATTGTCTTTGCAAAACTCCTTAAACTCATCTAATCTAAAACACATTGCATTATTTGTAATCAACTTCACAAGAACACCAAATCTATTTAAAATATTTTCAAGCAAGAAATTAATCACCACTTTACTTGTTGCCTGCTTTGTAGGAATAGCCTCTATCCACTTTGTAAAATAGTCAGTTGCAACAAGTATATAACTATGTCCTCCACTAGATTTCTCAACAAACTCGCCTATGAAATCCAAGCCCCACGTGGCAAATGGTGCTTCAGAAGCTATTGGGTTTAATGACAGTGCTCTTGAGTACTTTAATTTTGAAGCAAACCTCTGACAAGCTTCACATTTCCTAACATATTGGAATGAGTCCTTAAACAATGTAGGCCAAAAATAGCCAGCCCATAGAATCTTATGGGCGGTAGTCTTTGCTAAATAATGACCTCCACACACACCAGCATGCATTTCATTTAATACCTTCTCTGCCTGATATCTGTCAAGATAAAACAGTAAGACTCCATCTCTATTTTTCCAATACAAGTCTCCTTGTATCAATGTATATTTCTGAGCTTGCAATTTCAAGGATCTCTTTTAGTTATCTGTCATATCCTCTGGGCATCTAGCATTCCTTATGAAATACTCAACATACTCTGGTTGCAACTCAATACTTGTAATTGTCATATCTAGAGTCCCTTCATTATTAACCTAGACTAGGTCCATATTTTCTTCAGTCATCAATTTTGCCAGGCCTTGTCCTCTCACAAGCTTAGTGATATGGATTTCTATATTGAATTCTTGAACTCTAGTAATCCACTTGCATCTCTTACCAGTGACTTCAGATTGAGTAAGGATATCCTTTACTACTGCATGAGGGACATATGCAAGTACCTTTGCACAAACCAAATAAGGTCTGAAAGACTTTACTACTTTTACCAATGCATATGCCTGCTTCTCCATCATCTCATAATTCAACTCAGTAGCCTGCAAGGATTTACTAAAAAATGCAATTGGGTGTTCAAAACCATCATTATCCTTTTGCAATAAGACAATAGCAATGGTGTGAAATGATGCAAAAGAAAACAATGAAAAAGGCTTGGTATAATTAGGAGACCTAAGCACAGGTGCCTGTTGGACCACATCTTTAATTTTCTCAAATGCATCTTGAGCTTCTACAGTCCATTGAAACTTCACATCCCTTTTCAACAAATTTACTATAGGTTTGACAATCTCAGCAAAATTTGCAATGAATCTTCTAACAAAATTGATCTTTCCTAAAAATGACTGCACACCCTTGAGATTTTTTGGTGCAGACACTTTCCTGATTGCTTCAACTCTCTCTGGATCAATTCTTATTCCATCTTTTGATACAATGTGTCCGAGCAACTTTCCCTCTTTGACTGTAAAATTACATTTTTTAGGATTCAGGGACACACCATACTCCAGAGCTTTGACAAAAATCTTTTCTAGGTGTGAGCAATGGTCAACAGCCAATTTGGAATAAGAAGTTAAGTCATCCTGGTACACAACCATAAATAAATTAATATATTCTTTGAAAGCAACATCCATGGCTCTTTGGAAAGTTGCTCCTGCATTTCTGAGACCAAATGGCATTCTAACATAAACATAGGCTCCCCAAGGTGTAGTGAATGTTGTTTTGAACTGTTCAAACTCTTTTACTAACACCTAGTTATATCCAAAAAAACCATCCATCATGGACAACAACTCATAGCCAGTGACCTTGTGCAACATTGCCTCCATATTAGGTAGTGAATAATTATCTTTCAATGATGCAACATTCAAATTTCTAAAGTCCACACACAACCTAATGTCACCATTCTTCTTTCTAACTGGGACTAAATTAGACACCCAAGTTGAATGCCTTATAGGTTGAATTATTCCCACATCACTCAACTTGATTAGCTCCTACTGCATCTTGGGAGCTAATAATGAATTAATGGGCCTTTGCTTCTGTCTGAATGGTTTGACATCTTGCTTTAATGGGATTTCATGTTGGAAAAGGTCCTCTCTGTAGGATTTTAGATCATCATAGGACCATGCAAACACATGCTTGTACTTTCTCAACAACTTTATCAAATTATTTCTCAGTTGAGGAGCTAATCCTTTTCCAATATAGACCATCTGAGGAGCATTATGTGATCCCAAATTCACTTCCTCCAAGTCTTCTACATTAGCATTACTTATTTTTGACATATGATCATCTTAGCTACCATACAATGCTTTTAACTTAGTTAAGCCCCTAGGGATACTATTTGAACTCAACTGAATCACCTCATTTCCCATGACCATGTCCTTACCTTCAACTTCCTCGACCAAAGTGTTGTAGTCTATAGGTTGATCCTCATATAGGTCAAGACATTGAATAAATTTTAGGATGTCATGATCATCCTTAAAGACCTGCCAATTGTAAATATTGTCTGGAACAACTGGCCTACTTTTTACTTCAAGAATTGACACCCCAAACAAAGTTGAATCATTTCCTTTTAAAGCAACATTTGCTAAAAAATCTGCCATAATGTTTTTGGATCTTTCTACCCAACATATATTGAAAGCATCAAACATTTCAATTTGATCCCATATTACATGCTTATACAATTTCAGTCTATCATTCTTAGTAGCATATTTAGATCGAACTTGTGCTACCACGAGCTCAGAATCACCAAAAACCTTTAAACATTTTATCCTATGCTTGATAGCAATATTCAATCCCAAAGACAATGCTTCATATTCAGCAATATTATTTGTGCATTGAAAAGTCAATGAGAATGAATACTTAAAAGTGGTACCTGATGGAGATATGAATAAGACTCCAGCTCCTGAGCCTTCTTTTGAGCATGCTCCATCAAAGTACATCTGCCACAGTCCATCTTGTTGTTTCTTTAATTCTGCAACCAATGGATCTAGCTCTTCCACTGGTGGGATAGTCCCTTCTAATTTGAAATTCTCCATATCAACATCCACACAACAATTTAAATGATCATCACTTATTTCAATCATATGTGGAGTTCTACCTTCTCTGGATACCTTCACATTGTCACCATCACCATTGAAAGTTGCAAAAGACAAATCACATTGGATACTACCCCCCATTGAAGCACTCCACTTCCTTGATAGTAACATTCCATAATGAGGGGGAATATCTACCACTAGAACACTCATTGTTAGCAACTTGTCAGGGAAAGCTGTCAACCTATAAGGAAGTGCTTTTATAGTACCAATAACATGAACCTCTCTTGAATCCATAACCTGACATCTACCATGAAGTGTATCTACTTTCAGACCCAAAGATCTCATTATTTATGTAGGCATGACAGTATTAGAGGCTCCTGAATCAATCATACAATTTCTTAACAACTTTCCATTTACTATTAGGGACAAAAAGAAAGGATCAACTGTTCTTGTCATAGTATTTGCAGTGTTAGCATCCAAATAAATCTGAGGGATCTCAGAGATGATCTCCCCACACTGGTTCTCAACTGAATCACTTGCTGCTATGGCCATTTCTCTAGCCTTGGTGGAATCTTGGGCATCAAAAGAAAAAGCTCCTTTTACCCAACTCAAACCCTTAACTTTATGCTCTTCTATCCTCATCATTTCTAACAAGGGGACTTTGACTGTGATTTGTAACAACAATTTGCTCATGTCAATTGGAACATATTTTGAATCTGCGAAATCTTGTCCAATAGCAGTGACCTCTTTATCTTCTTCATGTGTAACCAGATTAGGACTATCCTTACTCTGACTCTTTACTTCCTTTTGCAAAGTAGGTACAGTATCTACAAGAGGCTTGGTTTTCACCTTGTAAGCAACTGTTGGCTTACTGAAGGTAACATTTTTCTTCACCTTGTTTTTGTCAACAATTTTTGCAACCTTTTGCTTATTTTGGGCTTGTTTTTCATCAATTTCTATTTTCTTGATGAAAATTCCAGCAGGCCTGCCACTTGGGCTACCTACCACCCTATTTCTCAAATTATAGTTGATTTTAACTTGACATACCATATCTGTTGTGATTTGTGCAATTTCTTCATCAGAAGGTCTCCTCAACACTACTAATTCATCACTTCTCAAAGTGTTGCATTAAACTACATCAAGGTGACTATCTTCTTCATCAGAAAACACTTGTTGATGGTAAACCTCATTTCTAACTTGGGAAATCCCAACATCTTGATCTTCATCTTCTTCTACAGAATCTAATTCATCATGTATGTATGAAGAGACCATACCACATCCTTGATCATCATAAGACTCCTCATTGTTATTGCCTTGATTCTCATCTGCAGAAACACTTTGAGCAATTGCACAATAATAAGGATCATGAGGTGAATGGAAAATAATACACCAAGGAACATCATCATTCATATTTATTGTATTTCTGTGCAAGGGGTCAGGGGTCTTATCACTTGGTTTATCCTTTCTTTCAGGGAGTACTGGCTTCCCATCTTTCCACTGAGTATTATAGGGATAGTTCTGCATTCTTGGTAACTTATTAAAGTTATTGAAAGATGGCCTGTCATTTCCTTGCACTCTACTATTTCTTGCCTCACTAGGCTTTAAATATTTTATAGCTTTCAAGATCTGCTTCAAACTATCATCATCTTTTGGTTTTGTATTAGGCTTCCCTGACTCTTTTCTACTTGGGATTGAAGGTTGACAACCCTCTCTCCTTCCCAACTTCCCTGATATCCTTCTATAGTTTTCTATATTGATAGCCAACTTATAGGCTTCTGCAAGATTTCTGGGATTCTTATCTCTCAACAAGTATCCCATTTTTGAATCAAAAGCATTCAGGTATGTGACAAGACATACCCTATCATCCAATCTGATAACTTGCAACAATTTATGCATAGCTTTCTGAAATCTGACATTGAACTCAACAACACCCTCATTTGAATTTTTTTTGATGTTTTTAAACTCATTAAGCATGAATCCTTCATTGGTCTTATCACCATATTGTTCCTTGAAAGACTGCCTAAACTGATTCCATGAACATATGCTGGCATGACGTAAATTTCTAAACCAATCTCTAGCATCTTCAGTCAGAGACTGAATAAAAAGTTTCATGATCACATCATTAGGCTCAATATTGTAGTCATCTATTACATCAATGAAAATTTTCAAATGTTCTTCACAAGTTACTGCATTGCTTCCAGTGAACTTTGTAAGCTTTTTTCTAATTTCATCAGGGATGGGATTCGGGTAACCAGGAATCCCAATAAACACCAATTTTTTATGCCTCTCATGGACAAGACCTACTTGAGATGGGTTACCACCTAAAGATGCAGATGTTTGAGTATTAGAAATAGTAGAAATCTTAGGCATACCTGAAGTTGTAGCAATATTCAACACATTTTCTCCTTGTGCTTGAGAAGTTGAAAGGGTATTGGCATGTCCAGAAGATTGCTTGAGGAAATCAATCTTTCTTTTCATTTCGGCAGCAGTGGCTTCAAGCTCTGCCTTTTCCAACTCTTTGGCCAACAATTCTTGTTTTCTTTTTGCTTCTTCCAAGTCAGCCTCTAATCTTGCTACTTGATCCATGGACTCCTTTGTAGGGTTTGGTTCATTTATTGAAACACCCATAGCCTTTTGTTTACCTTTGTCCCTAGGATTTCTTACTTCATAAACTTGCTGGACAATAGGCTGATCTTCTTCTTGCTCTATCACAGGAGCTTGATTCATCGCCTCAAGATCCAACAATTGCTTCTTCAATTGCTCTGCTCTAATCATGGCATGTCTGATTCTTTCCTCCTTTTCCTTATCTCTTTTTTGTCTTAAATGGATTTGTTCTTGGACTCTCCTCTCCAACTCATAGACCTCTTCAAAAATTTCTTCTGATTCTAGGAGAGTGGTCTCAGATTCAGCATCTCCTACTTGAACCTCATCCTCATATTGGTTCAAACCCAAATCAACAGCCTCCTCATATTCAGAGGTATTCCCTTCTTGATTCATCTGAGTATGCTGGATTTGTTCCTCTTGTCTTGTATCTTCTTTATGTCTCTGTGTATGAAACATACTCCTATTTTTTCTTCCTCTCCTTGTATGAATAGGCCTAGAAGTACTCGGAAGACCTTCTTCCAATCTATCCTCAGGAAGCTTATTTCTCTGAGACCTAGTACCTCTGTAACTCATCTTGTGAATGATTTTCTGACCAGTGTTGTTGCAGAGATTTATTTGAGTCGCCACCCAAAAATTTGAGAATGTTATCTGAAATTCAAATATTAAAGGTAACCAACTGGTTTGTATAGGATAGGAGCCCTAGCTCAACTAAACCCTATAACTTAGCAAAATATTTCTTACAACTCCCCAGTGGAGTCACCAGTCTGTTAGGGATTTTTCTTATGGGTCAAACTTGACAAGGATATTGGCTTGATTCTCAGTTAAGAAGTCTCCAAGTTTGCAAGAAAACCTAATTGATGAGGATTGGATAAGATCCTCCTTCTGCTTCGAGCTCCATAAGACTCAGGCGAGTATTAGCTACAAATAGGTTACTATATGTCAAGTAAGCTATGGATTAGTGGATTAAGTCTTCATTGTCATGCTATTGAGTTTATTAGATGTGCTTCTATGGAAGATAATTCTGAAAACAACTGAGAACAACTTGTTGCAGAATGTGACTAATGAAACTCCTAGTATGATAACATGAACAATGGCATAAGGGTGATGAATCCTTCTTCTTTTTATGAGTAAAACTCAAGGAAGACTAACCTTTGATTCACTCTTCAAGGAATCAGCAACTATGGAATGTAAAACATCAGGGACAGTCCTATCTCTTTTGGTGCATGAACATGAAATGAAAGTGTGATGGTTATGATAAAATTTGTGCTTGATGACTAAAAGGTAATTGTATAACAAAGATCAGCCCAGTGCCTAATCCTTTGGGCAAAAGAGTCTAACATAAATCAGTAGAGGGATTTCTAGGAAATACAATGATATGCCTTACAAACCACATACAATTTGGATTGAATGCCTTACAAACTATCCCCTCAATCCTAGATTGTTATCATCAAGATCTCAATAGATGTGTTCATTCCTAAAATTGCACATAAGGATTTAATCCTTTTCTTGAAAGAAACTCATGCAACAATTAGAATAGTTTCCTTACAACTAGTATGTTCTATATGCCTTACAAATAAAAATATACAAGAATAAACACAAAGCAAAGAGACAATAACAGAACCAGGATAGAAATTGTATTGTATTTCATGAAAGTGTATCAATACATACAAGGAAAACTCTTCACTCAAAGACTCAGAATGAGAATCTACTATAAACTTGTATTCTTTGCATTCAGCATCAAGAGAATGGAACCAGAGAATAGAATCCCTTGGATTACTAAAAAAATGGAACCAGGGACCAAAAGCTTGAAAGACCAAAAATCTTGGAGCCTCAAAAGTTTTGGAAGCCTTACAAAATAAAAAATCCTACCATTTATACCCCTAGCCATCTTGGAATCCCAAAGAATTCAGGATGCAACAAGCTTCGAATAGCTAGGGTTAGGGTTTCACCCACTGAACCAACCAAATCAATCAAAAATTTATTGCACTTGGAGGAAAACCAAGCAATCAGAACAATTCAGATCCAAGAATGATCTCCATTAATGATAAATCTCTGAGAATGCACCAAAAATTATCACTCCACCATGTTGTCAATCAGATCAAACACCTGCAACAAACCTCAAGGAAGAAAACCCATATCTTCACGGCACATGCCACTGTAGTCAATCATCAAGCTCTTTGGATTTCCCTGTAGCAGTTGACAAAAATCCCATCTACCAGATCCAGCTGAAAAAGTATTTAAAACCAGTCCTTTGTTGCTGAAAAACCCCTTAAAAATTCAAATCTCTGCAACAACGGCCACATTGATGGCGCCAGTAGCATATCGACGGTCAGCGTTTGAATCTCATTCAGCTCTTTATCATGACCATTAGATCTTCATCTTTTCGTGAGCATATTAGCTTAACTCTTAATAGGAATCCTGGTTTACATTTGCCCTTTGTCATGAGACCGCTAGATATCATTCTTAACCTCAGTTAAACCTAGCGATTCCACAACTGCAGTCAAGTCCATGTTCGCTTAATCTTTTGTTAACCCTTGATCACACTCTGAGAACACGTGACCATTGACTTTTCTCATTCGTGAAATGAAAACCTTAACCCAACATTGACTCAGTGAACTAGCGAAAAAAAGAAACAATTAACCTTAGTCCTTATTCAGTGAACTAGTGATAGAAGGCCCTTTCCAGTTCGCGGAATACCCTATGTTACCACCATAATTTTTAACAATTGCATGAATACTCCTTCATTGAATTTCCAAACCTTTTAGCACATCACCATTTTTCTCAGCGAATGAGCGAGGAAGAGGAAATTTGTTGGGCCGCTAACCATTTTCTCAAAATTGTTAAGCCATAGACCCCACCTAACACATATCCACATCATTTCCACGTTGACCAATAGAAACTTGGCACCTTAGCGATCAATCACTAGATGACCCCACTTCTCAGCTAAGCACCTAACCTTTATTACTCCACAAATAGGGGACTGAAGGGAAAATCTAAGTTGCCAAATGTCTTTCTTAATTATGGTCAAATCAAACGATTCAACGAACAAAGCACTTCGCTAAATCGCTTAAAGCTTTCTTTAACTAGGGTTACTCTTTGAGAATACATGATGGCCTTCAGTTGCTTAATCATCGAATACCTTTTACAAACCCTAGGCCTACTGACAAATTCCAACTCACTGCTCTTTGACCAATGAAAAGCTGCCACATCAGCACCTTCTCTGACAATGGGTCCACATCTCTGAAGCACTTAATCTCTGAGCATTTAGCGAACATGCGACTAAGGCATTCTCCCAATCATGAGATACTTGTCTTAACCATGGTTTGGTCTTGAGAATGCATGAACAAAGGCAATCTCCAAATTGCTAGATCATTTCTTGACTCCAGGTTATACTTGGTGAACACACACTAGCCACTGATTGAGATCAAGATCAACGGTCCACATTAAGTCACCAGATGGTTCATAACTTAACCACTACACTATGCGAATAGGAGATCACCACGTTCGCCGAATCGCTAGAAGTTAAGGGCCTAACCGCCAAAAATAAGAGAACACACGAACACATGTTCGCTGAATCATCAAATGATTTACAAAGGCCTGAAAAGTATTATCTGATTCAACGAAGATTGGTCAAGGAAATAGCCACGTGCACAAAGGGGAACCTAAGTGGCCTGAAAAAGGTAATGCAAGAATAGAATTTGGCCAGGGCCAACTAGGGTTTTCACTATGTAATGGCTAGAAATTTGAAAATTAACCTAGGGTTTGAGCCAGAAACATAGGAAAATATTGCAAAGAACAAGGAAAAACAATTGCAGCCATGAAAATTTACAGGTGCCAACAAAACAGTTAGCCAACTACGCAAAAGAAAGGAAAATGTTGAAATGTGATTTTGACTAAACTCAGATTTCATTTGTGAGTCTGAAAATGGATCCAGGACATCAAAATTAGCCAGGGGTGCAATTTTCGCACAATTCCAAGGTGTTTTGAAAATTAGGTCAAAAAGTCAAAATACTATATTAGGGGTGAAAAGGTCATGATATGAAAGACAAAAAGTGACAGACATGATCGAGAAGAAGGGAAGGTGAGCGGAGTTGGTCAATAGGTCCACGAAAGATGAAATGAGAGCTCTCTCCATATGCAAGATGCAAAACTATACTAACATGAACCTAAAAATGCAAGCTACTATGAAAAGTGGTTGACTTGCAAGGTCACAACGCCAATAGACATCTAATAATCATCATCGAGCATTATTGGTAGCATTGTAAGATCATACAATACACACTATTATGACTATGTGAATCTGAATATGATCTATATCAGATAGGAATGTGGGAATCCCACCTAGGAATCAAAGACATATAGATCAAGATGGCTAGTGCAGTGAGATTACCTAAGTTTGATAAGCAAGATTATACTCACATCGAGACACAAGGAAAGTCAAGATGACTATAAGTATGCACTTACAAAAACAATCAAGGATAATACCTTGTAGATCCTAATGTCAAGTGGAACAAGCATAAATGATAATGACAGTTAGGACCAACAAAATATACCCACAAGCAAAAAAAGCAATAAAACATGTCCTCATGCCCTCAGTCTTCTAGCTATGCATAATCGAAAAACTATCTTTGGGAGAGAACACTCATCAAAGAAATCATCAGAGACAGCACACAAAGAAAACAAAGTCAACCAAGTCTCAGTGAGTCAGGTGTTTAAGTGTTGTGTGTAGGTCATAGAGTCAAACTTTGAGTATCATGTCTACTAATGAGAAATAGTGCATCATGCTAGACTATGGGGTAGTATATCTGATAAGTGTTGAGAAACACTTGACGCTAGGGTAGTGTTGAAAAACATTGTTGGGTTGAGTGTGACTATTTTTTGGGATTTTGAATTTTTTTATTTTTTTGGTATTTTTGAAATATATAATTTTTTTGGAGATATATCAAAGTGCCTATTGCTAGGTTTCCACTAAGATGATCATTTTTTCAAGACATTTTCTAATTTTTAGAATTTTTAACAATATATCATTTTTTTTGGTTTTTTCAGGATCAATAATTATGTACAAAGGATGCCCCCAGATATAATGGGCATCAAACTCCCAAGCAAGATCACATCATGTAGTCCCAATGTCTAGTAAGGTGGGGAACGAGAGGGAGTAGCAAGCTGGTGGAAGAGATGAAAGACTAGGAAATGAAGGAGAATGGAGGGAAGAAAACCTAAAGAGAAAACTCCTCAAGAGTACCCAAGCTAGGGAAAAAAATGTCATGTAAAGCACATTTGGACAAGCAATGAAAGACCAGCATAGGAGAAGTCACAAAAGCGTAATGCAAAAGAAGGAAAGGATGCAGTCCAAAGGAGCAGACATGTCAAGAGGCCTCATAGCATTGTGTTTTACTTCTTTGTTATTAGATCAAGACCAAAGGGGACAAGGATAGCAAAAGGCTAGAAGGAATGGAAGAAAATAAATATGAAGGCTAAACATGAATGGAATGAAAGCAAGATCATCGTAAGATAGCTCACAAGATAGCCAAATATTCATGCATAAGTCAACATTGTCAAGATCAAAGAGAGAAGACAAAATGGATGAAATATGTAGAAGAACTACGCATGATGCCTGATTGCCAGGTTTTCATCATGGTACTTATCCAAGGCACCACAAGGGAGTGGTTTTCACCATAGGATGAATTTATTTCTCTTTACTTTTGCTACCAAGGTGCCTGTTTCTAGGTTTCCACCAAGGCAAATTTTCAATTTTTTTATTTTTTTTTCTTTTCTTTTTGAATTTTTTCTTTTTCTTTTTCTTTTTGGAAGAAGGCAAACTTTTTAGATAATGCTCCTTTAAAGGATAGACTATGATATGCCAAGGATTCAAAATGATATGCTCAAAGATGCTAATAGGGAAAGGAAGATGGAAGAGAAAAATGGAGGATAAGGTTTTATGTAAAGCGAGTGAGGTTGGAAGATAGGAGGAATAGGCAAATGAGGAAAAAGGATAGAAGGTAGAAGGATAATGAATGGAAAGAATGTGAAAGGGTAGATGGAAAGGAAGGAAAGATCAACGTCAACACACACCTTGAAGGGCGGTGAGAGGATGGAGGAAATGTGAATGAAGAAATACGAGAAGTAATATGGCGAATGTTTAGCAGAGGTTGCGGTTCAGGCACATGGAATGGAAGAATGTTTTCAGAAAAAGATGAGGTGGAAGCCTTTGGAAGCTTGAATGTCAACTTCACTTTTTGTTCAATATTAGACTCTTTCAAGAGAGACTTTGGAATCCATATAGTCTTAGGCTTTTCATTTCATTTTGATGATTTAGACAGAATATCTTTAATGATGGATTTTAGAACCCATACTTGTCTTGTAGTTTTCTTCTTAGATATCTCTTTTGACTTTATGCCTCCATGTTGATTAGAGAATACATGGTGATCTTCTTGTTTTGATGGATTCTTGTATTGCTTCATTTTCTTGTATTGAACATTCAATTTACTTCCAAAAGACTTAGGACTTGTGGAAGAAGAAGGAGGATATGACTGGTTTAGATGGGTGGGTGGATGAAAAGGATTCAAGGGTATGCATCCATGTAAATCTTGAGGAAAGATAGAAGATGGAGGGATGTAAGGACCCAAGATGGATGACGAATTAGGAGAGTTAGGAGGGGAAAGTGAAAGGACATAAGGGCCCAAGATGGAAGGAAGACGTGAAGCCCTTAGTATTGGTGGAAGAGGTCCAAGGATAGATGTGGAAGATGCAAAAGGATAATCAACAATCCATGTGCACAAGTATCCTCCAATGAGAAAATAAGAGTTGACTTTTGTGTCCATATGAGACAAAAAGTGTGTTTCTTCTTTTTATAAAATAAGAATAATGCTTTATTTGTGCAACTTAGGATAAGAGGAAAAGGTGGGGGCTTTTTATTTAATAAAAGGGGAGGAAATATTCCTTTTAAATTAAATAAAGACTTAGGATAAAATGGTTAGCCCATAGAAAATAATAAAAAATTATTGAATTAGGATTTGATCAAGGAAATTGATATAATTGAAAAATGCTGATTTTTGAAAACATTGATTCGGGGATTTGATAAATTGCTGAATGGGGGCCCAAAGTCTAGGCGACCATTTTAGGGTGGATACAATATCAAACTGGTTTTCAAGTTTATTCAAACTGCTTACTAATGCTGAAAAAATTATTGTCTTTCCTTTAAGAATTCCTTAATGAAGGTGTATGTTTATCTCTATTTTACACATTTAATGAAATAGAGTAATCAATTCTTTAATCACTATCTAGTTATGTGCCTTGGTTTGTAATATTTAACAACTTCTCTAAATAATGTTTATGACAAGACTTGACTATGGTTAGGGTTCAAAGTAGAGAAAGTACATACCAAAATAGAACCACTTATCATATACCAATAGCCCTTAACTAGGTTTTAATAAAGAATGCAAACCTTAAGACATGAGTGGACAAGGGTTTGAACAAAACCCTCATTTTTAAAACTTTGATCAAAAGCTGTAAACCCTAGCTATACACCACGAATACAAATTAGACAAAACCCATTCTTAAATTTACAATGATCAAAGTATCAAACCACACATAAGACTAGTAGGGTTAAGAATATATACATCAGAGACTAAACAAAACCGTAATAGATGAAAGAACTGAGGTTGGACACAAGACTTAACCACAATCCAATATATATAGCATTATATTAACAAAAATCTTAACATAACAATGCAAGCATGAATTTTAATAATTTTATAGGCATAAGACTCAAACCCACAATAAGAAAGATTAACCCTAGTATACACAAGTGTGAATGCACAAGAAAACATGAAAAACCTATCTAGAGAAAAAAATACATAGTTAAGAAATAGATGCAAACATGTTTCTACAAGCTAAAACATGAAACCCGTAACATAGATGATTAAATGATTTTAACAAAAACTCAAACCCTCAAAGAAGAATAAATGACACAAACATAGAAAAATAACACTTGTCAAGCCATAGTTTGTATCTTCTTTTTAAATCCTACATTCTCTTCTCAAAACCAACACCCAAATCTCCATCACAAAATTTCCTCTTTCTTCCTTAATTGAGCTCTACAACTGCCTTTACCGCCATCACAAAATGATAACTATCACAATAATGTCATGCCCTAGATTGGCTTGTTAAGCTCTTTGAGTTTTTTGTTTAAAAAAATGAATATCTTTACAAAGTACACACAGATAAAGAAGGCATGACAATTCAATGCCAAATCATAATTAATGCTCCAGTAAATGCCCCATGACACAACATTAGCACATGGTGCTAAGTATTGTGTTTTTACAACACTTTTAATTCCCAAGCAAGGAAAACAAAAAGGTTTTCTTAACAAAACATTTCAACATATATTTTTCCCTTTTTAATGAAACTAAGTCATTGATATATCAAAGACAATTCCAAATGAGCAATGCTACTCAAATATAATACAACTTCATGCGCATTGTGATTTTGCAAGTCTCAAGCATAATCTGACTGTCAAGATATGAAACTAAATTGATTTAGTCAAGTATCAAACTAAACCATTTCTAAATATGTCAATTTCTTCAATACCATGAATTAAGTGCACTGTCAATAGCATCATCATATTGCAAAACTGATTTGAACATCGATGTTAATACCATGTAACTCAAATGAGATTGAATCAAACTTTGAACTTTAAATGTCAAGAATACAAATGTCAATACTGAATTAACAATGTTACTAATGATTCAAACTACAATGCAATGCCTTTGATGTACTACATGATCACAACTACAATGCAATGCCTCTAAGTTGATGAATGTATCAATGCAATGCCATTAAGTGTATCATGTAACCGAAACTGACAACTAAAAGAGCATCCAAATGAGTTACCAACTGATCCTGAGGGGTTATATCCATAATGATCATATGCATACTAACCAGTTAGTGTGTTTGGCATCAAGGATAACATAATGAGAGGAGCAACAAGATCCAATGTCTTCAAGTTTGATTTTTAAGTTTCATTGGAGAAACTTCTCGAGACAAAAATATTGATATCTTTCAAAGTACTCAAGATATTGAACCGACACTTTCACCATTCATCTTCTTTTTCAATTTCACTTATTGGGGCCATTTTTCATGTCTATATGAGCCTAAATGAGGAAAAATACTAAAAATAACACATGACTATTTTTTTCTATTTTAAAATTCTGTACATGTCTTATATAGTGCATCTATTATAGTTGGCTCCCAAAAAACTAAAGAAAAACCACAAAACAAAATTAAAATATAATATTTCTTTTTGGGTGATGCAAGATTTCTCCTACACCTAGATGATCTTGCATTAGTAGTGGAGGAACCTTATAGATTCTTATGGACTTCACATATTTGTAGGGGGGTCACATAGACCTACTTATTTGTATCTCTCACATGAGGGATTCTTTTAGTTGACAATTATTGTGAGATTTCCACAATCCATATCTAAATGCATGTGCATTTTTGGATTTGATTGCGTGTTTATTTTTAGCATCGACATTTTGGATCACACTCTGTGATCCATCATCAGGAAGAGAGAGTGCAAAAATTGTAAAAATAAAAGATGTAGACCAAGCCTGTCTCAAGAGATATAAGAAGAGAAAATGGCACAGAAAACTAGGTCGAGAAGGAAAATGAAAACATATAAAAAGGACTTCAAAAGAGAGTAAGAGAAAATGAAAAATGAAAAGCCCTAAGGTAGGGGAACACAAAACCTACTAAAGAACACAAACAAAAGGAAATAAGTAAAAGAAAATATGAAACAACAAAAAATGGAAGCAAATAAAACCACCAAAGAAAGAAATAAGAAAAACACACAAAATAAAGGAACACACACACACACACACACACACACATATATATATAGGTCTATACACATGAAAAAATTAAATTAAATATAGACCTATATGTCTAAAATAAAAGCCTACACGATATATATCTATCTAGGTCCAAACACATAAAAAGGGGGGTTTATTAAATATAGACCTATATGTCTACAAAAGTCTATAGGTCTAGATAGATAGGTATATGTGTGTGTGTGTGTGTGGACCTAGATAGATATATATCGTGTAGGCTTTTATTTTAGACATATAGGTCTATATTTAATTAAATGTTTTCCTATATATATATATATATATATATATATATATACAGAAACACACATGCAATTATTGTGAGATTCATGAACACCTAACACAATAGTGTACTATATGACACTCTTACTTTTTTGTATTTGTGTTCTTTAATCAACCGTGTTGAATACCAAGAACTTTTTAGTAGCATACTACATGACACCCATGATTTATTATTTTTCATTTTTAGATCATACTTGTATCTCTTGATCTGCATCTTTTGGAGTTTCATTGATTCCAACATACATTTTTTTATTTTCAAGAAAAGTTTATAATTCTTGACATCCTCAAGGAGTTCTTCATGATCAACATGTTCATCTTCACATGGACATCTTTGTAAAAGGTTTTATCCTTCCCATTCTCTTTTTTGGAGGAGGGTTTTGTTCCCATAGGGTTTTATCCCTTTTTCTATTTATGAGGGATCATTATTTGTGTTAGTGAGATTTTTTTTTTATCTAACTAGTTTATTTTTAGCTTAAAACTAGTTAGATAAAAAAAAATCTCACTAACACAAATAACGATCCCTCATAAATAGAGAAAGGGATAAAACCCTATGGGAACAAAACCCTCCTCCAAAAAAGAGAATGGGAAGGATAAAACCTTTTACAAAGATGTCCATGTGAAGATGAACATGTTGATCATGAAGAACTCCTTAAGGATGTCAAGAATTATAAACTTTTCTTGAAAATAAAAAAATGTATGTTGGAATCAATGAACCTCCAAAAGATGCAGATCAAGAGATACAAGTATGATCTAAAAATGAAAAATAATAAATCATGGGTGTCATGTAGTATGCTACTAATAAGTTCTTGGTATTCAACACGGTTGATTAAAGAACACAAATACAAAAAAGTAAGAGTGTCATATAGTACACTATTGTGTTAGGTGTTCATGAATCTCACAATAATTGCATGTGTGTTTCTAGATTTGTGTGTCATATATATAGTACACTATTATGTTAGGTGTTCATGAATCTCACAATAATTGCATGTGTGTTTTTGGATTTGTGTCATATATATATATATATATATATATATATATATATATATATATATATATATATATATGACACAAATCTAAAAACACACATGCAAATATTCTGAGATTCATGAACACCTAACACAATAGTGTACTATATGACACTCTTACTTTTTTGTATTTGTGTTCTTTAATCAACTGTGTAGAATACCAAGAACTTATTAGTAGCATACTACATGACACCCATGATTTATTATTTTTCATTTTTAGATCATACTTGTGTCTCTTGATCTGCATCTTTTGGAGGTTCATTGATTCCAACATACATTTTTTTATTTTCAAGAAAAGTTTACAATTCTTGACATCCTTAAGGAGTTATTCATGATCAACATGTTCATCTTCACATGGACATCTTTGTAAAAGTTTTTATCCTTCCCATTCTCTTTTTTGGAGGAGGGTTTTGTTCCCATAGGGTTTTATCCCTTTCACTATTTATGAGGGATCGTTATTTGTGTTAGTGAGATTTTTTTTTTATCTAACTAGTTTATTTTTAGCTTCCTTATTTGAGTCCTATTCACACTATTCTTAAGCTCACTTAGAGGGTTGAGTTATTCTCTCCTCACCTTATGAGAGGTTAGAAATACTTTTATCTCTACTCAAGTAGACTCACCAACTATCTTGACACTTGTCCACGAAGTCCTACACTTCTTGTGCACTTGGTGGAGGGGTAGTCAGTGTTTGAATCCTACCTTCTCACATCTTCTTGGTTTCCTTTATATGCACACCTCTTTGTACATTTTAGAGTGAGAATGCGATATCTTCTCATTTTCATATTCTTAGTTTGTCGAGATTATTTATTTTTTGCAAGGGATTTTGGTTTTTTCTAACAATTTGTATATGAAGACTTTATCAAACCATATTTCTAGGATTCATATTTAATGTGATTAGTTTACTCCATCTTTTATGTGATTAGTTTACTCCATAAGTTTCACTTAAAGGAGGGTATTGGTGTGAAGAAAGTGTTTTACCAAACTAATTTTCTTTTAGCCTACTTAGTTGGATTAAATTCTATCTTGAAAGTATAATCACATTCTATTATTCATAATGAAAAGTGATCATCGATATGATGAAGTACAACAACTATATGGTTTCAATGATGACATGGAATAAGAGTCTACGTGGAATATGAGTCTGGAAAAATATATCATTTAAAATAATATATATATTTTTATTGCGACAACGATAACACACGGGTGATATTTCTTTTAAAGAAAGACCAGAATTAAAACATTTATAGAAGTCTATGTTGAACACTACTTAAGAGCTAATAAATAAGAATTGGTTAATATTGTTAGTTTGTGGTTATTATATAAAACTCCATAAGTATGAGGAAGAGTTGATGGAATTGTGGTCATAGACCATGGGCTGCATGGCCCATTGTGTTGGCAAGGTTTCTTCAATACGATAATGTAAAGTATTGAACATAGCAATCCTTATATTGGGAATGGAGAGATTCGGTACATGGTGTGGGATCATCAACTTGAATATATTGGTTCGATGACCGAATAGGGTGTCAATATATTCATTGATCTCAAACTTGGAAAGATGAAAAAGGACCATCAGGATTTGGTTTGTAATCTAAATTGAGAACTACCACATTGATGTCCTCTATGTATTGAAATATTATTGATTAGGGAAAATATACTTTGTTTATGACTCTTGATCCTTGGCTTAATATTGATTTGCACCCAAACTATCAAACTCCATCGAGTGTTGGGTTCTATCTTTTAGGTTTATGTACATATGTTATGGCATGAACTTAAATATTATTTCAGAAGTAATTGTTGATGGTATGAATGATGGCACCATCGTTGTCTGGAATCTAGCTAAAATTATGAGTCCTGAGGACACCGAAGTTGCTCTAATGCACAAATTGAAAACACAGTTAATGGATATACTTGATGCCGAGTTCATTTGGACTGCTATTGACTTGTTGATCATTAGGATGACCTGTGACTTCGATGTGACATTTGTCGATGGTTGTTCTCTTGCCAATAAGTTTGTTGGTGAGACTCTTGTTGATGCTCGTGGTCTTTGTGTTTCTTAAAGGACATCGAGGAGACTTGGGCTATCGACTTGAGATCTCATATGTTCATCGATAATGTTCCTCTTGCCAATGAACTTGAAGGTGGAACATGGTTGAACGAGAGCTGACTTGGTTGGACTAGGATAGACATTGGAGGACTATGCTGAGTTGATAGTGAACTGTTCACAAATGATATTGATAGTCAACAGACAATATGATTGGGTGTACAAGTTTTTCATACAGTTGGGCTTTGTTGTATTTGCAAGGTTATCATGCTTTATAATTGTAGTGTATTGCACATGCTTTGTGGAATCGAGGTCAACGAGAACTTTCTTTGGTGTTACAAAGTCACATTAGAGAAGTCTTGGCTATGGATATGCATCCAAGAGGTTTTTATGCATGCAAAATCATATAGCTTATAAGATGTATCACTTAGTTTTTGTTCAATTGCTCGTATTGGCAAGGGTATTTTACTTGATCATGACACATGCATAGTCTTTGGTGAAACTGTTGTTATTGGAGATAGAGTCTCATTGTTGCAAGATAAAATTGAGAATCAAAGTTACTGGCATTTGTAGGCTTACATGTCATATCAATGTTAGATTCAACATTTAGAGGGACTTTGACAAACCTACAGAGGCAACCTTAGATGAGAAGGTCAAGAGGTTGATGTTAGTGCTTAGAGATGAGAGGGAGTCTCAGTATAAGTGTTCTATTATTTGTATTCTTTTACATTCTTCTCTGGGAGAGAGAAGTTTGAGATGGATCCACCCTCTGATATGGTTAATGGTGGATGTCATGTGTGTAGTTACATGACTTTATGGGCGTTGGTAAACATCTTGAAAGGTGACAATCTTTCTAAGATGTATACTTATCTTTGGTTACTATTGTAAGGTGATGATTTTACTATATTGTAACCTACTATCATAATGGATATCATATGGTTGTTATCTATGGACATGTCATGATAGTTCATATCTCTTACGTAATGTTAACTGAGTGGTGTGTAACCATGTAATGAGTTATATTATTGAGATATGTCATGGTAGATGTTATGAGATGTAGCATTCATGGATATGCCATGAGAAGATATCTTCTTTGGTAGACATCATGAGACTTGATGCTAGTGCACATACCAAAAAATATATGAGTATGGTGAATATCACGAGACTTGATATTCATGGACATGCCATATTGTCGATGTCACCATGAGGTAACATCATTCATGGTGGATATTATGTGACTTAATATCCGTGGACATGCCATGAACTGATATCCTTATGGTAGGTATCATGTGACTTGATGCCAATGCACATTCCATTGTGATGGATATTACATTGTGAGTTTATGGTGAGTATCATGTGACGTGATATTCATGGACATGCCATACTCCCGATGTCACCGTGAGGTAACATCATTCATGATGGATATCATGTAACTTGGTATCTGTGGACATGTCATGACAGTTAATCTCTTGGACATTTTGTTAGATATCATTAGACTTGATATCAGTTGAAGATCATTACAATCCTTATGAGATATTCATGGTGGATAATATATCTGTGGACATGCCAAGAGTTGTTATGGTAAGACATCATGAGACTTGATGTTAGCACACATACCAATATTTGATATTTCTTGAAGAATGTCACGTGACTTGATATTCTTGAACATATCATATCTTTTGATATCACGAGTGAGGTGATATCTCTTCTCATAGTAAATGAGTATATATTGTTGTGGTCTATCCTTGGTTAATACCTTATCTTCCCTAGCTAAGAGGGAGTGTTTAACAAATGATAGCTTTGGTCAGATGTAGGAATGATAACCGATTCTATGATATATATGCACACATATTTAATTGTTCATAATTATATCACCATTTGATCTAATCAATTATCACTCTTGCACTTGATCAAAACATCATAAGTGCCAATTATAATATTGATTTGCATTTAGAGATTATTGCTTGTAGATTATTGTTATTTCATGTTCCATACATACTCTTGATCGAGCATTGATTATTAGTGATTCAGACCGGATATTTGTTTGTGCAATATTACATCATATCATACTTTATAAACATTGGTGTTTGTTAAGTCATGCATAAACCCCAATTAGTGATAAGGTATCTAAACTAAAATGAAAGTACACATTCAAATAGGCCTTCCATGAACGGACATGCCTCCAATTTGTGGAGACATGTCTACTCATGAAACATGCCTCTTCCTTGAATACATATTGTGTATCCGATCTCCAAAGAGGGATACAAAAATCAATTATTGTTTTGCCTCTTGGAAATCAAGCATCATAAAATTAGGTTCAAAATTGAGAAATATTAATCAGTATTTTTCAATATTGAGTTAGCATCACTTTTGCATTTGACAAGAGCAAGATTATTCATATTCTAATTACAACATGTAAATAAGGTAAAAAGATTAGTAAGAATTATATTCTGATAATTTTAAAAAGACACAAATAGTTCAAATTTGAAAATAAATTTAATCTCATTAACAATATTTTTTTAGAATTAAATAATAATAATAATATTTTTTTTTCTTATAGCATATTATAAAATAATATTATAATATTAATATATCATAACAAATTTTTTTTTTAAAGTGTGAAATGTATAATTAATTATTTCTATATTATGTTTATTTAATAATCTTAAGAATAATAAATATTATTTAAAATTTTCTAAGTATAATTCACTATTTTAAATTATGTTTATAAATGAAATAAATATAAAAAATTAAAATTAAATAATAAAAGAAATCTAAAAAATCTAAATTTAAACTGTGAAATAATTTTTTTTAAAGTTTTTAATTAAAAGGATTTGTGAAGAAAGGGAGTCAAAAATTGCATGTATACTTTAGTTAATATAAATATTTTTGTTAGAATAAGAAAAATTAATGACATTTGATTGGTTGAAATTGATTAGTTTAATCACTTATAAAATTCTAATTACTTGTATTCATATTCTTTTTATGTATCTGTCTATAAGTACATATATTAGCTTAAATTATATTAGGCCTATTCTACTAAGTGTTGCTAAAACCTTGAATGGAATCGCATAGCAACTAGACTTCATATTTTCTATAGTATAATTGTAATATATTTAAATTTATATGCTAATATGTGGAAGAAACACTTTGATAGACTTTGGAACTCTCCTGTTGATCCTAAGATAAAATGCTTCAAATGGCTCATGCTTCTTGTCAAACTCCCTTTAAGAAAAGATCTTGTTGATAATGAGGTTTATAGAATTTGTGGTCTTCCTGACACCAACAGACATATCTTGTTTGATTGTTCTTTTGCCAAAAATATTTGGCGTATGTTTGGTATCAATTATCCTATTTTTGTCAATATTTTTGAAATTATCACTGGCTATATAGATGGTGTTAAGAAGGATACTAATATTTTCTGGAACATGTTATCTTCTAACATTTTGTGGCAGATTTGGAAATGTAGAAATGAAGAAAGGTATCAAGATTCTCCTAGGTCCCTTACTGAGTTTTTTCGAAAACTCACATATTTCAAAATTTTCTCGTAGGTGAATGTGAACATGATGATTGATAGAAAGAAGCTCGAAAGATTCCTCCAAGTTGGTCACTCCACCATGTTCGTCTATGAGTTAAAGGATGGCTATGACTGGAGAACCCATATTGACAACTTTGCCAACTTTGATGAGACCTTGAAGAAGCTCACCAAGGAAGTTAACAAGAACAAGAATGCGACTAATCACCAAATTAGCATGCTGGCTCAAATTCAGGAGAAAAAGAATATTGTCTGGATGGAGCGCCTGGGGGGATGGACTGCCTAGGTTGAGGACCACAATGATATTCTAAATTAGTCTCTTGTTTCTATGACTTGTAATTATTTTTTTATGCTTTCGTAAACTCTTGCAGGATGAGGCTTGGCCTCTCCCAGTACTAGTCTTTGTTATATTCTAATTTTGATCCCCCTATAGTTAATACAAAAAATATATTTAAATTTATAACTTAGTAAAAGTATTTTTTTGTACACCACACTACACAAAATTAGGCAAGGGTCAAGGGAGATTTGGGCTACAATATAGGATTTGGTGAACAACCCTGCTAACAAGCTACCAAATGACTCTATTCCTTTGCATCCTTTGCATTCTCATTGCTCATTGGCCGTGAATAATGGCCTCTTCAAAATCAACACAATTGAAAAAAAAAAAAAAGACTAGATAGTTTCTAATTCATATAATTAAACTAAAATAGTGTAATTGTTTTTTTAAATAATAACTTAATAAAGTAGAATATTAAACATATGTTAACTTAGAAAAGTAATACCAATATTATAATATTATTATGATAATTATAATAGTTTTACAATCATAGCTATTAATTATTTTGATTTATGACAATCTTACAATAACAATTCTTTAAAAAATTAGATAGCTATAAAATAGTAAAATAATAATTTGAGCTTCCTATTTTTAAATTATGATAATTTATCACTATAATAAATTATAATATAACCTTAGTTAAAACTAATTATTTTTCAATTAAACATAGACAATGAAAATGCGAAAAATCAGAGTCCAAAGAAAAATCGCGTTGCAGAATCGCCAAGTGAAATTAGGGTTAATTCACCATGACTTGGCAAAAGTTAGTAACCTGGATTTTGCTTCAGCTAATCTGATTTCCAAGCATTCTTAAAACTCGACAACCAGATCCTCAAGCCCGGACAAGGAATTCACCAGCTATTGTTTCAATTGCTGGTCATACGGGCACAAATACAAAGATTGTAAATGGAGGGATGTTAGACATCTTCACCCCACTTACGATCACCTCAAGGAGTTTATCGCAAAGTAGAAGGCTAAAAGCTTGCTGGAAGCCCAGAAAAGTGGACAATCTTCAGTCAAGGTCTCTGCTACTCTCGGCGAATTAAATAATCTTACGGATAATGTAACCAAGGATCTTAGCTTGAAGGAAATAGATTATTTTCCAGCACCTAAAACTAGGGTTTCAAAACCCAATTTGGAATCCCAGACTCACTATGGCCACCAGTTCCAAAACAGGATATTGGAACAAAAGATTTTCTCTTTTAATACATTGGACGCACAAATGGCTTTCTTTGAAAAAACTAAATATGCAAATGTGGGGAAAGTTAATTTAGAGTCGGTCAGGGTAAAATATGCTGAACGGGTCTCACCTCAGGCCATCTCCAAATTGGGGAAAGGTGGAGTGGCACCCGCTTAGGCCCTTACCGCTCGCATAGTAAATAAACCCCCATCACGGCTACCAGCATGTAGAAACACTGGGACCGCAAAGGCTCTGTCATCCAAGACAATTCCGGCTATTAGCTCCAACGAACCTCTATCTTCTGCGAGGGGAGGGGGAATGCCAGAGACCAAGGCGTCTTCCGATGGTGGAAAATCAAGAAAAGAAGAATGGCACATGGTTAAAGGCAAGAAACTGGTAAAATCTTCTCCTAAAAATTACAATAGCAGTAATATTGTTCTTAAAAACTCCTTTGATTTACTAAGCAGAGATAATACTCCTTGTAAAAAGCTTCCGCATATAGCAAATCATCAGAGCAATAGGGTTTTGGGAGGGGGAGAAGTTCCCAGGGGGAAATCACATCTAGATTGTAAATTTGCACAATCCGATGTGAGGAATTCTCCCCTCCCCCTGCCCAAAACCCTAGCTATGGAGCAAAAAGCTTTAAAAGATAGTAATGATTTAACAGGTATTCATAAATCTCCAAATGCGTACAACCCTCCTCATCATAGGAAGGAAAAAATGAGATCATTTAACAGCAAGCCACAAAATATGGTTAAACCTGGTAATGAGGGTAACCCATCACATGCTAAGTGTAATGATTATGTTTACACTCCACCACATAGGCGTTCAACTAACCATAAACATTCAATATTTCCAATATATGGTAATCATGATCCTAATCATTTTATGGTGACATTGGATGAAAGTCACATTTTGCAAATTCAGAATGCTTATGCAGATACAGGTGTCATATGCAAGTGGATGGGAATAGGTGTCCATATAAAGGATATAATCAAAGGTCTGTTATCTCTTCTCCCCTCGGAGGTAAGTATTACTATCTTGGCAGACAACTTTATTTATGTAGATTGCAAAAGCAGTAATCTTAAAAATGAAATTTTAGAGAAAGGTTATTTGAAATTCAGAGAAATTTCTTTTTTCGTATGTTCTTGGTTCCCTTTATTTAATCCAATAAAAATAGTGGATTTCCAAGTAGAAAAAGCAATTATGTTAAGAAATCTGCCACTAGAGTGTAATCATCTAGAAATTGTGAAAAGAATAGGAGATAAAATTGGAACTTTTAAAAGGATGGTTAAAGCTGAATATAATAAATCAAATGTGATTATCATTGTTAAGGTAAATTATCATGACAGTTACATTCCCCCCCTCCAGCTGTGTTTTAATTCAAACACCATAATTATAAATCCCAAGATCCTAGAGGACTTCATAGAAGATTCTAAGAAAGGAAGGAATCCACCCTCGCTTACACTTAAAAATTGTGTAGATGTTTTCCATGACCCTGATATTAGGCTAAAAATAAATTTCTTAAACAATAGAGGGGGTTTTGAGCTCTTGAACACTAAATTTGGGCACACTGAAGCTCCACCTCCCAAATTGTGTGAAATTAATGCTCCGGTTAGCATTAATAATCCCTAGGAATCCTCCAAATCTCCTACTCTATTAAGGAGGCTGGAAACTCCCCTCTTCAATAACTTTGAAGATACTAGTTTGAATAATGCAAATGTTAATGATAATCATAAAATTTTAGACTATGGCTGTAAGAATAGTACTGTAGAGCAGTTAGAACTAAATCTTACTGACAAGACCATTGTAAATGTGCAAGAAAAGACTGATATATTTATAGAAGAGGCAGGCCCACAAGCAAGTCAGCCTATGATTTTCAATGGTATTAATACAATTGCTTCCAAACCAGCAGATACTGACCAAAATCAAATGGATGTATTTAAGAAGGATACACCAATAAAACAGTCTTTGAACACAAAATATTCAAGCCCAACAATAGTTAGGCCCTTTCCCCCACTATTTTCTGACACGGGTCTATCCAACATGGTACCAACCTATTCTCAGAATAAGAAGGAGATACATACTCCTTTCAATACCTTTGAAATGGGGGTAGATATGGATAAAGATTTTAGTAATGTTATCCAAAATGATAAAGGTAATTTCAAAAACATGGTATTTGAAAATACCTATGTACCCCCTCTATCACATAGCAACACAACCAGCTCGCCACAAAAAATTTTGTCTGCAAAAAATATTCAGGAAGATAATATTATAAAGAATTCATTTAATATACTTATTGAAAACTTAATTATTCCTCAAACTACTGAAGCATCATCTCAAAGAATCGATAACATATCAAGCATTAGGTGTGAATCTAATAATATGGTAATTGAACCAGAATATATAGAAATAAAAGAAAATATTATAATCTGTATACAACCTAAAGGAAACAGGACTGATCTTCAAACAAAACAGTCTTTGACACCAGAATGTGCTAATATAGTAGAACTAATGGATCAGGTAAATAAAATAGAAGAGGAGGTAAACCAAATTATTAAGTACTTACGAGAACCACTAACGGATGAGTTAATGGACTTGTTTCTAGATGAGATCTGTGACTTTGACGAACTAAAAGTTCAAAAAGAAATACTAATCAAACATATTCAGGAATGTATTGTAGAAGAAAGTAAGGATGAGGGCAATAGACTGAATCAACCTTCTCCTATCCCAAATAAGGAAGTATCAGATAACGAACTGCAAAGCAAAAACATATTAAAAAATGATCATACCATTGAAGAGGGGACAATACAAGCTATCTCAATACCTCTTGAAATAGAAACCTTAAATCTGGACCTACCAGGAGAAACGGAAGATATTATAGAAATTTATGGTAAGGAGATTGTAGATAGAGTGGAACCCTTAGCTTATACAATTAATGAACAAAATAGCCTGGGTAATCAGGATAATTCGATAATAGGGTCTCCAGGAGACTCAAATTTGGTTAAAGAAGAAATTGAAGGTCTCTTTGGATTAACTAATGAAAATAGAGAACTGGGCATAGCCTTGACCAGAGGCAGTCTAAGCACTCCTAATATTAACAAACATAAAAAGAAAAGAGGTAGGAAATCAACCGTAGAGCTAAGATCTCTAGATGGCAATGCAGACAATCAAAAAAAGATAGCTGACATTCTGAACACAAGGAAGGGGAAGTTCCTTCTCAAGGAACAATGAGAGTTACTACTTGGAATGTTAGGGGTCTAAATGCCCCTAACAAACAAAGATTAATCAACAGATACTTTAAAAACTTTGAATCCGAAATCATCTTATTATAGGAAACTAAGCTTAACAAAGAGGACAGCTCTAAATTTAGTAAAAGATTAGGTATTTGGAAGTCAGAATATGCCTGGTCAGCAGGTCACTCAGGTGGACTTGCTATCCTATGGGTCCTCGTAAAGTGGTGGCTTTACCCTCGCATACTAATGATAACTGGATGACACTAACAATTAAGAGCCTAAAATCATATTTAAAATTTAACCTGATCAATGTATATGGGCCAATCTCTAATGAAGAAAAAAGAAGAGTTTGGAAGGAATTGTGTGCTATAATTGTGTCACACTTCTATGAATCATTACATGCAAGGAAACTCAAGAATGAGCCCTCACAAATTGATCCATATCTCCCTAGGCATGGAGTGCAAGGGCTTTTAAGAATGCTCTCAGCTAGAGCTATTTAGCCTATAACCTTGCTAGTAAACCATGCAATGGGAGATTCAATGAAGACAAGGGCAAGAATGCCAATATCTTCAAGAATAAAGAATGAAAATGCAATGCAACTATACTAGAAATGGAAATGCAAGCTAAGCTATGAAAGGAAATATGCAAGTGTTACAACCCAAGCTAATTAATCTATGTGAGCTAATCTAGAGCATAGAAATGAAGCTAATCTAAGAAAGCATAAATATGAAGCTAAGCTAAGAATGCAAGAATGAGATGTAGAATGCAAGAATGAGATGTAGATGCTAAAAATGCTCCAAATCTTCAAAATCTCCAAAGTGACCTAGAAAACCTGCAGCATAAAGTTAGCATAAAAAGTTGGGGATCCAGAATGAAGAAGAGAGCTCTCCTTTTAAAGGAAATGAGGAGGAATGGACCATGGAGATTAAGAGGAAAAAGATTTAATCAATGGTGGAGCTTAAAAGAGGAGAAATCCATGTGCACAAGTATCCTCCAATAGGAAAATAAGAGTTGACTTTTGTGTCCATATGAGACAAAAAGTGCTTTTTCCCTTTTTATAAAATAAGAATAATGCTTTATTTGTGCAACTTAGGATAAGAGGAAAAGTGGGGGTTTTTTATTTATTAAAAGGGGAGGAAATATTCCTTTTAATAAATAGAGACTTAGGATAAGATGGTTATCCCATAGAAAATAATTGAATAAATGATAAAGCTAGGATTTGATCAAGAATAAGCAATTGATGATTTTAGCAAAAATGCTAGCAAGGGGCTAATAGTCTAGGTGACCATTTTTAGGTGTATACATTTGCCCCTCTTTGACTAATGTGTGATCGATTTGGGAACACATATAGTCAAAGAATGAAGTTGAAATGTGAGATCGATTTGGGATCACAAAGCAACTCATATCAACTAAGAAAGCAAGAGATAGCCAAGAAGGCAAGCAAATAGTGATCTGACTCCAAAGAATGAAGTGCAGAGAGATAGAAAATCCTGCATGGTCAGCCTGGTAGCGACAGTACTGAACACTTAGGAAAGAGATAGCCAATAAGATATGATGTGTCTGCCCCCTCGAGATCGAAAGTGAAATCCTGGTAGAGGGAAAGCAGAAGCAAGAGCAAAATGATCAAATCACTAGAAATCATAATCGAAGAGAGAGAACAGAACAACCATCAAGTAGTGAAGATATGCCCCACACATGGGACCCAGGGCACGAACCAAGCAGTCCCTCAACCTGAAAACACCATGGAGGGGAAGAATTTGAACTTGGGATTTGAAAGTGAATGAAAGATTGGAAGTTTGAAAGAGATGGGGATGAAGAGGCGAAGAATGCCCCAGTGAAGATCGAAGGATCAAGCCTCAAAAGGTTAGCCAACTGCACGGAAGAAGGAAAAAAGATGATCAAGGTGAACTCAGATTTCGGTTTTGACCCCAAAATGAAAGAAAAATGATGGGATATGAAAGACAAGAAGTGAAAGACATGATCGGGAAGAAGAAAAAGGTGAGTGCAGTTGATTAACAGGTCCACGAAAGATAAAGGAGAGCTCTCTCCATATGCAAGATGCAAAACTAACTAACATGAACCTAAAATGCAAGCTACATGAAAAGTGGTTTACTTGCAAGGTCACAATGCTAATAGACATCTAATATTCATCATCGATCATTATTGGTAGTGTCGCAAGATCATATTATGCACACTAGCATAACTATGTGGATCTGAATATGATCTATATCAGATAGAAATTTGGGAATCCCACCTAAGCATCAAAGACATGCAGGTCAAGATGACTAGTGTAGTGAGATTACCTAAGTTTGGTATAGCAAGATTATGCTTGCATCGAGACACAAGAAAGTCAAGATGACTATAAGCATGCACTTGCAAAATAGTCAAGGATAATACCTTGTAGGTCCATAGTGGCAAGTAAGACCAGCATAAATGCTCATGACAGTGAGGACCAAAAAAATATACCCACAAGCAGATAAAGAAATAAAACATGTTCTCATTCCCTCAGTCTTCTAGCTATGCATCATCGAAAATGATCATAGGGGGAGAACACTCAGCAAAGAAAGCATCATAGACGGCACACAAATAAAAATAAAGTCAACATATCTCAACAAGTCAAGTGCGTGTGTGTAGGTCATAGAGTCAAACTTTGAGTATCACATTTGCCAGTGAGAAATATTGCATCATCTAAACTACAAGTAGGATATCTGATAAGTGTTAAGAAACACTCGACGCAAGGGTAGTGTTGAAAAACATAGTTGAGGTGGTGTTGAAAAACACTATTTACAAGGTTCCTAAGGAACCCAGATGCACAAAGAGACCCAAGATAAGCTGAAAACAACGGATGCCCCCTAGACTAAGACAATAGTCAATTCCAGGCTAAGAGAGGCAAAGCGAGAAGTGGAGCGAATGAGTGCCACGCAAGACTGATAGACATAGGTGCAGAGGGTCTCAAGTAGTGCCTATTTCTAGGTTTTCACCACTTGATAGATTTTTTCAAGACTTTTTATAATTTTTTTTGTATTTTTTCAGCATCATATATGAATTTTTTTTTGGAATTTTTTCAGGATCAATAAATATGTACAAAGGATGCCCCAGATAGAAATGGACATCAAGAATCTGCTTCCTCTGATGTAGAGAACTGATAGGCCCCAGGCCCAAATGCTGCAACTGTGATGATAGGAGGTCTCAACTAGTTCGACCAATAATAACCAGCCCTAAGCAATGTCTGAGCTAGTGAAGGATCATTAGAATGTGATCCACATATGCCATCATGGATTTCAGCTAGCACTTTTTCTGACTCCTCTATTTCTAGACACTTAAGGAGAGTTCCATCTAGACCCTTCCTATACAAGTCACCAGAGACAAAGGCAAAGTGTAAGGGATGGCGAAAGGAATGGCGTGGTGGATTTGCAAGAGGAATATGAGGTGGAAGATATGAAAAGATGGTAGGATTGTAAGATTTGTGAGTAGGATAGCGTAATTCATCCACCAGGAACTTGAAGAGAAATTTATGCTTTTTCATTTGTAAGATGGATGTTGAAGTAACCAAGGCATTAGCAACTTTATTCTCAGCTCTAGGAATGGGCTGAAGTATAACAGATATGAGATCATGCTTGAAGTAGTGCACCATTTTTTTGTAGAGAATCAGCTTGTCATCTTTTATTTGAGACTCATTATTTTTGAGCAGATTTTTATTTTTACTTTTCTTAGGTGCGGATACTGCCACAATGTGGTTTTCGCCATCCGACCATTGCTCTTTTCTTTTGACATGATGAGTATGATACTTGATTGTTGATTCAATCTTTTTTGTTGCTAGTTCGCTGGTGGAAGAAGTAATAGGTGTTGATGCGAGATGAAATGAAGTGACTGGTTCAATAGCATTTATGCGAGGGGTGTCATCTCTAGTAACAAGAGAGGTTGAGCCTATAGGGTAAGCTCCAAAAGTAGCTAGATCTAGATTCGTCATAGAAGGACCAACGTGATCCACTAAAGCAATATGTGGAACAAACTCATCAGACCCCACACAAGACCCATCAACCATGTCGGGATGGTTACTACAAGAATGAACCATATCAACATCCATATCATCAGTAGATATACATTTTTCTCCCCAAAGAAGTGAAGTAGAGGGAAGATCATCTCCCATTTGAGCCATAGTGTGTAGCGGTGACTCATCTGTATCTGTGTCTGAATTACTAAGCATGGGAGTATTTCTAGAATCCTCTCTATAGATCCACTCTTGAATAGCTTGTTCTTCTCTTTCTGCTTCTAAAGGAACAGATGAAGGAACAAAGGTATCAAAGATCACCATAGTAGAAGTGGAAGGCTTCATCTGATCAGAAGGTCTCCCATATGACCTAGGAGAAACAAGTATAGAAGAAAAGGAACCCAATTTATATTGACCCATACCAAGGCTCGTCATCTTAAGTGTTTTCTCAGTAGCAACTAGAGATGTACTAGGATCAACAGAAGGTTCATTGTGAGGAACAAATTTTTTAGCAGCAGCAAGAGCATTAATAGCAATAGTATGGTCTCCAAGAATCACAACTTCAGTGCCATTGTACGAAAATTTGACGCACTGATGATAAGTGGAAGGAACAGCCTGCATGTCATGGATCCAAGGATGACCCAAAAGAATGTTATATGCGAGTGGGATGTCCAATACTTGGAAGCTAATATCTTTTGTGACAGGGCCCACTCGGACAAGTAGCGTGACAAGACCTTTGGAAGATCTTTCCACTTCATTGTAAGCTTTTATAGTAATCTTCTTTTTTGAATCCACAGTGAATTCTGACAAACCCAATTGTTGTATGACATTGAAAGAAACAATATTTAACCCTGCACCATTGTCTATCAGGACTCGGCGGACTCGGGTATTGTAGACTAGAACTTCAATGTGTAAAGCTAGATTATGCGGGTGAGCAATAGATATGTCATCTTCTGCAAAAAAGGAGAGAGATAGTGGAGATGAAATGTGGTTGACCATAGCCTGAAATTGATTCAAATCAATGTCATTGGGAACACATGTTGTACATAAAGCCTCATCAAGAATCTCTCTATGTGAAGGGGATAACCGAAGCAACTCAAGGATAGATATCTAAGTTGGTGTCTTTTGCAAATGTTGGACAAGATCATAGCTAGGGGTGGCTGAAGGAGCCGCATGTTTGGAGGGCAAATCTTGTTTGGGATCTTGCGCAGTTTTAAGGACAACCTTGGCTTGCCCCCTAGTAACAGCATTCAATATCTCACTTTGGGAAGATGAACTATCACGTGTTTGCAAGACCAACTTTGGCTTACCATAATTGGCTTTATTATCATCTTGAGACCTCATCATTAGAACACTCTCAACGGGTTGTACCATGTTAATCACAAGCGTATTAGAAGGATATGTGTAATTGATCTTTGCATCATGATTCTTCTTATGTGTTTGAGAGGTTTCCCCCTTATCATGCTTAGGTAGAGGATCTTTGAAAGCTGTGTGATCAAAATTTTTAGTTAAGCCATCAGTGGAGATTGTGTTGTTATCAATGAGGTCTTGAATATCATCCTTAAGCCTAAAACAATTATCTGTCGGATGTCCCTTGTTTCTGTGATAATGGCAGTAATGATCCTCTCTCCACCAATCCGGCTTATTTATTGGATCCCAGTTACCAGGTTTATTAGGAAGCGTAAGATATCCATTGTCAACCAAAGTCTTAAGGATCACATCGTAAGGTTCTGCCAACTTGGTATAGACTCGCTTTCGAAATGACTTCTTAGGCTTATCTGCATATTGAGGTTTAGGAGCATTGTGAGTGTTGCTAGCTTCTTGTTGTTTTGCTGCATAGATAGCATTGGAGAGATTGAAAGCGGGCTCTTTAACTTTAGGAGCATCAACAACCCCATCATTAACAACATACTTGTTCTTATTCCAAGGTTTGTTCTTGTCTTTACCATTGCCTTTAGCATCTTTATTAATAACAATATCCCCTTTTCTTATAGCTACATCCTCAATCCGATATGCACTTTCAACCATGTCATGGAAGGAGGAGAATAGTTGCTTCTTTAAATCATAAAATAGCTCAGGCACAAGTGTGTTGACGAAAATGTCAATCTTTTCTCTTTCGGGTAGCTGACGAGGATATCGAGAATACAATGACCTCCAACGTTGTAAGTAAGTTGCAAATGGCTCACCTTGATGTTGTCTTAGATTACCGAGATCTATCATAGTGACAGGTTGTTGGATGTTGTAAGAATAATGTTGTGTGAAGCGCATAGCCAACTCATCAAAAGTCTTCAAAGGAGGTGTCAACTTTGCAAACCATTCTAAAGCTTGGCCTCTTAAGCTTCGAGGGAATAAGCGTAGGAGATATGTGTCTTCATGAAGAAAGTCCATACTAAGAGCATAAAAATGATGCACATGGTCATGAGGGTCACCATTTCCATCATACTTGTCATATTTAGGAACCTCAATATCCTTAGGAAACGGGACCATGTATAGATCTTTATCAAAAGGAAGAGCACAAATTGATTCTACAAAATAGACCTTTGGAGGCCCTCTTTCTAATGCCATTTCGGTAAGGCATTGATTTGTCCGACGTAATTGTTCTTGAAGGACTTCCAATTCAGTTGGTACTCTTTCTTGGACAATTTGTCTGACATAATAGCTAGGAGGAAGCTTGTATCCTCTAGAAGTCATATATTGAAAATATTGATCGCCATTACGCTCTAAAAGCTTATGCATCATTCGTTGGAAATCCACATCTTGTTCACATCTCATAAGATCCTCACTAGAAATCTCATCATTAGCCTCTACCTCATGTTGAGAGGGAGGAGGTCTAGGTGGTGAAGAAGGCATAGCAAAAGTTGGCCTTGGAGGAGATCTTGGTGGCGTGTTGTTGTCATTGTTGCCATTGTTAAAAAGAGGTCTATGCTCATGATTACTAGTCTCAGGTTGCTCATGAAATGTCCCTCTATAAGCCATGTGCCTAGTAGCATCCATCCTTTGTTGATTGTGTTCTTTGTCTAAGCACGCTTGATTATCCTTACGCTCAAAGTGTTCTTGCAAGAGTTGAAACTTTTCTTGTTCAGTCAAAGTGAGTGAGACACTGTCTGTGTTTTTGGGAGTCTTGAACGCAGAAAAGAGGAAACCTCCTTTGTACCATGGTGTAGCCTTAGATTTCTCAGATTGGTTAGAACTAGAACTGTCTTTGCTAATGGGTGCTTTGGAACGTCTAGTTGGAGAAGGTAACTGTGTATAATTGAACAGAGGGTGATTCTCCTGCTCAAACTGAGACCAAGTTGTAACCGGCATGAAAAGAGATGTTGGTCAACTAATAGAATGAGACAAAGTTTCTCAGATTTGAGATAAGCAAGGCTAATAAAGATCACTTGTCAAAGTAGAACAATAGAGAGATGGCTCGTCAAAAGTGCTCAAGCACTTACAGCAATCAATTGACTAAAGCCGAGCAACGAGCAAGAAGCTCAATAAGCAAGTAGTTAGAGAGGTAACCATGATGCGACAAGTGATCAAGAGTAGCATTTGTTAAGCTCAAATCCAATAGTTTTAGCTCATTTGTTTCAGTCTAGAACAAATCTAAACATGTAAGTAACAAACCAGTTTCAAGTAAGAACAGAAAAGGACACTCTACAACAGGTTAAAGTGCAAGTTTAGCAACTCCGAATTGTAGCAATGACAGGACAGTACAAATGACTCAGGATTCTTGGTTGAGGGTATGCAAGGATACTTCAATATCATATGACTCTTGACCAGTGAATGTGAAAAACTCAGTTTTGAATCGCTTGGACCAAATTTGTAGATTGAACAGTGCAATTTCTCAGTTTGACAAGCAGTAGCAATAGATAAAAGACAGGTTTGCAAACAGTATGGGATTAAACATGTCATAGAACACTTGAAACAAGGGAAAAAGCAACATTGCCAAGACAAGCACTTGTGATATCAAAATAGGGAACCTTATGAATGCTACCATTTGTTTGAATGTTGAGAACATTTCCATTGGTATAGCACAATTGAAGACAATTCAAGCAATTACTACCTAGAAGGATAAGGCTCATTACTTAGCAACGTGACCCACAACTTGATGCTCCATTGCCTCACACCAAGTGGTTGCCCACAAGAGATATTGGCGTTGTCATGGAAGTGTCAAAAACACAACCAAAGGAACACATATGGTGAGTGTCTTGGGGTGATCCGGGTAAGTCCACTTGGATCAATCCTTGCACCAAGAAGCTAAGCGGCTAAAATAGGGTGGCCTCTATCTAATGGTTCATAGTAAGGGTTTCCGTTCATAGCACCCCTCTTGCTCCTCATAAAGGACTAGGACCTCGTGGCCTCAAGAGTACCTTAAGCATTCTTGCTTAATGCTTTCCTCATGGTCACAATCCCACAAGTTACTCACATCAAGCGAAGATAAGTACTATGTCTACCAAGGTTTTGTGTCCTCGATAGCCTTGAGATTATAGTGAGTTGGAATCACTCGCCACCAAGGAAAATGATGACAAGGTTGTCCCCACTTGGGTCGTTCCTCTTGATTGCTCAAGAGTAGGCCCGCTAAAGGATCCTAAGCTAAAGAAAGAGTGGATTAATTCTTGAGGTTCAAGGTTTTTGGTTCACCACAAGGGTGAAGAGCATACTCCCCTATCTCAAGAATCTCTCCCAAACACACCAAGCAAAGATTCAATTACCCCCTTGCTTTCAAAATCCCAAGATGGGTCAAGATTTCTGTTTCACCACAAGGGTGAAGAGCATACTCTCCTACCACCTCAAAATTTCTACAACAAGGTATTAAGTGCCTATGAAAGGAAACAACTAGTATATACCACACTTAATAAAGAAAGCAATTAAACAAGCACTTGATTTGGTTTTTATGCTTAGGGCAGCCCTGCAAAAACCATTAGTAGCCCTCTTTGACATGCAATTTTAGAAAATTTCAAGCAAGAAGCACCTACAACCACAACTTGTTAGACCAACAAGAGTTAGGAGAATCAAAATCCAAAATCTAACAATGATTAGTACATGAAAAAAATTAGATAATGTGCAAAAATAACTGATCAAATGATAAAATCTGAAAATGAAACCATCATGGTTGGATTAGGCTCGGAAAGACCTTTCCAACGATATATCACACTTAAACTTTTGATACCATTTGCAAAATTTCAAAAAAAATGGGCACCCATTTTCCAGAATGGCACGGATTTGAAAACGTTGGAAATTTCAAAAAAATTTCAAAAAGATAGCTAAGAACTTGAAACTTGCAAGATGGATAAAATAACTCAAAAATAGCTCACTGCCAAGTACAGACACCAGTATCACATGATACTTCGCACTATACTGGGGCGATACTTATCAGTCTGCGCGATATTTCGCCCGACACCAGCCGATACTTCACCCGAGACTAGGCGATATACTCTACTATAGCCAGGTGATACTTCTGATAGGTGAAGTATCGCACACGCATACAGAGGTATATCGCGCGATATTTTTGGAAAGTATCGCGCGACAGTCTGAGACAAAAAAATAGAGACTAAAAATTAAGCTAAAAACTTACCGAAAAATTGACGAAAATTGACAAAAATACAGAATTTAAAAGACAAAGTTATCTACTCTGCCCCACGGTGGGCACCAAAAATGTGTGCTATAATTGTGTCACACTTTTATGAATCATTACATGCAAGGAAACTCAAGAATGAGCCCTCACAAATCGATCCATAGCTCCCTAGGCATAGAGTGCAAGGGCTTTTAAGAATGCTCTCAGCTAAAGCTATTTAGCCTATAACCTTGCTAGTAAACCATGCAATGGAAGATTCAATGAAGACAAGGGCAAGAATGCCAATATCCTCAAGAATCAAGAATGAAAATGCAATGCAACTATACTAGAAATGGAAATGCAAGCTAAGTTATGAAAGGAAATATGCAAGTGTTACAACCCAAGCTAATTAATCTATGTGAGCTAATCTAGAGCATAGAAATGAAGCTAATCTAAGAAAGCATAAATATGAAGCTAAGCTAAGAATGCAAGAATGAGATGTAGAATGCAAGAATGAGATGTAGATGCTAAAAATGTTTCAAATCTTCAAAAGCTCCAAAGTGACCTAGAAAACCTGCAGCATAAAGTTAGCATAAAAAGTTGGGGATCCAGAATGAAGAAGAGAGCTCTCCTTTTAAAGGAAATGAGTAGGAATGGACCATGGAGATTAAGAGGCAAAAGATTTAATCAACAGTGGTGCTTAAAAGAGGAGCAATCCATGTGCACAAGTATCCTCCAATAGGAAAATAAGAGTTGACTTTTGTGTCCGTATGAGACAAAAAGTGCTTTTTCCCTTTTTATAAAATAAGAATAATGCTTTATTTGTGCAACTTAGGATAAGAGGAAAAGTGGGAGCTTTTTATTTATTAAAAGGGGAGGAAATATTCTTTTTAATAAATAGAGACTTAGGATAAGATGGTTAGCCCATAGAAAATAATCGAATAAATGATAAAGCTAGGATTTGATCAAGAATAAGCAATTGATGATTTTAGCAAAAATGCTAGCAAGGGGCTAATAGTCTAGGTGACCATTTTTAGGTGTATACAGGAATTACAAGACCTTTTAACGAGTAACCGAGAACACCCCTTTGTTATCAGAGGAGATTTCAATGCTATACTAAATCTAGAAGAAAAGTATGGGGGTTCTCAATTCATATCACAAGCCCATAAAGATTTTAGCAAATGGGCTGTGGATAATCATCTAATAAGCATCAATACAATTAATGGAGTTTATACATGGAATAACAGAAGAGCTGGATTCAGCTACATAGCAGAACAACTAGATAGATTCTTTATTAGAACAAACCCCGATAACTTTAATCAGTTAGTCAATGCAGAGATCCTCCCAGAAGCAGGATCAGATCACTTCCCTGTCAGGCTTACCATTACAGAGAATTCCAAACCATCGAGAAATCTATTTAAGTTTGAATTTATGTGGTTCCAAAATTCAGAATTCATAAACCTCTTAGAGGACTGGTGGAAACATATCTCGGTAAAAGGATAAAAAATGTTCTGCTTAACCGCCAAGTTAAAAATTATCAAAAATAAAGCATTAGAGTGGAACAAGAATAACTTTAATAATATATTTGAAGAGAAAACTCAGTTAGAAAAAGAAATATCTGATTTAAACAATATAGTAATAGAACAAGGTATGAATGATCTTAGCTACTACAAGGAAAAAGAGTTGATGGCCAAATACAATGATATCCTCCTCAAAGAAGAAATCTTCTGGAAGCAGAAATCAGGGAGTCATGGCTCAAGGAGGGCAACAGTAACACCAAATTCTTTCATAATACAACTAATTATAAAAGGAGTATTAATAGAATAGCCAAAATCAAGACAACCGAGGGACTTATTACTGAAGATCCTATTCAAATCTCAACTATTCTCACAAATTTCTATAAATCCCTTCTCAATAACACTGAGGCAGTTGACCTCAATGCCCAATATGAAATGCTTAAAGCCATTCCTAAATTGATTACTGAGTCGGACAACAAAATAATGAACAAGCTATCCCTAGAGGAGGTCAAAACTGTAGTGTTTCAACTCCATCCGAATAAAGCCCCGGGACCAGATGGTTTCCAAGCTGGCTTCTTCCAAAAATGTTGGCATTTTATTGGTGAAAAGGTTTGGCAAGCAGTGGAAGCAACCAGAAATTTGGGTTCCCTACTTAGTGAAATCAACAACACCTTCTTTACCTTAATTTTGAAAAAGAATGAAAGTACGGATCTAGGGGATTTTAGACCGATCTCCCTATGTAACACCATATATAAGATTCTTTCCAAATGCTTAGCAAATAGATTAAAAACCTTTCTTCCAACTATTATTTTGGAAGAGCAGACAAGATTTGTAGCAAATAGATCTATTTTGGACGGAATTATTATAGCGCAAGAAATAGTTCATACTGCCCAATTAACAAAGGAACCTAGTATGATAATGAAAATTGATATTCAAAAAGCATATGATAAAGTAGACTGGAGATTCCTGTGTAAATGCTTGGAAGCTCTTGGTTTCTCGAAACAATGGGTTAACCTTATCTTTGATTGCATCTTGACCCCCAAAATTTCAATACTTATCAATGGCACTCCGAAAGGATTTTTTAGTATTTCCAAGGGCATTAGGCAAGGGGATCCGCATTCCCCCTTTCTCTATGTCATTATGGCAGAAGCATTAGGTAAATCAATTACAAAGAAACAAGAGGAGGGGAGAATCTTGGGTTTGAAGGCGTCAAAAAATGTGCCTAACATCACTCATCAATAGTTCATGGATGACACGATTCTTCCAGGCTATGCTAACAGACAAGAAGCAAGAGCCTTTAAAGAAGTCCTTAACTTATACGCAAAAGCTTCCGGGTAGTGTGTTAATCCTACCAAATCAGAAATTTTCTTTATTAATACATGCCCGAAAATTGAAAAGGAAATTTGTAGTATGATGAGATACAAAATTGGCAAATTCCCGTGCAAATACTTAGGAATAGACCTCGATAAAGGTATCCTATCATCCAAACTTTGGCAACAAGTCATAACCAAAGTTCAAAATAAAAAAATTTCATGGAAAGTTAAATGGTTAACTAAAGCAGGTAGGTCGACAATGGTCAAATTCATCCTTTCAACCATACCCACTTATCATCTGTCTATCCTACCCCTTCCGATGAACGTTAAAAAGGATTTAGACAAATTGTTTCAAGAATTTTATTGGCAGGGACCTTCAGAAGACAAAAAAATTGCCTTGATTAAATGGGATACCCTATGCAAACCAATTGCAAAAGGGGGTCTAGGTATCAAAAACTTACTTTGGCAAAATCAAGCATTGGGGGCTAAACTTAGATGGAGAATGTACAAAGAATCAAGCAGTAAATGGGCTTCCATATTATTAAACAAGTACATCCCTGACTCGAATCCCATCAATATCTTCAGGTCACACTCCCATGTGAAAGGATTGCGGATATGGAATTTTATTAAGGACTGCTGAGGGATTATTAGCAAACATCTCTCTTGGGATGTAGGTTCAGGTAATCTGGCTCTTTTCTGGGATGATTCGTGGGTAGGCCTTTCTCCCCTTAACAAACTGGGCTTCTCAAAGGAATTTATGGAAGAATGCAAGAGAGGCATAGGATTATATCTTAAGGATTACCTATGTAATGCGGAAGATTCTAAGTGGAGTGATCTTAAAGAAATATATGAAGTTTGGCATGAGAAGCAAAACCTTTTGGCAGTATTGAAGGATAGGGAGATATCACTCAAAAATAGATCGGATACTCTAATATGGGCAGGATCAAACAACAGTAATTACTCAGTCAAGGAGGGTTATAATTCAATTATTAGGGATCAAAATATGGATAATATAGACATACCTTTGAATCTTTGCTAGAATAAAGCCTGCCTCCCTAAAGCTGGCATGTTCCTATGGGCGGCTATGCAAAATAGAATTCTCATAGCAGACAGACTTAATAAGCTTGGATTTGAAGGGCCATCTAGATGCCCTTTATGTGAAAACCAATCCAAGGATTTTAACCATATCCTTCTTAATTGCCCTTTCGCACAAAGATGCTGGAATTGGCTACATCAAAGCTTAGGATGGAAATCTACCCAGCATTGCGATCTAATCAACAACCTTAAAGCTTGGCCTTCTCTTTACAAAGATAACTTATTTAAGGATATTTGGACAATAGCACCTTTGATTGTAGCATGGGAAATATGGAAAGAAAGAAACAGAAGGATTTTTACGGATAAAAAATTAACATGGAATTCAGTCACAAATAAGATAGAAGCGTCTATCATGGAAATTATTAACAGCAAACTCAGGGACAAACTAAGCTATGAGGATTCATTTAAGAGCTGGGACAACAAGATTAGGAGTAAATGGCCAAAATTAGCAATCCCTCCCCTTTATGGCAAGGGGGGCCCCAAAACTAAAACTGACAGAGCTTCCTGTAAATGGGTACCTCCGAAAGAAGGTTGGTACAAACTCAATTTTGATGGAGCATTGTGGGGAAATCTAGGGGAAGCAGGTATTGGAGGGATCATTCGAAATTGGAAGTCAGAAGTTGTTGCTAAATTTTCTAAACCCACCAGTCCTACAACAAACAACATGGCTGAGTGTATAGCGGCATTAGAAGGGCTTAAATTATGTAAGAAACTTAATATAACAAAAGTAATTATTGAAGGAGATTCCCAAATTATCATCAACGCCATTCGCACTAAAAAAACTCTCAACTGGATGTTGAACTCTAAAATAGAAGAGATTAATGTACTAATGGAAAGTATTTCAAAGTATGAAATCAGACATACTTTCAAAGAAGGCAATACAGATGCCGACAAGCTAGCTAATCTAGGGGCTAACGGATTGGTAACAATGGATCAATATATCTAAAAAATTTCTAAAGGATAAGTCAATACAAGAATAGGACTAAGAACTATCCTTTAGATAATCTTGGGAGGTTGTCTATTAAACATAGCAACCATTAGTATCATTAACTAAATCTCAACTGATTAACATGCTTTGAAAACTTAGACCAAGTTCACTAATCACCCCTTTTGGTAGGATAGCGCATGTGTAATTCATAATATCTTAATACAATAGACACCTTTAGCCTGTAATGAATAGAAACAATGCTCTGTATAACAAGATTAGCATTAACATAACTAGGCTCACTTTGTAATAATTATAAGATCTAGCCTTAGATCAGCATAGGTTTTAAAGATACTTACTAAAATAATATAATCATAAAAAGACATCAATAATAATATACATTTGTATCAACTTGATAAGGATAACCTCCCTTGGTCAGATTTCTCAAAATATATCTTATAGATAATATGTACAAATGGATCAAAGAACAGAGTATAATAAATATAAAGATAGGAGACCAGGATCTTAGACTGTCCCTAGTCGTGTAGTACCTTTATATATACATAAAACTCTATATCAAAGATATACCTTCCCCTTCAATTATTGGATCTAACCCGTAACTTTCTAAGGGCTATATTCTAGAACATTAGAATATTCTTAGAATATTTGAAACTTCTTAGGATATTTAAAAGTCTGCAGGACCCCTGATAGGTCAACCACCATGTCACCATTCATCGACCAACCAAAAGCTGGTACATCATCATCTTCCCTGACAGCAGGACCACCAACCTTCTTCCATCAAGGGGCCTGCAGCATACATGGCTCCCTTGTCGCATGATCGCAAGCAGTGAAAATGGCTCTTGAAATCATGCGACAAGGCCAAAAGATGACACCTTACCCCCCTTTTTCTGACAGCGGGACCACCGATCACATTACCTTTGATCCGGATCGAGGCTCTCGCTGAAACTCATTGGTTAAATAGCCCACAACTTTCCATCGCAGTGTAGCGAGGATCATTGATTCTGCACACCCATTAATTCTTATCAGACCCTCCTGCTGACGTTCCCGCTAAGACAGATGGCAACCGGCCGCATGGACGCATGTCAAAAATTTCTGACATGCGATCATGCGACAACCAATCTCAGTAGTCCCTGCAGACCTTTTGAATTTTTAATCATGGGGAACATAAGTCTTAGGAGAATATCAAAGGGGTCCCCTCCCGACCAGTTAACCCCAGTCGCATGATTGCATAGCATGAAAAAAGGCTATGCGACCATGCGACAAGGGTTTTAAACCTTATCCGGAACCTTAGGATAGATGTTTTATTTTTAGGCACTTAGTCTTAGGGATAGGGTAGTTACCAAGGGGGACCCATTGGATCATTAGTCGTATGATCACATAGGCCGTAAATAGCTTATGCGATTATGCGACTAACCCTTAAGACTTGTGCAATGGTTTATTTAATTTTGCACATGGGTCTTTAGGATTTTATGTAACCTTAATAGTAACCTTAAAATAGAACTTGGATTTTATGTGGCCCGGGAAGACTTAGGTAATTTTTTGCTTTTTTGAATTATAACGGCTACGTTTTGAAAATGCAAAGGGCCTATGCCATGGACACAAATATATATATATATATACACACACACACACATATACACACACACACACACACACACACACACACACACACACACACACACACATATATATATATATATATATATACATATCTATATCTATATATATATATATATATATATATATATATATATATATGTACATATCTATATCTATATATATATATCTACATATATATATATGTATATATATGTAGATATATATATGTATAGATATATATATATATATATACATATATATATGTATAGATATATATATATATATACATATGTATACATACATATATATATGTATACATATATATATACATATATATATACATATATATGTATACATATATATATACATATATATATATGTATACATATATATATAGATATATATATATATATATATATATATAGATATATATATATATATATGTATACATATATATATACATATATATATATATATATATATATGTATACATATATGTATACATATATATATATATATATATCTATACATATATATATACATATATATATATATATATATCTATACATATATATATATATATATATATATATATATATATATATATATATATATATATATATATATGTATGTATTTATATATATGCTAGACTGTCAACCCCTTTCAATCTCTTAACTAAGTTTGCTTTCTAGACATGGATATAGGCTTATATCCTTCTTGTTCGGATTATAGTAGGTAGAGGTAAATCAAGATAGTAGTACAACTAATATTTTGGTTTCTATTGTTAATTTTATTTGAATGATTAAATTGCTAATAGATTACATATGGTTATAAAGGAAGATGTTCCAAAGTAAAATTAGTCGTGTAATCTGAATGGGTGTGTATTACTTTTAAAGTGTTACTCAGTATCATAATCTACAATTCCAAATAGAAAATGCACAATTGTAGGAAATATCTATATTATTTGATGTGGGTTAACCATTGGAGATGGAAGTTTTGTCTGTCTTATTTGTTAGGTACCAAGATTTGTAAGGGGGATAGGTACTTCATCCAACCAATGAATTAAAAATAGAAGGGATCCGTTAAAGCAGCATTTGTAATGTTTTACTCTGATCTTATAGAGCGGTGGGTATGCCCACTGAAATCATGTATTTGTAGTAAATCATAGAAAATCATTGAGCAGTGGGAATGCCCATGGAAATTATGTATCAAACAAATCATGTCAAATGTCAAGGCATGGGTATGCCCACGTAATTGTGTATAAGTACAGGACCTAGGGTCCCGGGCAAGGCTGGAGGTTTTCTCAACCCCACTCTTTCCTACCAACACTTGCAGCGAGCGGGGTCACACTGTAAAATTTATTTATATTAATAAAAAACTTCAGGGCTTCGGCCTTTTACCAATAAAAAAAAAACTAATTATTTTTCTAATTTATATAATAATCAAATTATAATTATTATTGGTTACTGTAGAATTAATATTAATATTATTAATATTATTTATCTTATAAATATTATTTTCTGCATACATAAATATGTTACAATCATCATACTTAAAATTAAACTTAAATTCTACTAATTAATGAAACTATAAAACTTAATATGAACAAATTAGTCTAATTTTATCAAACAGACTTAATATCAACTAATTAGTCAGATTATCAAATTTAAAATCAATCAAATTATTATTAAATGACAACAAATATTTTTAAGACAGGTACCAGCTAACAAATATTTTGATGACTTACTCTTGTATTCTTGAAGAAAAATAATTCTTTCTTTTATTAGTATTGTCGGTAGGCTAAGTACTATTGTATCATTTTTTAGTTTTTCATCTTAACTAGTGATTAAATGAACTCTTCTACACCAATCAAAATAAATTATATTTTATATTTCATCATAATTTTTTTATTTCTAAAATATAGATGCAAATTTTTTAACTTTATAATATCTAGAAATTATTTTTTTGTCATCTCATTGGACGAATTCTCTATGTACCTTTCATAAATACAAAATAAATGGCTAAAAATCTTATGGAAGGATTTGAACCACTCTCTTTCACTTGTTAGAATTTTTTTAGTGTAAATTTTTTATTGGTAATATATTATATAAATTAATAAATATTATTGAATTTGTTGGTAATATATCATACTTTACAAAATAAGAATTAAATATTAGATATATCAACATGCAATAAATAAATAAATAGTCTAGTTTAGTTAGAAGAGTAATGAAATTAGTTATAATTTTATGTGTAATTGATAAGAATCTTTATATGAATGATAATAATTAAAATTTTGAAAATAATATATTAGTAGCCTTTAGTTTTATAATTAATTTTAATTCTTATCTAAATATAATTCTAATATTAATAAATGTATTGTATATTAAATATATTTTAATTAACTATAAAACATAGCATACCTTATAAAACAAGGCTACACTGTAGCAAAGTTCCTGCCTATAATTGGCAAACTGTTTTGTTAAGCAAACAATAACAAAAGAATTTATAATAGTGTGGATAATTATTTAATAGTTGATAATTAATCTATTAGTGTGGATAATTATTTATTAGTTGATAATTAATTTATCTTATGATTATTAGATTTATCCATGATAAATTGATTAATTTATTCTAGGATATTTAAATAAGGAGTGTTATTATTATTATTAAATTAATATTATTATTATTATTATTATTATTATTTACAATATGACATCACTTTAGTGTATAAGATTTCATGTTTGTAAATGTTTTGCTTACTATTTTTCATCTATCTTTTATTACTTTTGGATATATAGTTTCATTTCTTCAAAATTTGAATATAATGAACATACCTTCGAATGAAAAGCTTTTTAGGAATATTTTATAGGTGAGCTCCAAAATTTAAGGAAGATGGAGGTATATGCCTTTGTCTTCTATACTCTCTAGACTAATAAAAGAAGTTTTAAAAAAATCATTTTCCTTCTGAATTTATTTTGTAAGGAACACCTCATGTGACTCTAACTTAGAAAAAATTAATAGTGATTTTTATATTTTTCTATATTTTTCAAATAACTTTTTTTTCAAAATAAATTAGTTAATGTAAACAACATACTTTTAATTATTAAAATATACACTATGAACACACACATACATATATTCTAAAATAAAAATAACTCAACAAAATTTAAAATAAGATATGTATATCAATAAAATATGAAATAAATAAAATAATAATAAATATGCAACAATAGTATAAATAGACAAACATAAGACAATTTGAACAAACACAAAATAAAACTAATAATAAAAATGAAAAGATACTTATATATAAAAAAAATTATATAAACTAAATAAGAAAACCTGACTAAATATGTGATGTTTTTCAAATAAATTTTTTCATATTGAATATTCAAATTATTAAATTAATTTAACACAAAAAAAATTAATTTGTATAATAAAATTGAAACAAATCAATTGTATGTAAGATTAAAATAAAGTATTCCACTATACCCTATATGTGCATAGTGTAAAAAATTATATATAACAAAACTTAATAAAAATAATAATTTGAAAGTGATTAAAAATGTTAACCTTCAAAAGCTTTGAAATATTTTAACCAAGCAAATTTGAGAAAACAAATTTTTAGAATATGTTTTGTTAAAAAATCTGCAACTTTACTTTTAGTTAAGATAAATATTTTAGAAATATAAAAAATCTCTCTTATTTGATTTGTTAAAATATTAGTTAATAATAATGAGTTAAGTTGAGTGGATGCCTATAGTTCTATGTCTTGGTAGGAACTAATAACTATTAATTCAATTATATATATGCTATTTGGCAGTACTTACCTTTAATTTTATAATTAAGTTTAATTTAAATTTTCATTTATATTGGAAGTGATTTTTTAGTTATAAATAATTATAAAATTATTATAATTATAGTTGTAATAATATTTTTTTTAATCTTATAAATAATTATAAAATATAAATTTTAATTAATTTAAATTGTAAAATAGTTTTACTTATAATTAATTTTAATGTTAATTATTTAGGCCTAATTACTATATTTTATAATATAACAGAAATAGTCAATATTATCTTAATATAATATGACACAAATTAAAATTAGACTTTTGGTTCAAAAAATTATAAAAAATAATTATTTAAAAAAAGTGAAGAAAATCAATAAAAATTCAAAACAAATTTTAAATTATTCAATAATTAAACAAGTGCCACGTAGTGGCGAAGTACTTGCTTTAATAGTAATAATAATAATATAAAAAAAATTCTTCCAAATTGTATTATGGCTATTTAATTGATTAGAGTTTGATATTAAGTTAATAATGATAAGTTAAAGATAAACAAATATACATTGTTGTAGTTACTAAGTACAAGTATAATTAGTATTAATCACAATATAATTACTATTATAGCTATTTGATATAATAGGTGAAGTCTTATATTAATTTAGAATTATAAATATTTTATTCTTTTGTTTTACAAATTTAAGATATTTAATTATCATAGTTTAAATCAAATTAATAAAAACAAAAGAAAATTAATCTTATAAATGTAAGTGAATATATCTATGTTAATGAAGTACATAAATTATCTTTAATTTTTAAAAAGATTTCAAGTAATATCTTTTATATTATTTTTAAATTTTTAAATTTTATATATTATCAATAATTAAAAACTATATAATTAAAAATATCAATAAAATTATTTTTCTTAATTTTTGAAAAGAAATAATTTATACATAAATAATCAATATAATATATTATAAAATATTTTTAAAATATAACTATATTATCTATATCCAAAACCATGCATTTATATTATAACATATTTTGAAAAATAAATATGAATTATTTTAAGGGCATGGTAAAGTATTTGCACCTATAATATTGCCTCGAAAATTGTAATAGAGGTAGTGCTTCCACAAAATCTGTGTATAAGAGGCTAAATTTTTAAGCCAATAGAAGAGCTCAAAATTAATTTTGTTGAATTATAAACATAAAAAATGTGCATGTATACTATACAAATCATTAAGTTTGTAACAAATTTGATAAAAATAATAATTTTAATTGGTAGAAATGTGATTTTTTAATCACTAGTTAATGGAAGAAATCCAAAAATGGATGCAATAGTACTTGCCTAGCCTAGCCTATCGGCAAGTACTAATAACAATAAATAAAGATATATAAAAGAGTAATAAAACTAAATCATATTAAAAATCCTAAAAAAAATTTAGAAAAGCTATTCCTTAAAAAGTGATCTAATAGATTTAAGTTAATCTACAATGAAACTTATAATTAAATCTGGCATGTACTAGCCACTACATGACACTTGTTATACCTTGTATTCAATGTTTAATAATTATTTTGATAAAAAAAATATTACTCTCAACCATCTTCCTAATTTGTTGTTTTGTAAAGCTTATTTTATCTAATTTTAGTTATCTCTTTTAGATTTGTTTTTGACATGGAAGTGCTCTTTCAAGATTTCTTTTTTTTTCCCTATTATTATAATATACATTTTTAAAATAAAAAACTACAATAAGTTTATTTTTACTTATAAGAATAACACTCTATATAAATAGCTAATTAATGTCTTTATTTAAGACCCCATCACTTAAATATGTATTGAGGTACAAGCACTTCAAATTTTGGTTTTAAAAGTGAGTTTTATTAGGTAGAAAGCATTGCCAAATTTTTTTTAGAGAGATTTAAAAATAAATTATTATTTTTTTTTTTTGGTAAAAATGGACGGAGCCATTGTATTTTATTAATATTTAAGAAAACTACTTCAGTGAGGCTCCAGGAGGAAAGAAGTAGCAAGAAACTCCCTTCGCAGCCAAGAATATACATAGTTTCGATAATTTACAAGACAAATATCACCTTTACAACCAAAATCCAAAAGTGGACATGCCCACAATTAGAGACCTATAGCCCAAGAGCATACAAAAATCATGCAATAAGGCTTACAATCGTGCATTAGAGGGAACAATCCAAGTGCTATTAAAGTGCACCCAAAATTTTCCAAAAAACACGAACAACCCAAAATATCAAAACATAAAAACACTATTTACTGGTGGCCGCGGACATGGCAAGGACATCTGCATGTGGAAGATGAGGAGGCTGAAGTCAACCCAGCGGATGAAGCCTGAGGGACCCCCGAGGCTGCACGACCATGCGAAGAAGGACCACCCAATGCATCGTTGTGGGTGAAAGCCATCAGCACCAAGCATGAGTCTAAAGTATTAAAAGCATGAGCCCGAACTGAGACCGGGATGAAATCAACCAGTGAGGCCATGACAACAGAGAAACCCTACCTATCCCTGCGAAGGATACCGATTTTGAACACGTCAAACATTTTAAGGATCCCTATATCCTGATCAAGACTGGATGGGGAAAAAATCCCCCCACCCACGCCAATGAGCCCCTTAGGCTATAGCTTGCCACCACATTGTGGATGACCTCCGCTGAAGAAAAATCTTCCCTAACCAACTTTGGGATAATATGCATGAACTGAACGTAATCTTGGCAAACATCGTAGAAATTAGATAAGAAAATTGATAACACCTGAGAATAGTTTTATATAATTAATATTCAAAAATAGTTTTATAGTTTAAACCAATTTATTTTTTAAAAGTTATTTTTTATTTGTAAATAAGTTAATGGAGTCCATGATGATAAGTAAAGTAGTTTTTACACTTAACCTGTCTAATTTATTTAGTATCGTAAGGATAGTAAATAAATTAATTTTTAGAAAAAAATAAAATATTATTTTCTTATGTGAAATAAATTGTTCTTGCTTTAAATTTTATTTTAAGAATTATTATATTTTTAACCAATATTTAATAGCTAATTATAATAATATTTTCATTATTGAACTTTATTTCAGGAGGAGCGATGCAGTAGAGAAGAAACTTGCAGGGTCAGAGAAATAATGATTGGCGTGGACAGAATTTTTGCAGAGATGTGGGTAATAGGAAGAAGATTTTTCCAAGACTGAAAAAGGATTCAGGAGAGCCAATTGAAATAGAGGTTATGGAAGACGTCAATTTGGACATTGATTTATGGAGGAAAATGGCGGTTATTGGGAGGTTTGTGGTTCGAGATTATCCAGACTGCAAATAAGGGAATGGATCACCAAATATTGGAGTTCAAACACTGTCATCAAGTTTATCCTGAAAGGCTTTTTCATTGTGGCTTTCAGCGAAGAATCTGTTAGAAATAATATCCTTTACAAACAAAACTGGTATTTTGATTCTTTTCCTCTTTATTTGCAACCTTGGCAAACAAATTTTGATCTGATTCCTTTAGCAGTTTATGAGGAGCCGATCTGGATTAGATTATACAATCTCCCAATAGAATATTGGGGAGATGAAAGTTTAGAACACATTGGACGCTCAATGGGAACCCTCTTGGAGATTGATGAAGAAATAATCAACGAAGATTCTTACCTCTATGCAAGAATGAAGATTGATGTGATTAAGAGAATTCCTTCAAAAATCAATTTAAAATCGACTAGTGGTATTTGGCAACAAGAAGTAGAAATAGAATTGAATGATGTTTAGAGGAATGATAGAATGCATACAAAGAATAAATCTAGATTGAAAGAGAATGCATTGATGGTGTGGGTTCCCAAAAAAATGGTTGTAAAAACCGTCCCTGAGAAGCAGAAGTAAAAATCTCTAAGAAAGAGCCTTGTCATTGAAGAAGGTGAATGCTCTCATCTAAAAGACACTCAGGAAATTAGGAGTTTGCCTTTGATGGAGGAGATTCCTACACAAGTTCACATCTTAGATACAGAAGTGGATTATGACCGGGTTTCAGATGATAGTTTTTTCGCATCGGATGAACTAGAAAATGTTGATCCTAGGAATGTAAGTCAATCGGCCAACATTCTCCTTGGAAAATCAAAAGGCAGGAGCGGCAGGAGGTCAACTAGGCAAAAAAGAGAAGATCGGGCAAAAGAGAAAGGGATCATTAATGTTTTTGATTATCTAAGGAAAGCCAAGGGAGTAGGATTCTCCCTTGGTGAGAAATGAAAATATGTACTTGGAATGTCAGGGGATTGCTTGCCCCTGACAAAAAATGCTTGGTGAAATGAGCATTGTCCAGAATGGATGGAGATTTGATATTTCTTCAAGAAACTAAGATCAATTTAGACAAAGCGTTTAACTTTTTGAGATCTTGTCAGCAATGGGAAGGATTCTTTCAAGAAGTAGTTGGGGCATCAGGAGGGTTGGGAATCCTTTGGAATCCGATCATGAATAAGATCATAGATTTAGAGAGATCTCCTCATTGGATGTTTGGTAATATTCACAATTTGAAGAGCAATCTGGTTTTCCCCTTTTTCAATGTTTATGGTCCTACTAAAACTGAGGACAAAAGGAAGATTTGGGCAAAAATTTCTAGGAAACTTTCTGAGGTTGATTGTAACAAAGTGTTAATAGCAGGGGACTTTAATGCTCTTCTTGATCATGAGGATAAATCAGGAGGATTGAGAATGTCTTTGCAAATCATGGAGGACTTCAAGATGTTCATTCAGGAGAATCAGCTTTTTGACGTTGTCCCGTCAAATGGAAAATTTACATGGACCAACTGTAGGGAGAAATTTACTAGGATATCGAAGAGATTGGACAAATTCTTGGTGGGCCCTTTCTGGGTAGAATCAGCTTTTAATTTGGACTCAAGTATTCTTCCTTTCTCTTGATCAGATCATTTTCTAGTCCAATTATCCATTCAAGAGATACCTATTAGTGGAAAAAGCAGTTTTAGATTCCAAAGCATGTGGTGGAGAGACAAGGATTTCCTGCCTAATATGGAAAATTGGTGGAATCAAAGTAATGTCTTCTTTGGAACTCTGAGCTTTTTTTTTTCGAAAAGTTTGAAATTTCTAAAAGACCAAATCAAACGATGGAACAAGGATTCATTCAAAAATATTTTTGTAGAAAAGTTCAGGATAGAATCGGATCTAGATCTTTTAAATAATAAAGTCATTGACAATGGAATGTCGAATGATGACTTTGAATTAGAAAAATCTTTGAAAATAGAACTGCATGAGGTGCTTCTTAGAGAAGAGGTGTATTGGAGAGACAGATCCGAAGATAATTGGATTTCAGCGGGAGACCTCAATACTAAGTTCTTTCACGCTTCAGTTAAAGCAAGGAGAGTTAGCAATAGGATTAATCGTATTCAAAATGATCAAGGTTCTTGGTTGACAGAAAAGGTGGACATAGCTAATGAAGCTGTGAACCATTTTAAAAGCCTTCTTGGGGAATCAGTTGACCCAGCTTTCATGGATGAAAACCTACTGAATGTTATCCCGAATTTAGTCACACCATTAGACAATATGGATTTGATGAGGCCATTTACAATTCAGGAGGTTAAAACAACAGTTTTTGACAATCTCCCAGATAAGACACCAGGTCCAAATGAATTTCCTATTGAAGTATTCCAAAAGTGTTGGAGTTTCATGGGAGCGGATATATTTAAAGTAGTTGAGGATTTTAGGAAAAAAGGAAAATTTGTAAAGGAGATCAATAATACGACTATTGTCTTGATTCTGAAAAAATAGGATTGCTCTTCAATGGCAGACTTCAGACCAATCTCTCTCTGTAATTCTATATACAAAATTATTTCAAAAGTGATGGTCATTAGATTAAGAGAGAAGATAGACAAATACATTTCGGCTAAACAACATGGTTTCATTCCTAGGCGGGAAATCTCAGATAGCATTCTCATGGCAGGGGAAGTTATTCACTCGATGCATATAGGCAAGCGCCTAGGTATGATTATAAAATTAGATGTTAGCAAATCCTATGATAGAGTTAGATGGTCTTTTCTTGAAGAAGTTCTTTCTAGATTTGGATTCTCTCTAGAGTGGATAAGGTGCATTTCTTTTTGTTTATCTTTTGTTCACTTTTCAGTTTTGGTTAACAGATTGTTGAGTGGATTTTTCCAAGCTACAAATGGCCTGAGTCAAGGAGACCCCTTGTCTCCTTTTCTATTTGTTTTAATGGCTGAAGTTTTAGGAAGGAATATTAAAAAACTAGCCATTCAGGGTCGATGGAAAGGAGGTTATATACATAATTATGCAGATCTAGTCACTCATTCTCAATTCGCAGATGATACCATCTTATTTGGGGAAGCTTCGGTGAATGAAACACTTGATATTAAAGAAGTTTTGGCAAATTATGAAAGAGGCTTGGGTCAGAGTTTGAATAGGATGAAGTCAAAGATCTATTTCGTCAACTCTAAGATGAGTTTGAAAAATAGAATTAATAATATTTTGGGTTTTGAATCAGCTAACTTCTCGTTAGTCTATTTGGGGGTCCCTCTTTTCACAGGATGCTTAGACTGCAAAATATGGGAGGACATCTCTAACAGATGTCAACAAAAAGCTGCAAGTTGGAAACATTAATGGCTTTCTTAGGCGGGCAGGATTCAGATGATTAAATCTATCTTATCAGCCATCCCGACTTATTATATGTCAATCTATCAATTGAGAACCAAGGCTTCAGCATCTATAGATGGTTTGATGAAAAAAAATTTGTGGGAAGGATCGAAGGAAGCAAGAAAGATTCCTCTTATTAGTTGGGAGGTGGTGTGCTTCTCGAAAAAAGATGGAGGTGTTGGTTTTAGGAAAATGGACTTACAGAACCGGGCCCTTGGAGCTAAACTAGCATGGAAGATGTATAGATGCCCTAAGAAGCCTTGGTGAAAAATTATGACAGCTAAGTATCTCGACTCTTTAGAGCCAGATAGGATTCTAACAGTAGCTAACTCAATCAAAGGATCGCATATGTAGCATTTCATTTGGAATAGCAGAAATATTATCACAGATCATCTAACTTGGAAAATTTGTGACAGACTAAGAGCAAAGTTTTGGCATGATTCATGGAATGGTGATCTCCCTTGATTGATCATTTTGAAGACAAGAATTGGGTCCTTGGCATAGAAACAAATATGGGAGAAAAAGTGGCAGATTATTTCATCAGGTTACCGAATTCCCCTTTGATAAGATGGAAACAAGTGCCAGTAGGTCCCATTGATCTTCAGAATAAATTATCAGATCTTCTTGCTGTCAAAAGGGTGTTGTATTCAGAAAATGACGATCAGCTGATTTGGAGTGCCTCAAAATCGAGTGACTATAAGGTTAAACTTGGTTACGAATTGCAGAGGTACAGAAGCAGAGATGGGGGCTGGCCTGAGATATTATGTTGGGGTAAGTGAGCTCTTCCTAAAGCCAGAGCTTTCCTATGGATAGCCCTTCATGGGAAGATACTCACGGCTAGTTGCCTGAAGTGCATAGGAATTGAAGGTCCAAGCTGGTGCTTTTTGTGCAGAAAGGTAGAGGAGACTTTAGATCACCTGCTTTATTAGTGTGCTTTTTCACAACATGTTTGGGAGTGGTTGTTTAAAGCACTCAATTGGTTCCTGGTGAGGAATGCATCTTTTAAAGACTTTATTGTCTCTTGGCCTCTGGAGAGAAGGTTCTCTAAATGGGGGATTATGTGGATTGTCAGTCCTTCTATGTTAGTTTGGCATATTTGGAAGGAGAGAAATAGAAGGATCTTTAAGGATAAAGAAATGGAGAAGGAAGTCTTGATAGAGAAGATCAAAGTTGCCATTGAAGAAGTGGTCAATAACAAAATCCAATGTCTCAAGTACAAATATCACTCCAAGTGGGACAAGGATATGGAGGGCCATTGGTCATTTAAACATAAAAGTGATCATCTATTGCATGTTAAAAATGTTGATAGAAATTCAGTATTATGGTAGAGACCTCAAAAGGGATGAGTCAAATTGAATTTTGATGGAGCAAGTAGAGGTATTCCGGGTCAAAGTGGAATAGGTGTCATCATTCGAAATGAAGAAGGCCATTTGATGTACGCACTAGCAAGTCCTATTGGCATTACTTCAAATAATGTCGTAGAGATATCAGCTTTAGAAGCGGGCATTAGATGGTGTGCCTCAATGAGAATCTCCAACATTATCATCGAGGGTGACTCACAGGTCATAATCAACAGGATCTCAAAAGGAGAATTTCAGTCGTGGAGGTTGGAGAGCTGGACTCCGATTATCTCAAAACTTTTGGTAGGGCTGGGTAATTACAGACTTCAACACATTTTTTGAGAAGGAAACAAGGTAGCAGATATGTTGGCAAACCTAGGGATTGACAAGAATGAAGAGATGGAATTTCAGTACAAGGATCACATGTCGAAGGAGCTGCAAGGGATTGTCATAGAAGAATAGGGGATAATCCTCACAGAAATTTGAGGGCTGGAAGTGGTGTGTTGATCGAGTAACTTATTTCCTCTTCCTCACAGAGTGATGCAGGAGCATCCTGGGTGTAAGAGCAATCTTGCATCACCCAAAAATATTTATGTTTTTGTATTCAATAAGGGCTATTTTGTGCAGAGCTGCTATTTATGGAAAGTTACTATTTTTGGTAATTTTCATCTGTGCTCAGAATGATCTAATTTCTTTCTTGGAGGTTCATTTTGGTCATATAAGTCTGCCAGTAAAGTTTCATTTCCAGATCAAGTGCATGTTGGAAGATATTGAAGATTTTCGGTATTGGCAGCAGGGTACAGAAACTTTGGACTCAGTTTTGAAGGCTTTAGAGGCCCCGGATGAGGTCAAAAATTTGGGTGACGGGCGCTTGCGCGGGTCAAGCCTGTAGAGCGCTTCATGGCGTTTCCGAAATGGGGTTATAATAGCCGATCGGGTCAACTGGTGATGACTTATGGTCTTCGGAAGTTGGGCCACCCGAAATGGCAGAAAATAATTTTCTTCAAAATTTCTGTTCGGGTTTCAAAGGTTATCTTGAGCCGACTATGATGTAATAAAATGTAAAATAAAATAATTCTAAGTTTGGTCGGCCTTATTGGCTAAAAATTCTGGAACCTCCCCAGGCGGTGGAAAAATTGCCTATATAAGGAAGGCTGTATTATTGTCTTAGGCAGTTCAGAATAGTTCTGGGTAGCAGATCTGGGTAATAGTTCGAGGCTTTGTCCTACAGAATATTGTAAGGGAATGCCCATGTGGCTTTGCATATTGTAATTCTGAAAGTTTGTAATTCCACATTTGTGGAGATAATAAGAAGCCAATTTTCTGTTCTTGCATATTGTTGTTGTTTCTCTATTTCTGTTATGTGTTTGTGGTATTAAGGGGAGCACCCTTCATCACAGAGACTTTAAGGACCACTATCATTAGATTGTTCATAGAGATTTGACAGTAGAGGATACTGGAAAAGATTTATTTCATGTGATTTACATCTCTTTCCCAGGCATGGTGAAATAATTGGTTCAAAGAATAGATTCTCCAAGCAGGACTTATAAGGAGACAATTGCTATCTGTATTTGCAAAGAAAGTAGGAAGAGATGGCATACTTTATGGGAATTAGATGTGGATGTGCGCAAGAGACAATGATGCAGGAGTCTCCACAAGAATAGGTAGCAAGGATTTTTGTGAAGGCTAATGAGCAGGAAAAGTCCACCATTATCATGATGTTGGGAATGGACTATTGGGCAGGCGAACATATCCATGATGGGAAGCTCATCTATGATCTATTTTAACCCATAGTTCAAGTCGTGGGACACCCGGTGACAACAAACGAGATGGTAAGAAGGATGATAGTGGATGAGATCTATATGGAGGTATCGATAGTATTGGATCTGAACAATTATAACTTTCCAGGAGTAGGTTTGGGTGTTTTTTTTCAGAGCTGAGGATGACGATAAGAAAAAGCAGATGAAAAAGGCATGGAATCTGTACAAAAAATGTATTTATAAAGAGTTCAATCTATCAAAGTTTGAGACCTTTTGTCAGAATAATGATCAGCTCTTCTCAACAGAGGTGGTGGCAAGGCTGATCAGCATTGGGAATGGGATAGGATATCTATTCCACTGAATAGATCTCCTAGAAGGCTGATCCTTTTTTGTTTTTATTATGTAATAGAATATATAGATCCAATCTTATGTATCTTTTCTTTCAGTAATATATAGGGTACTGCCCCCATAGGCAGAGCTTAATTAAAAATAAATAAATAAAAATCATTATAACAAATTTTTTATTACACGATTCCAACAAATTGGTATTTTTAGTTTTTTAAAATTTTATTCTAAAATATTAGGATGGAGTTAGAATGTCATTGCATGTTTTAGTTTCTTAGTATTTGTGGAGGTTAGTTTATAAAATAAATCTTTCAGTCTTGATGGGATTTTCACAATCTATAAGTTTTATGTCTTGTTTTGGTTTGATCTCTCAAATTAAGCTATTAGTATAGATTTTCACAATCCATAGTTTATAGCTAGTTTTATTTGGTTTTATGAAATTGGGTTAATTTGATGACTTATAATAGTTATTAGTACTTGCGGGTAGGCTAAGTACTATTGTATCAACCAATGAAAATAAATTCTTTTTATATTTCATTATAAGTTTTTTCATTTGTAGAATATAGATGCAAATTATTTAACTTTATAATATGTAGAAATTAATTTTTGATCATCTCATTGGATGAATGCATTTGAAGCCTTATTACACGAGTGAACCAATTAAAATTTACCACATTTGTTATTTATTGTCCTTCCATATTGCATAGTTTTCGGGGCTTGGAAACAATTTTTGTTTTTATCGTTAATTAGGATTTTCATTAATATTTTTCTTTTTTATATTAATTGTATATTAAAAATTTTAAATTATATTACATGAATTTATTTTAGTATATAACTCATTTTTCTAATGTAAATAAAAATATTGTAAATATATGATATAATATAATATATAGTTATTCTCATTTATATATTTTTTAAAAATATTTAAAAATTTATTATGTGTTAATTATACATTAATAAATATTTAGGTAAACAAATGTGTGATATATTTTCCCTTACAAAATATTATAATTTATATTAAAATGAAAAATAAATATTTAAAATATATTTTTGAAAGATTTTATGTTTTATAAATATATAGTATCAATTATTCAAATGTTTAGTACACTAACTTATAGATACCTATTTCAAATCATACTCTTTCTGATATTAGGTGCCTTCACAAGAATATATCTAGTGTATTATTCAAATGTAAGTACATAGAATAATATCTCAAGATACTTATAAAAATAACTTAAAATTTAAAATAAAATTTACTTGTAAAAATAAGATAATTATTTATCAAATTATATAGACAAATATAAATTTACTATTACATAAGTTAATATTTAAGTAACATCTAAACTATAGCTAATTTAAGATTTAAAGACTTCTAAACTTACCATAATAGTTGAGTATGTCAAAATCATACTCATGATTTCTTTATTTCAATAAAAAAAATTAATATTTTCAATGCACAATTTATTAAACAATTGAAGAGATAAAAATATACTAGTTTATAATAATCTAGCCTCTCCATATAATCTAGTTTACATATAAATTAAATTAAAGTTTGAATTAATTATATTTCTAATTGAAGTACATAACTATAAACTAAATATTTAACCTAACCTAATAATATATTAAATAAATTTAAATAATGATTTAGTTTAATTTTTAAAAAATTATATGCTAATATAATTAAAACTATAACTAAAGGCAAGTACTTAGCCACTACGTGGCACTTGTTTTTTTATAGATTTTCACAATTCATAATTTTTATATATGGTTTTGTTCTCTTAGATTAGATCAATTTGACCATATAATAATAGATATTGTTTGTAGATTTTCACAATCCTTATTAGTACTTGCCGATAGAAGTACTATTGCAATGAGTTTTGGATTTCTTCCTTTAACTAGTGATTAAAACAAGTTGTATGTACCTATCATAATTTAACATATTTTTTATTTTTTTATAAATTTCATTTTTTCTATAGGAAACATGCAATATTTTTAAGTTTATAAATGACAAAAATTATTTTTTGAGCATACGATTGGTTGAATTGATTTGAGTTTTATACACGAGATTTTCGGAATTAAAAACTTATGAAGTTAAAAATATTTTTAAAATAAATTATTGTAAATAATATTATATTAAAACTTATTATATATTAATAATATATGATCATAATTTAGAATTTAATGCATGAATATATGGGTTAAGTATATAAATATATAATTTATAATATAAATTATTAATTTTTTACAATTTGATTTTTTTTTTTTTTATAAATTATTTTATATAATATTATATATTAAAAATAATATATTAATTATAAATTTTATTTTATTTTTTTTATCGATAAAAGGTTGAAGCCAATAATTTATTAATCATAAAACCAAAGATACAAAAGATAAAAACATAAAGACCCCGCTCAATGCAGGCACTGGTAGGAAAGAGCGGGGTTGAGAAAACCTCCAACCTTGACTGGGACCATAGTCCCGATTCTAATACATAAGAATTTCAGGAGGGCATACCCTCCAAGACCAGATTCATGATATTTATATATTACAAATTTCATACGAAACTATTCTATATCTTGTCTATTCTACAAAGTTCTCAGGTATCCCAATAGGCCATCCTTTTGGGATTTGCGTTCATTGATTTTGTCCCTTTCCTTTCTTATGATGACAGTCTTTAAGAAACACTGTGTCTGTCATGGGGGATAGTTCCCTAATTATCTCGTCTAAATGATAGCTTCTCAAGATGACTCTTGATCCTTTATTACCTGAAATAGATGAGCTTTGGCTAAGATCCTTGTTAGTATATCCATAATATAATTTGTTGCTAATCCAAAATTCTACAAACTACTGTTAAGAGAGTACTTGACAAGTGGAGTCTATTGACAGAATTATTTGCTAAAAGGAAGATACATTTACCTGTACCTATACCGTCTGATTTTAAGTATAATGTTGGTCTCATTGCCCTTATTCCTAGACTAGATTTAAAAGGACTAACAACATGCTCTTATGAAAAGTACATTACTTTGGATATCTGGTTTTACAACTGTGATAATCCATAACCTATTCTTTATAAGAATTATGATAGTCATTCTATTTCTGGTTGGCTGGAGGGGACATAATGACTTTGAAAATTGCTAACAGTCAGTCTACATAAATAGCATCATCCATTTTCTTGCAATCATGTTCTTGTTTTGAGGTTCACAAAGAATCATCCATAAAAAAATCTATTGGTTCTTTTAGACATAGCACCATTAGGAATTTTTATTAATCCAGAAACTTGAAATAACAGCTTCTATATAGAGAAGAGAACATAAGTCACAACAATACCAAAGCAAAGGAGCATCGAAACACAAAGTACTAAGCATAAGAGTGCTAGGGTAATCTTTTTCCTGAAGCCAATATGTGGTATATATATATATTAACTTCAAGATAATAGATTACCTAGGAATTCAAATCTGCTATTAAGCTAAATCCTGAACCTAAAGTGTATTGCTAGGAAGGAAAGCATGAACTAAAAAGAGATTACTAGTCCTAAAAATAGGTATAAAGGACCAAAATGAAATCCATTTGTCATGTAGGTACAATCTAACATTAATGTACTAACATAAAATACCTCTTATTAATAAAGCAAGTAACACTTGTATCAATCCACATTAACTTTACTAGTTTATCTCTATCACACAAATTACTAAGTGGGAGTGTATTTAGGACCCTGCTGCCACATATTCATGGAGTCAAATCACATATTCTAATTGTAGTTAAATATGACTTATTCATTGATCACATATTTACTAAAGCCTAATTATTGTATGAGTACCTCTATTGTACCAATTATCAATTACCTGTATTAAGCTATCACATTAGTGTAAAGAGTTTACATAGTATAGAATAAACATCCTCTCAAAAGGAAAGAAGGAATATGATATAAGGAATTCATACCAAAATCGGGTGGAGTCTTTGAGCCTAAGAACACCATGGATATATATTGTCTTCAAGAATAGAGACTATCTCAGAGGTCATATCTGTCTTTATGTTGTTAATCAATGTCTAGAGCATATTTGCTAAAGTAAGTAACAAGAGTTTGTAGCATAGGTTATCAGCTCTATCTCAGGTTAGGGAAGCCCATATTAGATCCTTTCAATTAGTACTTTAGTTCTAATTAAACTTAACAGGTAAAATCTCTAAGAAAAATTTGTATGTATCAGTAATTTCAAACCAAATATTACTTAGCTTAGCCATCTCTGTTTCCTTACTCGAAAGATATAGAGTATATATTGGTCTTGTTCTTTGGTACCCATTTCATTAGCTGGCGGAGTGTCTCTCTTAACATCTTCTGCTAGCTGAGCACAAAATCTGGTTGCTTTATAGAGTATTTAATTTTGACCTTATAATAATGACATCCATTCACAGATAATAACATTTCTCTATTTTTTCATTCTATACTATTTGAAATGAATATTGACATTTCTTGTTTTTATAATCATTATTACCAGTATTCCATTAAGATGATACTTAGTACAAACTATGAGAGTGCTCGATACTACTTAAGCTAGTTATCTAAATTGATACCCTGGAGATAGGAGATCTTTGAATTTATCAATACTTGAATGTTAACATTTGTGTAATCTACAGTAGTCCAGTATAGGAGAGGTTTTCATAAATCCAATTACAGGCTACCTTTATCGATCCCTAACTTGTGAATTTGAGCTTTTTGAATTGAGGAGTCAATTTTTCCTTTTCTTGTGATGCTTCCCTTCCTCCAACCATAGTTCAACTAGGTTTTCTGACTCAGATTCTGAAAAACAATCCATGTTTGCGTTTCCAACCTCATCTAGATGCTAGTACTCATTTATCTAGTCCTCCTTCACAGGCTTTTGGATATGTAGTTAGTGTAGCAGAAAGTTTACATTTCTTTTGACAATGACTTCTCTATCCTTGAAAGCTTCCATATCCTCGGATGCTATGATAGGGATAGAAAGGAGGAGATTCCCTTTGATAGATACCATATCATAAAACCTAGGTCTCACAATTGTTAGGTCCTCTTTAATATTTTGGAGGGCTTTATCTAAATTGCCAAGAAATATTCATTTGAAGATCATGTAACATAGTCTCCAAATCTCATGTTTTTGTAAACCCCAGAAGAAGATGACTACTACAAACATGGATGTGATGTTGGATAGGACTCTATATCTATCCTTATTATTAAGAAATTTGGGACCTAAGATGCAAAGGGTGGCTCTAATGATGAGGGCATGTTTGTCTATTATCACCTTCTTAACATGTTTAGTCATTATCCTTCCTTCAAAGGCCAATTGGCTCCTGTTACAGGTAAGCTTAATTGAAGTTTCCATGCTTGCCTGAAATATAGGGGAAGCTTAAGTAATAGATCACAACCATTATGGGAGCTTCAATATGTGCAGGGGAGCTATTTATAATGTCTAATCTTCTAAAGTCATGGTGTTTGGGTTCCTGAGACTGTTCGGATTTATGGGCAAATTTTAATCATATTATTTCAACTTCTTTAGGGAAAGGCGGGGAGTTATCTTAATTAAATAAGGATTTTCTTAATTCTTCCCATTGTTAATTTAACCTTACGTTTAGTATGTCGTTAGGGAATCAGGCAGGGTGTTTAGGGCACGTGTCTATTTAGGGCCCTATAGGATTCAAAGGAAAAATATCAGGATAATTAATCTAATCTAAACTAAAAATGATCTAAGAAGAATATAAGTATTAATTATAATTTCCATGATCTATAAAAAAATTAAGAGAATTATAACTAAGTCCCATACAAAAATATCTATTTTAAGAGGGACTCTACTGTAATTAAACATAAAGTTTTTTGTTTTTTTAAACTAGATTTAATATGATACTAGGTACATACATTTTTATGTTTCTTAATACAGTATGTGAGATTTACAGTAGACCTTAATGGTCTGTCTTATATAACCCTCTAAAGTACTATTTAACACTCGTTATCTATTAAAAGGTTTGTTGATATTCTATATAATTAAAATCTCAAAAAAGAGATATTGAGTACTGCTGATCATATGGCACCACCATTCTGGATCATCTTGCAGTTCCAAATATTCTCGTTCTTCTTCATAATGACAATGCATTCGTCTTCAGTTGCCACCTTTTTTGAATGAGGAGTGCATCTGTGGATCTCGGAGGCCATAATGTGAAGATTTTTTGCGTCAACTTTGTCAAGGTCTCCTAGAATGTTGAAGCCCACACACCTCCAATACTTGAGGATCCCTATTGTGTCCATCTCACCAAGAAGAATTTCATTATAGAGGAAATCTAAATTCCTGAGCATCTCAGGCCAATGGGCATTGAACCGTTCCTCATCTTTGAAGGACATCATGGGGATGCACTATTTTTGTGGAATTGCCTCTAGCTTGGGCACCTCCATTTTCATCGTGATTTCCGGATAAGGAATTGTGAGTTGGTTGTCAATGTAGGAAACCATGTTTTCTAAACCTTTGAGAAGGTCTTCATTGAGGATGGACCTAGCAACCTGGATGATGTCTTCTTTCCTCCTACCTACAAAAATTGAAATGGCTATGAACTAACCAATGACCACACCATTGGCTCTATATGTGTATTCATTATCAAAAAAATGGTCTCCCATGGATCTCTCTATCGCCCTTCTTGCAAAATTTGACAGAGGATTAAGAATCTGGTTCCATCTTTCTGGCATGATGCACCCTCTGAATGCCATTGCCCTACTACCTTTAGTTGCAAAGATAATCAGTTTTGATTCCATCACTCAAGGAGATTTGAAGCTCAGAGAAATCTGTTCTGTTGGATTACCTATGAGGATTAATGGGCAGTTATAAGGTAAAAATCATAAGGCTAGAGTATTTAGAGTCACATTAATTACACCTTGACAACCACATCTTCTGCAGGTGATTATCAATTGTGTTGTTTCATGATTGTTAAACTTTTGCACGATCTCCTAATCCTATCATAACAAAACACTCCTTAAAAGGTAAGACTGTTCTTGCTTATCTAGAATGTTCAATCCTTGATAAGAGTATTGAGAATTTAATTAGTGTTTGTTCACATTACTAAATCTTATATCTCATTAAGTATACTAATAATTATTAAATATCCTAATACAGACATATAACTCCTTATAGTAGTGAGGTATGACTATATCTAATTATTAAATTAATAATTTTGGGTCTAGTAGTTAATCCTTTTTAATAATACATATTGTTTTTGTAAGGGTTAGACTATTGAGACTATGCTAATTTTCATAGATTTTAATTTAGATTTAGCGATGCTTGATAGGACTGTGGGGAGAGGCTAAACTATCTATTCCATTGCAAATCTAGCTGGGTTTTGCAAATTGTTACATTTGGGTTGTGACGTAATAAAATTAGTGTAGGTCTTGGGATATTATATTTCAATTTGTTAATACTTTCTCTTGTTCTTGAGTTGTAAGATGGTCTGATTGACAAATTCAAGATTTATTTGTCACTGTGTAAAGAGGAAACATATCTATTAATTTCCATAGTCACATTAATATGTCCCTCTTCTCAAGCAAGGGACAAAAACTCAAAGGCTTTAAGCTACATATACTAAAAGAGCAAACAGTTTCAACTCATTCCTCACTCCAACTTTTAACCCAAAAAAATTTCGTCGAGGCTCAAAGAGAGGATTCCTAAAGACTTATGGTTTGAATAGAACGGGGTACTTTAGTTTGAGTGGTATGAAACTCAAGAGTTCATTTCCTCAGAAAAATGGAGTTTGTCCTAAGATTAACATGGTGCTCTTGGATATTCTTACTCCTAAACATGATAACTGCACAAGAAAGGTTGAAAGATCATTAATCTAACATGAAGCACCTAAGTAGATGGAATCTGTAACAAATACTTAACATACTAGCTAATAATGCTTGGGACCTCTGTAGTAGATCGTGTTCTTAGAAATTTAAGGAATAGTGTGTGCTATGTACACATACATGTTAGTGCAAATTTTCCTTCTCACGAGTCTTTTCCCAAATTGATCTTTTCATTAGAAACCATTTAATTTAGATAGGTCCTAACCTATCTTGTTCACTAAATGCTTATATAACTAAATATGTATTAAAATCATTCTTAATTTACATATGAATATAAGATCATTATTAATTAAAAAGTGATGAACTCCGAAACACAATAGGTGGTGGACATATGAGTCTTCCTTACCTAAACATGACTGATAAATGACATATATTATCTTAGCAAGTACATATAATATTGATTAAATTTTAGAATTCTAAATTTAAGATTATGTATCAATATTTTGAATCATATAATATTTAGAGTTTTGAACAAATATTAATTCTTAACATCATATAATTTTGGGTCTAGCTGTTAATCCTATTTAATAGTACATATTATTTTTGTAAGGTTGTACTATTGAGGTTGTGCTGATTTCCTTAGATTTAATTTAGATTTAGCGATACTTAATAGGGTTGTGGGGAGAAACTAAACTATCTTGGCTTATTGAATTCTACCTACACAGTTTCACCATTTGCACCTTGATTTGCAAGATGATCATCTCCTGTATTACCTTCTCTATAAATGTGTTTAATTTCATATTGGGGGATAGTGTCCAGAATTTCTATAATATCTTCTAATTTCAAGTTGAGTTTCTAATTTGGAGTTTTCCTTGTTTTGATTGCATTAATTATTATTTGGGAGTCTCCTTCAATTTCTATTTTTGATAGGCCTAGTTGTTTACATAATTTGAGTCCTTTTAAGATAGCCTTACACACTGCCATGTTATTAGTTGTCAGTTTAATGGGTCTAGCAAATTTAGAAATGATGTCTCCATTCCAGTTATGTATAATCTCACCAATTCCTACTGTACTTGGGTTTCCTCGAGATGCCCCATTGAAATTTAGTTTATACCATCCTTCTTTAGGAGGTGACCACTTACATGTACTTTTGTCAATCTTTGTTTTGTTTCCTCCTTTACCAAATAGTGGTGGGATAGCCAATCTTGGCCAAAGTTTTCTGATATTATTATCCCATTGCTTAAAAGAGTTTTCATAACTAATGTGATTTCAAAGTTTGTTATTAGTTACTTCAATAATTGATGCTTCTATTTTGTTAGTTATTGATCTCCACTCAAGTTTTTGATTTGTAAATATTCTCCTATTTCGCTCTTTCCAAATTTCCCACAATAGCATAGAGGGAGAGAGTATCCATGTATCTTTAAACAAGCTACCTTTATTTAGAGAGGGCCAAGCTTTGAGACAATCTACTATATCATAAGGCATAGTTGAGTGCCAATTTAAGCAATTACTTAACTAGTTCCAACAGTTTTGTGTAAATGAATAATTTAGGAGTAAATTATTAGCATCCTCTTCTTGGCATTCACATAAAGGGCACCTTGAAGGACCTTCAAAGCCTAGCTTTCGTAATCTATCTGCAATCAAAATTTTCTTTTGCAATGCTACCCAAAGGAATATTCATGCCTTAGGGAGGCATGCATTGTTCCAACATAAGTTCAAAGGGATATCTAGGGTATCCATGTTATGTTCCTGCATAATTTTTTTATAACCATCCTTGACTTTATAATTTTTGTTATTTGAACCAGCCCATATTATTTTATCCTCTCTATTTTTGTGTGAGATTACTCTATCTTTGAGGATATCTTTAAGTTTTTGGTTTTCATTATATTCTACTAGAATATCATCTATTGTTTTCCATATTAAATTTCCTTCAGGATAGATATAATCCTTTACAAAACTGCCCCTAATGGCTTTACATCTTTCGATAAACTCTTGATTGAAACCTAACTTAGTGAGAGGGGTAAACCCTCCCCAAGAATCTTCCCAGAAAAGGGCCTTTTCAGCCATCCCAATATCCCACGTGAGTAGGTTATTAATAACTCCTCTAGACTCTATTATAAAATTCCAAATACGGGATCCTTTAACATGGGAATGGGATTTGAAAATGTTGATAGGGTCCGCATTTGGGATGTATTTATTCAAAAGGATTGAGGCCCATTTTCTATTTGGTTCCTGATTTAGTCTTCATATGAGTTTGGCGCCTAGTGCTTTATTCTGCTACTAAAAAAATTTAATTCCTAATCCACCTTGGGATATTGGTTTACATAAATTTTCCCATCTTATAAGAGCTATCTTTTTTTCCTCCACTGAACCTTGCCAATAAAAGTCCTTAAGGAGTTTGTCTAAACTAGCTTTGATGTTGACTGGAAGAGGGAGTATCAACATTTGATACGTGGGTATGGCAGACAAAATAGATTTAATCATTATAGCCCTTTCAGCTTTAGTGAGCCATTTACCTTTCCAGTTTCCTTTTTTGTTTTGGATTTTGGATAACACTTGTTGCCATAACTTAGAACTATGCAGTCCCTTATCTAGGGGGATCCCTAAGTATTTGCATGGAAACTTGCCAATTTTATAACCTAGGGTATTGCAAATCTGGTGCACTTTTGTTGGGGGAGTATTAATGAAAAAAACTTTAGATTTATTATGATTCACTCTCTGACCCGATGCCTTCATATAAACATCCAAAATACCTTTGAATGCCTTTGTTTCCTTGCTATTGCATGCTTCTGGTAGTATGGTGTCATCAACAAATTGTTGATGTGTAGGGACATTTTCTATGTAAAGGATAAAATGTGGATGGAGTCCTAGAACAATGGTTTGCACATAAAAGAGACCCCAAAGCCAATATTTTATACTTACATGAAATTATATAGATATGAAAAGTAAATATAGATTACTAATGTTGAAATGAAGAAATAAATGTACTTACCTTTGAAAAAGAACCTACTAAAAACCCTATCAAACAGTCTCATAAACTATTGATTTTCGTGATCTAAAACCAAAACTGCGAGATCTACAAAACCTAGAAATCTTTTCCAATTGTAGGGGAGGTCATCTTTGACCCTCATAAAAGGTCAAAGGCTACATTTTTATTCTAAAGGTCGATTTTGACTTTGTTCACAAATCTTGGAAGTTCACCGAAAAGGTTATCCAAATCTGCTCTTAGATCTGAAGTTCTGCACCTATACCTGCAAGAAAAAGAGGGTTTTGTTGTTTGTTTGGGGGGGTTTTCCTTGGTCAAACCCCAGTTTGGAATCAACCTTAATATTGAAATTGAAATGGAGAATGCTAGCAAGTAGTAGAAGTAGATCTAATAATGAAGCTATGACATTCAATAGATATGCAATTGTATTTGAAATGTATTCAAGTATGTTGATATGAAAGCTTGAACATAACATAAATGTAAATCAAACCTCCATGATTGTATGCTTGGAATCCACCTTGAGGGAAGAAAGAATGGATCTTAAAGATGAACAAAAGGATCTTGAAGGAAGATCACACCATCATGATGGCTACATCTAGGGTTTGAATGATGAATCTTGAATGCTTGAACCAAATCCCTTCAATGGCTTGAATGCTTGAATCCTTGATCTTCAATGGAGAACTTGAATGGAGAAGAGGACTTGAATGCTTGAATGGATGCTTGCTTGATCACCTTGAGAGCTTGAGTGCTTAATGGCAAAAGAAGATGGAGAAAATGAGAGAGGAAGGCCTCCTTTTATAGTGATCTAGGGCACAAGAGGGGCCTCGTAGAAAACAATAATTAAGGGCCCATGGCACAAAAATCTAGAGACGTGCATATGGAGAGGAAATTAAATTAAAGTCTTAACACAAAACTCTAGGAGGGGACCACCCTTAATATAAAAATAAAATAATTATTTAAGAGCCTTGTTACAAAATTTGAGGTAAAGCCAACCCCAAAGTTAATTTGAGCAATAGGCACAAAACTTGAGAAAGACTAATCTCTAATAATAAATTAGGAATCCTATACAAATATCGAGAAAGGTCCACCTCAAATATTAATTTGAGAATTTGACACTTAATCTGAGAAATAGTGGCCCTGAAGAGGGAAAAGATAAGATTTTGACGAAACCCCGAAACTGGAAGCTAACCCTAAGGATCCTGGACCCTAGGGTCAAGGATGAGGTTTTATCTAACTAGGTTAGGATCAAGGTTGTATCTGACCAAGTCAGGATTGAGGTTGTATTTGACCAAGTCAAGATCGAGGTTGTATCTGACCAGGTCAGGATCCTAACCTAGAATGCTAGGAAATGCAGATTGGAGTGAAATCAGGGACAGATAGAAACAGAATGAGGAGAAAAAGTATGATTCAAGGAAAGAGCCGATTCAAGGTTCTTGACATGACCCAAACCACTCACTCAGAGGGCTAAATGCTCTTAACATGGAAGTGCTTCCATTTTAATATGATACATTAAGCCCCCACTTTAGCAAGAGTATGGACTCGATGCAAACTCTTGGTAAAGGAGAAGGAAGCAGAGATCCCAGTGGATTCACAAAGAGATAAAATAACACTTAGCCAAGGACACAATCCCCCAAACTAAGGATTCTAACTCAACATACATGCATGAGGGTGCGAAAAGAGAAAACCAAAAGAACAAGGGTTAGTACTAAATAACCCAAATCAATTAGCATAAGAGACCTTACTAAGAAATATTTCTCATACTAATATCATATTTGGAAAGCTATCATAAAAGCATAAATTATTACATAAGAAAGACAAGAGCAACACTATAAATAACATAGCTTCATGATCCTGTCCTACTAGCATGAAAGCAAAAAGAGAGAAAGGGAAAAGAGTGATTACCTTGCCTAGTAAGATGCCCACCTTACCATGAATCACCCTAGAGGGAGAGCCCAATAGGTTCCCCCATAAACTGTGCTTGCAATTGTAATGCATCTTGTGATGACTTTTGGAATACTCATAGATCCACCTTCTTGTATCACTATGAATATGAAATGCATGTCTCCTCAGGATTTAGCAACTTATGTGCGTTACCTTCGAAAGATTTAGCATATTGAAAATTGAAAAATGCGTGTCTCTTTAGGATTTAGCAACTTATGTGCATTACCTTCAAAAGATTTAGCATATGAATGCGTGTCTTTTCAAGATTTAGCAACTTATGTGCGTTACCTTCCAAGATTTAGCATATTTGAAATTGGAAATGCGTGTCCCTTCAGGATTTAGCAACTTATGTGCATTACCTTTAGAGGATTTGGCATATTGGAAATTGAAAAATGCATCTCTCTTCAAGATTTAGCAACTTATGTGCGTTACCTTCCGAGATGTAGCATGTTGTAAAACAAATTGTTAGAACAAAAATACATAATATAGAATGAGGGAGGCTGTATATATGCCCCCCTCCTTAAGATGGCAAAAACATACTATTTTGACATGTTAAGGAAAGAAAAGAACAAGGATAAAGGCTTCTTCAACATCAAGACAATATCCACAAACAACACCCAGTCCAAGCCAGGAAGGTCACAGCTCCTATGAGCCCATGGAAGGGACAAATGCAAAGAGATATTATGCAAGAAGTTGAAAAAGTAACCCTTGTGAGGGATATCACATTGTTCAGTTTCCAAGGTGAGAGATATATCCACCATGGAAACCCAATGTCCAACAATGAAATCGGTTGTGATCAAGGAAAAAGATCCTCAATGCAAACCAAAATGTTCATGTATAATTGGATATCACATAATAGATAGATACTACTTAACCAAGGAAAGAGGTGAATCTTGGAAAGATAGAAAAGAAGGAGATGACATCCTTGCCCCCCAAGTGTAGGAACAAAGATGGAAAGGGACCTATTATATCACTCACAACACTATGCAAGACAATGAGCCCCCAAGGATTAGGTTAACATTGTTTACATAATGCAAAGCTCCATAATAGGAACATAAATGTTATTTAGAGAAAACAGGATTGAAATACAACTCATTGTTACATGATATATAAATAGCCTTACTATCAATGAGCCTCCTAATCTTATAATGTAAAGCTTGACATTCATTAGTAGAGTGATCATGAAATCTATGATATAAACAAAAAGGAAGAGTCTTCAAGTGTGAACTATGTTTCTTTTTGTTTTTAGGTCTAGTAATCATCTTAGCACGAAGGAGTTTAGGAAAAAGAACTTCTTGGTCAAATTCCTTCATAGGTTCGTCATGTTTTGAAGTGTTATTGGAGATGTTGTTAACATTGATTTTTTGTTGAGGACTAAATCCCAATCCATAAGAATGCTCATGCCCCCCAGTGTGTAAGGGCATTTGAATTCCCTATTTATGCTTACCACATCCTTGACCATTAAATCCTTGTTTAACTAGGAAATGATAACCTGGACTATAACAAGAAGCCATATCAGAAGGAGTCAATGGAGCTTCAGTAGTCACTATGTCATCATTAGTAGGCTTGACAGATTCATTGTGGGTAGAAGCAGTGACAAATTTGTTATGAAGAGTATTAGAAGTAAAAACTCATTGTTCAAATTCTCTTTGTTTCTTCATAAAATCAAGATCATTAACCTTACACTCTCCAAAAAAGGTAGGAGTAAAATCCAAGGTTCCCCAATCATCGTCAGGAAGAGCATTAGAGGAAGAAGGATTACTATTAGGAGTAGGAGTAGTTTGGGTTTGATTATTTAGACAAGGATTAGGCGCATCATCCGCATGAAGTGTATACATCCTATTGTTATGTATAAACTTGACTTTACGGTTAAGTGTGGAAGGAATGACATGCATCTCATGCAGCCAAGGTCTACCCAAAAGAAGGTTATAATTGAGAGGTTCAGGCATAACATGAATAGGTGTATTTAGGATGACTGGTCCTACTTTGATAGGTAAGGTAATGATTCCTAAAGTGTTCTTAGAAATGTTATCAAAGCCACATATAGGAACATTTTCAGGTTGAATAGTTGAAAGATCGGCATTAATTGCTTTGAGCATGTCCATGCTACAAACATTAAGCCCAGATCTGTTATCGAAGGTCCTACGAATGATACTTTTATTGATAGAAATAGCAACCATAAGAGCATCATACTAATTTTGAATTGCTTTAGAAGGTAAATCCTTTTGAGTAAATACAATATCAGGAGGACCCGGGGTAGCATGCATGCATTGTAAGAAGTTATTGATGTTCTCTTGATTAGGAGGTGGAGTAGGAAGAGTTGCTAGAGCTTTTTGCAAGGCTTCATAGTAGGTAGGTGAAGTTTGAAGAAGCTCCCATAAAGAAATCTTGGTAGGAGTATTTTTCAATTGGTTTATCAAATCATACTCCTTGCTAGGAAGATGGGGTGAAGGAGGAATAATAGGTTGAGAAGGTGGCAAAGAAGTAGAAACTACTAGATTAGGTTGAGGGTTATTCCATGTACGATATGTGTGAGCTATAGAATCTTGATCATTGGAAGAATCCATAGGTTTACCTTTGATAGTAATGCGAGGATAACCTTTGACAGTCAACAAGGGTTTAGGATAAACCATTTTAGTTGTCTCAACACTACAAATAGATTCACAAGAAGGAAAAAAAAGGACATCCTAGGAGGAGATGAGGTAAGATCTTGATTCTTTATAGGATCATCACTAAAAGAGAGAGAATTAAGGGAATTCATATCATTCTCCACTAATTCCTCATCACTAGAATGAATCTCAAATGGAGGTAAAGGATCTATAATATCATCTTCTTTCACTAAAATGTCTACATGTGTTTTAGAAAAAGAGTTATCATCATTTATAGATATGTCATTCATTAATAAATCACCCTCTTGTATCAAAGCTTCTTTGTAAGGAGGGGATAAATCAATGTCTTTATCTAAGGGATCATCCACAAAGGAATCATGAGGAAGAGAGTAATCAACATCCAAATCCAAAGGTTCGTCCCAAATAGGAGGAGTATCATCCCTACCAATAAAGCACATTGCAGGATCCCTAGAGGGGAAAGAAGGTAAATTATATTCTAAAGTACGTTCATAGAAAAGACATATACTAGGAGAAGAATTAACATCAATCCTCAACTCATCTCCATAAAGAGAAATATGATGGAGATATAGAATAAAGTCATCTTCTTGCTCTAATATATCCTTATAAGGAAATTCAAAAGAGGACAAAGCAACATCACATGCACTAGATAAAGTCTTTCTAGGTGTAAGATCATGCAATGGTAAGGTAAGAGGAGAATGTTGTGTAATCCCAAAAGTTATATAAGAATGTTTGGAAAATATTTGAAACAACTTGTGCAACATGATAACAAATAAAGAAATGCATAGAAAATAGATCTAGATATATCTCAATGCATTCAAATGAAACTTATAAGCATGAAAAGGAAATCAAACACAATAGGGCATCTAAGTCCACAAAAGAAAGAGGATTCATTAAACAGGTTCACCAAAATGTAAAGGTGAAGGTGAACACACAAGGTAATACAAAGGGAGATCTAACACAATAGGGCATCTAAATCCATAAAAGATAGGGGGTAAGCGTGTCGGGTTCACCAAAATGTAAAGGATAAAATGTGGATGGGGTCCTAGAACAATGGTTTGCACATAAAAGAGACCCCAAAGCCAATATTTTATACTTACATGAAATTATATAGATATGAAAAATAAATATAGATGACTAATGTTGAAATGAAGAAATAAATGTACTTACCTCCAAAAAAGAACCTGCTAAAAACCCTAACAAACAATCTCAAAAACTATTATTTTCATGATCTTGAAACGAAATTGCGAGATCTACAAAACCCAAAAATATTTTTCAATTCTAAGGGAGGTTGTCTTTGACCCTCATAAAAGGTCAAAGGCTACATTTTTATTCTGAAGGTCGATTTTGATTTTGTTCGTAGATCTCGAAAGTTCGTCGAAAAGGGTATCCAAATATGCTCTCAAATTCAAAGTTCCACACTTGTACCTACAAGAAAAAGAGGGTTTTATTGTTTGTTTTGGGGGGGGAGGGGGGTTTGCCTTGGTCAAACCCTGGTTTGGAATCAACCTTAATATTGAAATTGAAATGGAGAATGTTAGCAAGTAGTAGAAGTAGATCTAACAATGAAGCTATGACATTCAATAGATATGCAATTGTATTTGAAATGTAATCAAGTATGTTGATATGAAATATTCAACATAACATAAATGTAAATCAAACCTCCATGATTGTATGCTTGGAATCCACCTTGAGGGAAGAAAGAATGGATCTTAAAGATGAACAAAAGGATCTTGAAGGAAGATCACACCATCATGATGGCTAGATCTAGGGTTTGAATGATGAATCTGGAATGCTTGAACCAAATCCCTTCAATGGCTTGAATGCTTGAATCCATGATCTTCAATGGAGAACTTGAATGGAGAAGAGGACTTGAATGCTTGAATGGATGCTTTGTTGATCACCTTAAGAGCTTGAGTGCTTGATGGAAAAATAAGATGGAGAAAATGAGAGAGGAAGGCCTCCTTTTATAGTGATCTAGGGCACAATAGGGGCCTCGTAGAAAACAATAATTAAGAGCCCATGGCACAAAACTCTAGAGACGTGCACATGGAGAGGAAATTAAATTAAAGTCTTGACATAAAACTCTAGGAGGGGATCACCCTTAATATAGAAATAAATAATTATTTAAGAGCCTTGTTACAAAATTTGAGGTAAAGCCAACCCCAAAGTTAATTTGAGCATTAGGCACAAAACTCGAGAAAGGCTAATCTCCAATAATAAATTAGGAATCCTATACAAATATCAAGAAAGGTCCACCTCAAATATTAATTTGAGAATTTGACACTTAATCTGAGAAATAGTGGCCCCAAAGAGGGAAAAGACAAGATTTTGATGAAACCCTGAAACTGGAAGCTAACCCTAAGGATCTCGGACCCTAGGGTCAAGTACGAGGTTGTATCTGACTAGGTCAGGATCGAGGTTTTATCTAACTAGGTTAGGATTGAGGTTGTATCTAACCAGGTCAGGATTGAGGTTGTATCTGACCAGGTCAGGATCAAGGTTGTATCTGACCAGGTCAGGATCCTAACCCAGAATGATAGGAAATGCAGATTGGAGTGAAAGTCAGGGACAAATAGAAATAGAATGAGGAGAACAAGTATGATCTGAGCAAAGAGTGGATTCAAGGTGCTTGACATGACCCAGACCACTCACTCAGAGGGCTAAATACTCTTAACATGGAAGTGCTTCCATTTTAAGATGATACATTCTATAACTTTGACTCCTGAGATTTTACCTTTGAAGTGAGCCTTAGTTATAGATCTACCCAGAGCTTTAGCCATGATCACATAAAGGAAGGGGGAAAGTGGATCACCTTGTCTAATATCACGTGAGATTTCAAAGAAACCTTCTAGAGTACCATTGATTAAGAGGGATATTTTGGGTGTAGAGATACAGTTGTAGATTAAATTAATCCATTGTTCAGAGAAACTGAATGCTTCCAAACATTTACATAAAAATCTCCAATCCACTTTATCGTAAGATTTTTGGATGTCTATTTTAATAAGCATACATGATTCTTTGTTGTATTGTGTTGTATGAACTATTTCTTGGGCTATTACAATCCCATCCAGGATTGAACGATTAGGGACAAAACCAGTTTGTTCTTTAGAGATTATCAAAGGAAGGAAGGTTTTTAGCCTATTTGCTAAGCATTTAGAAAGGATTTTATAGATGGTGTTACAAAGGGATATGGGACAAAAGTCCCCTAGCTCTAAACTTTCATTCTTCTTAGAAATAAGTGTGAAGAATGTATTGTTGATTTATGTTAATAGTGAGCCTGAGTTTCTGTAGCCTCTACAGCTTTCCATATATCTTCTCCAAGAAAATGCCAACATTTTTGGAAAAAAACCTGCCTGAAAACCATCAGGTCCTGGAGCTTTCTCAGGATGCAATTGGAATAAGGCTTTTTTAACTTCTTCAATGGTTAGTTTACTATCTATCCATTTATTATCCACTTCTGTAATAACTTGGGGATAGATGTCCACATTTCATTTTGGGCTCTAAGATCGGCAAATTCATGATTGTTGAAAAGAGTATGATAGAAATGTACAAATTGCTTAGAAATAAGTTTGGGATCATCTATAAGATCTCCATTAGTATCTCTAATCTTGGATATTCTATTTATACTTCTTTTGTTGTTAGTGCTATTATGAAATTTTTTTGTATTGCAGTCCCCTTCTTTTAACCATGTTTCTCTGGATTTTTGTTTCTAGTAGATTTCTTCCTTTAATAAAATCTCAGTGTGTTTAGCCATAAGATCTTTTTCTTTTTTATAGCTTATTTCATTCATCCCTTGTTCTATGACTAGTTTATTTAAGCAATCTATTTCATTCTCAATTTTGTTTTTTTGTTCAAAAATATTATTAAATTTGTCTCTATTCCAATCCAAAATCTTGTGCTTAATAATTTTTAGCTTGGCTACTAGGTAGTACATCTTCGATCCAGATACTTTAATCTGCTTCCACCATTGTTCCAAAAGCTGCATAAATTCTTCATCTTGAAACCACATAAATTCAAATTTAAATGGGTTTCTAAGTGGTTTATAATTTTCTGTAATAGAGAGTCTAACTGGAAAATAATTAGACCCTGCATTAGTAAGGATTTTCACACTTGTGTTGTGATTAAAATTTCCCATATCTCCGCTAATCAAGAATCTATACAATCTTTTAGTGATCTAGCTGAAGCCTAATCTTTGGTTTTCTAGGTAAATAATCCATTGTTAGTGTTGATATCTATTAAATTATTATCCGAGACCCATTGACTGAAATCTTTTTGTGATTGCGAGACAAATTATGATCCACCAATTTTTTCTTTATTTTCTAAGATTGCATTAAAATCCCCTTCTAAAATGTGAATGTCCTCTAAATTGGATGACAACTGAACATGAACTTCCTACCATAATTTCCTCTTCTTTGCATTAGGAACAAGGCCATGTATATTAATGAGTTTAAATTTTAAATTTATCTTTAAACTATTAACTGATAATAGGAGCCAGTTATTATGTTTGGAGACTACCTCAACCACTACTTTCCTAGGATCCCATAGGGCTACCAACCCACTAGAGTCTCCTTTTGAGAGAACTATCTCTGATTTCCAAATGCCTAATTTTAGACTAAAGTTCATGCTCTCTTCCTTGTTTAACTTAGTTTCTTGTAATATTATTATCTCTGATTCAAATATATTAAGATATATTTTAATTAATCTTTGTTTGTTAGGGGCATTCAAGCCCCTAACATTCCAGGATGTTATTTTCATTGACCCTGGGGAAGGTTCTTCCCCTTCCCAGCATTTAGTATGTCAAATAATTTTGGTTGATTATCAGCATTACCGGCTAAAGCTCTCAACTCATTGATGGATTTTCTACCATGCTTTCTCTTAGTCTTAAGGGTTATAGGGAAAGAAAGACTCTCCCTAGTAGTAGCAATACCTAGCTGCCTATCACTATTTGTAATCCCATTAAGACATTTGCTAATATCTTTATCATCTTCTGTTAGATCGTTGATCAAGTGTACCCCTTCTGATAAGTCGTTCTGTTCATAATCTTCCTACCCCTTTATTATATTAATAAGTGAATCTTCATGATCTATAAGGTTTTTTCCATAATCTTCTAGGAGAGTTTCATGGGTAGTTCCAAGGTCTTTGTTGATAGATTCTAATTCTATAGGTATCGAGAGGGGAGGATCAAAGATTTCTTGAGTTTCTTTGTTATGTGGTTCTAATAACATTTCTTCCAACCTATCTTCCTTTTATTCCTCACCTAACATAATGTTTTTTATTAGGAGTTCTTTTTGGAGGGCTAATTCCTCTTTGTCACATATCTCATCTAGGAATAGATCCATCAGTTCATTTGTGATTGTTTCTCCTAGATACTCTGAGATTGTTTTAACCTCTCTCTCGTATTTCTTTTCTTCAGGTTCTATTTCAATTTCTAAACCCTTCACCTGATTTATTGGACTTGTTATGTTTCCTTCTGCCTTATCCTCCAATGATGTAATCAAGGGATAAGCTGAGACATCGTTGATCATGAAATTTGTACCCATTGATATCTTTGATTCATGTTGTTGATCGTGACTCATTTTCTTGACTAATATCAAATTTTTGCCATACTCTTCTAACAACATTTCTTGGTTATTACCCATTTGTAAATTGACATTAATAGATTCTAATTGTAGAGGGACTGATAGAAAAGATTCTGAGTTTTTAAGATTATCTGTTGTTTTATTATCAACATTATTGCACCTGGAGATCTCATCGTTGTGCCATTGTGTTAATTCCTCACTAATTTATGTCTGGACTTCCCTAAGTTCTTCCAACATTCCACCAACCAAATTCATTTTGTTTTCAATGGCTTGTATTCTAACTTCTAATGATAAGGGAACAAAGGACTTGCTGGGACTATGCTCTACAAGCTGGCTCTTCTTCTAATCACCCTCTAAGATTCCTAAAGATGGAGGGGCTGGAAGGGACGAGGAATAGATAAATTTTTATCAAAGCTAGGAGCTGAAATCCCTATAGTATTTAGAGGGTTCCTAGGCATGGGAACTTGAGGTGTAATATCATCATTCATTCCATAATTTTGTTCAATTACAAACCCTCCCTTGTTATCAAGGAAAGTAACCTTAATATCCTGATTAGCCAGATTAAGGATTGGGGGAGACTGTTGCTCTAAAAGACTAGTGGTATTATTCAAATTAAGTATACAAGGAAGATTTAAGTCATAATTACTGAACCCTGGATCACTTTTATAAATAGGGGCATTCTCTTTTTCCTCTTCGATTTCTAAAGAGTTTTCAACTATAGTGGGATTGATAACCACTGAATTTTATTTACAACAAATTCTAATAGGAGGGATTTCCTTCTTGTTAAGATTCATTTTTACTATAATAATCTTTTCTGCATAATTTTTCTCTGATTCAACCATTCCTATATATGTGCCTATATAACTTCCTATTTTTCTAAGAGTTTCCTTCGAGATAAATTCCAGAGGAAGGATTTTAAGGAGAACAAATTTATCTACCATAAAGTCAGTAAGCTTTTCAAGGTTAAAAAAGGGAATCCAATCCAAAACTATGAATTCTATATCTCTGAATTTAGGGCAACTCTCCAATAATATCTATTTTTTAAGTGCTTTGCTACTGAAATCTAGATAAATGAAGTTTTCAGTAAGAATTGACACTGCTACCTTTTTTTGCCATCTTGATTTCAACCATGCTGCTATATCGCTTATAGATGCTCCAAAGCCATTCCACCTACAGATTATTCCAAAGCCTGCACACACACTTTGAATCCTTTCAATACATCCGTCTTTCAATTCTAAATCAAGGGTTTCCATATTAGAGCTAATTTGATTTGGACATAAAGAAAAATTAATATGCGGATTGTTGTCTTCATATCTCCGATTATGGGTCCCTACTGGAGCATATCTCCTATGTGGAGGGGAATAGACATTACCATTCTCAATTAATGTATTATGATAGGATTCATTAAATCTTTATGTGCCTTTGTCTTCCACATAGCTTCCATGTTTATCTTCGGCGATGTTGCTAGCTTTATCAGAAGGGAGGCTTTCATTATACATTCCTTCGATACGGCGATGAGGGGGCGTGTATACATTCATGTCCAACTGAAGTTGTTTCTTAGTAGAGGGTAACCCCCTGATTTTAGGGATATTGATTCCAGTCATCCTTCCCAAGTTTGGCCAGAGAGAATTAGGGTTTAGATATAAATCCTTTTTTTTAGAATAGAGATTGATTTAAGTTTATGGGGCAAAGAATAAGGATGAGCCTTCAAGGATCCGAGTTGATCAAAACTATTGTTGAGGGTGATTAAAAAAGGCGTCTATTACAAAGAGTGTTGGCGCGACCGAAGATTCATCTCATAATTCTTAGCCCTTCTAGAGTTTTGTTTATGAGCCGGTATCCATTGATTTTCCTAGGCATGAGTGAGCATCTCCCGTGGTAGAGCCCTAGATAAAGTCCTAGGGGAAGAATGTTGCTTCGCCCAAGAGTTCTTAGCTTGTACAAAAAAGGGGTGATTCCCTTTCAGAGCTACATACTTAGTATACGCGAAGAAATGCAATTAGGAGTCCAATGAATCAATCGTGAAAATACGCGAATTCGCATAAAAAGGCAGAGCCATCATTTTAATATTAATTTTATTCATATTTTATTATATACTATATAAAGTTTTAAATTTAAATATTAAAAAAATGATAAATATGTATTTTGAATATTTAATATAATAAATTATTTTATGATATTCTTTTCACTATTTCAATTGCATAAATTCATTATTTCAATTTATACTACTAATTTATAACTATATTATCAAATATTTATTTGTATTATTATCATAATTTATATATAATATTAAAAAATGATAAATATGTATTTTAAATATTTAATATAATAAATTATTTTATGATATTCTTTTCACTATTTCAATTGTATAAATTCATTATTTCAATTTATTCTACTAATTTATAACTATATTATCAAATATTTATTTGTATTGTTATCATAATTTATATATAATATAATATTATGATATTATATATACAATAATATTAATCATATATAATTAAAATATATATTAAGATAATAAAATTCATATTATTCACCATTCCAAATTTTCAGCAGTTTCCACTACTATTTTTCAAGGATGAAGAGAAATTCGACAAACATTGGCTAGAAGTGAGGTGGAACCTGGACTTTTTTATTACAACTGTGCTTAAGGAAAAAGTGGAACTCGAATGGGTTCTAGACTATTGGAGGGCGGAAGGTTTTGACATACCAATGGAGCTGGATGAGGATGAGATCAACAATGTCAGGGTCATTGCTCCCTCTGTTAGGAAGAGCTCAAAGGATATTCAAGCATACGAGGGCGTAGAAGAAATCATCATTCTGTGCAAGGATGGAGAATCATGGAGCTGTAGTGTGATTAGAAAAGATTAGAGGGATAACTATATAATAACAATACTAGTAATAGGGTTGTAAGTAAATTTTAAAGGCTACTTTAGACCTTTTTCGGATAATGTTTTTTGAGTTTTGTCTATTAAATGGATAACTTGATATAGGGTGTGTGACCTTTACGTAGATTAACATTCCAAGTAAGTAATGAATGGTGTATTATTTAGAATAATGGTTCATACTAATATGCTTTGTTTGTATTTGGTTGAGGAGCTATAACTAACATGCTATTTCATAACAGTAAAATGGAAGAGCCCCCCTCCCCCCCCCCCCAATTTCTTCTGGCTCCTAGTGAGCATAGGCATTTGGTCCTCAACACCTTCCACAGATAGATTAGTGACTGTTTAAATCTGCAAACCCTCTTTTAATTAGTATGGATTAACCCCTCCTGGAGCCCTCTCCTTATGACTTTCAACACCTTTGTAACCCACAGTGAAATGGGCCAAAATGATGTCCTTAGGATGAGCCCCAGGTAAATTTGGAACTATAATGGTCCTATTATTCAATTAAGTCTAAAATTTATAATTAGAAGGAAAACAAGTAGTATTATTAGAAAAATTTGAACTAGAAATTTACTAAGGACTGCTAAATGGACAAAGGAGGACTTTAAAAACTAAATCCCTACTTAAAGTTGAAGTACATTAGCAACTATTACATATCTGAATAACTTCTGATTAGTAGGGTTAATATGCTCTAAGAGACTGTTTAATTTAGATCAATAAAGAAGAATGTCATTTTTTCAATTTTAGAGGATACTCGTAAATACATAGACTCTCATATATAGGAAGGATAAGGTTATTTGGATATATACATTCATTTTGATCTCAATGACATTTATGCTTTCATATAGGCACATTTATGTATATAAATATTTCTATATAAATATATATATATATATATATATATATATATATATATATATATATATATATATATATATATATATATATATATATATATATATATACATCTCTATAAAATTTGTTATACACACACACACACACACATATATAAAACTATTTTTATTTTAAGTCTTGCATTATTAAATTTATTCCTTAATTAAATTTCTTAGATCCGAGCTTTTATGTATTAGTGTTGAGCTTCCATCAGAAAGGAAAACATATTAAATGTTGTATGATATCTTTTCAATCTTTTTTATGGTTGTAGGCTCTTTAAGAATATTTTCTTGGGCTAATGGAATAAGACTTCATTGGACAAGTGTTAATACTAACTCTATAGGTTATTGGCTTCCCAGCTCATTATAGCCTTGAGGCATACCCAACAAGGGTTTCTATTGTTAGGCAACAGGTATCACTTTGTTTTTATATTTAACTTTGGTCCAGGAACTTCTATCTTTATTATTTTTATGGCATAATTTAACGTTTCTTTCTCCTTCGATGTATGCTCATGTTCGGCCCTATACTCCATGAGGATTGTTATCTTGAAGTCGACATAGACGTGTTGGGATGGAGAGATAGGGTACTGAGAGGGGAGGGGTGAATCAATGCCCACAAAAACTTTCAACTTGAAACTCAATCAACAAACAATAGTAACTTCATATATAACTTGAATCCATTGTATGCTTCATTCATTAAATTAACTTGTAAAAGTAAATAGCATGAAATCAACAATAAACAAATCACATAACACAAGTATTTTGGTAACGCAGAAACCCTTGTTAGAAGGTAAAAACTGCGGTGGGGATGAAACACACAAATTCTTCACTACTGCAGATAATAAAGTTTGCCTATTAGGGCTATAAGTTGTGATCACTTCTGATGATATTACCCTATTAGGAGTAACAATTTAGATCGACTAGATCTACCTAGTTATAAGATTTTAACAACACTCCTTGCGTGCGCACTCAGTTAAGAGATTTAAACAAAAGACTGTTAGGTCTACTTTATTAAGAGATTTTACCAAACTCTGTTACAAGATTAGAAAATAGCAGGATGTATCTGCAAATGACAACTCAACCTTTTCTAATACAGATCTATGAAGTACTGAATAAATATCACCTTTGCATGTGTAGATCTCAACTTTGATTTGCTTGATAGCCTTGTCTAATTATGCTTAATCTAAATGTGTCTGAATTCTGTTCTTCTCTATCTAATAATTGATATCTTAAAGTTGGCTTGATGCTTCAATAACTTCTTCGCTCCCTCATATCCAAAATGATATGAATTACAATTATATAGCATACTGTTTATGTCGATTAACAAAATTAGGTTTCAATATCTTAGAGAAAAACCCTAAGATCTATGACGTACAAAAATAACCTAGATCTCACAATTTGATAGAGATCATCATTACATTTAATGATTGTATCAACAATAAATGTTCCTTGATCTTGGTAAAATGTTTTGTGATTATTTTGTAACCACCTGCATATATAAATGTGCCATTATTGATTACTATGTTGTTTTTTGTATTACTCGGTAAATACTGTAAATACAACTCGATAATTATACCGGTGCTCGGTGTTTACTAACGCTCGGTATTGGTGTACACAGATGCTCGGTAAAACTGCTCTGGTGCTCGGTCAGAACTATTATCTTTTGTTCTTGGTACTGCCTTGAGATAACTCAATGTGAAGGCTTATGTAGTAAACCAACTAGCATGTATAGCTTGAAGTACTTCCTTTTACCAACTAGATAGCATAGGTAATCGATTAATTATCTTTAATGCTCAAATAGAGATAACAATCTCCCCCTTTGGCATTAGTATCAAAACTTGAAATGTATATAGACCTAATGTCTCAAAAAATGTATTCTAACTCCACCATATATACATAGATACCATATCTTAACAAAATTTCTCCCCCTCGGTGCATGCTCCAGGTAGTGTGTAGTATACTTAGCATTTATTTACATATTTGGCATATACATTATTTTCCCCCTTTTTAATATTAATGCCAAATACAAAAGTGTATACTTACAGCTTGTCAAAAGTGTGTTGATGGGTTTTATTCAATGAGTCCAAGAGGTTTGCCCATTCCTCTTTCAAGTTGGTGAGAGCAATGTGCTCAAGACCAACTTGTGCATGCATGTCAAAGATGTTTTCCAACACATAAATTTCTGGTGTTGCAACAAGTGTTTGTGCTTTGACAATGTGCATCTCAAAAATTTTCAAGTAGGGAAGCAACTCAGTTTGGAGCTCGGTGACCTGGTCATTTATCTTGTCTTCCTGCTTCCTTAGATCTGTTCTTAACCACCTGAGTTCTTGAACCTTCAGTATATGCTTAGCAAAAGCTTGTGGCTTGGTTAAGGTTGCTTGTGCACTGGCTTGGATTTCAGTATCCATCTATTTAATCTTTTAATTGATCTCAGCAGTGAAGGTTTCCACAGTGCATAGCTTTATCAAAATTTGACTTATTAACTGAGTAATAGACTGAATGTCAATTATTACCTCAAATAACTTTACCTTATTTATTGCCACTTCCTGGCTGATTTTCTCTACAAGTTTGTCCTAAATCTTTGACTCTACCATCTTCAATTCTTTTCTTAGCTTCAATATTAGGGGCATTGATCTCTTCTGCAAGTGTGGCAAGTTGGTCCATAATGGGAATGTCCTTGTTAATTTGTACTTCTGGTACAACCTGTTTTAAGATATCTCTTACATTTTCTAGTATTTCCTTGCTCTTTCTTTCTAGTCTTAACTTTTCTTGTGCTACTTTCTTGGTACATAGCTCCTCATATTTTCTAAGTTCCTTAGGGCTTAGGGTCCTTGGGTCATAATCTGGTATAACAATTACCTCATCTAATGTGATCGACCCTTTTCCTTTGTTCTTCTTTTTCTTCTTCTTCTCTAGCTCTTAAGGTGAGCTTTTTACAAATGGTACAATATCCTTTACCTTAGTGCTTTGAGTAACCTACCTAGTTGACACATTTTCTTCCTTCTTTTGCTCCTCGAGAACCTGTGAGTTGGTTGACTAAGGTGGAGCTTGTGATCTTGTGTCCGATGGGGTAGCCTCAGTTACTTTTGTCTTATCTTGGCCCTTTGATTTTGTCTCAGTTGCCTCTTTCTCTTTAGGCTTATTTGTTTTAGCTGGTGTGTCTACTCCTTGTTCACCTAATGTGTCCATCGATTGCTTGGGGTTTGAGCCTTTGTGTTGTTCCTTTGTCAAAATGTCAACTGCTTCCACAAGGATAGGAAGTTCACCTGGTAACAATGTGATTGCAGGCTCGATAACAATACCTTCATCTTGTGTTTTGTCTTGTGCAATGTTCACATCCTCATCTTCATCTTTGTCATCAGGATCACCATTAGTAATGTCCTCAATGAGTACATAATCTTCATTATTTATAATCTGGATCTCGACCTGATTCAGTGCATCCTGTGAAATATTTATTTCCTCATTGGCAAGTGTAGTATCAATCACCTTGATAATTGATGTATCTATCTCTTCTGTCTTCTTTGTCAAATCAACATCATCAATATGGATGCTTTTTCCTTTTGATCTCTATCTCTTCTTAGACAAGTTTATGAAAGTTGTCTTTTTTGCTTGCTCTCGGGCTGCAACTATGGAAGTCCAAATGAGTTGACTAGACTCATAAATATCTGCTAGATTTTCATCTAACATCTGCACAGCCTAGCTTTTTACTCTGAATCTCCTAGAATATGTCATCATGTAGTCCTCAATCTCATCAAGAGATAAATTAGGAATTGCCAGCACTAGGGATTATTCCCTCATTTTCTTTTCAGTGTCCAAGGCACATGACCATTTTTTATTTATTCTTTCCTCTAATGTCTTAGGTAGTTGATTGGAAAATTCCAGTGTAATTCTTTTGAAACTTATCATCATCTGGATGACTACTTCCTCTATTTTATTCTGAGCCTTGGTAGACATGTTGTCAAACCGACTGAGTTCGGGATCTGTGACTACTCAACTCTCAAATTATTGCTTCAGCAACCTCATCAATTGTTCTGCTTTTGTTGCTAACAACCTTGAACTGATTATTGTCATTTTCTTCATCTTCAAGGTCTTCCTTTCCTCTTATCAGTCTTCTCCTCTTCCTTGGAACTTTAGCTGTGACCTTGGTTCCTCTTTTTGTGTATGTATTGGTCAGTGAAGTATCTTTCAGTTTTTTTACCCTCACAACTCCCTTTTTCAATGTTGGTGAGGCTACAGTGGTTGACCTTGTTTGTGCTCTAGACTGTACTTCCAACTGCCTCTTCTTGGAGTTTGAGAAGGGGAAACCGGTATTGAATATTTTCCATTGTTAGACTCAGTTTCTTCACTATCATGGGGTTTGTCAATTAGCAGTAACTGACCTTTAGTTGTAGTTCCAACCGGTGACTTGTCAGATGAGTCAGATTCATTGCCAAATTTCTCAACCAATGTTTTCATCATTTTACTTGACTTTTTAGTTATCTTACCAATGATAAGACCTGTCTTTATTCTAGTCTTAGCCTCTTCATAGGTTCCAAACCTTTCTGCATTTTTGTCCTTTGGTGTAGCCAACAGAGCCTTGATTGATTTTGAAGAAAAATCAATATCCATTTCGTATCCCATGGGGGCTAGCCATTTTGTTTTGGGCTCCACAACCTTTATCAAGGTGTGATCGGTGTCTACTAGAAAACATATGTCCATCTCATATTTTTTAGCTAGTGAGCTAGGAATTCTGCTCTGAGAATTCATCTTAATCATGAATTGCTCAAAATACTCATCTACTACTTTATACAAATTATCTCCTAGATTACTAATCATATCAAAAATTTCCATAATGACTGGTTTGTCAGTAGACCAATCTACATCACCGACAGTAGGGAAAAATCATTGCAAATAGAAGAATAAGCACACTAGAAGTGATATGTACTTTCAAGTGTTTGACTTTGTCGACCGAAGGGTCTTCATATTCTCTTCAATCTGCCTTAAGAGTAGCTCGGCAAGGTCCAACTAGTGATTCTTCTTTATCATCTTGAATGCCATGTCCACTGCTCCACATGGAACATTGTTCAGTCTACTTGACTAAAAGATCTTGTAACCAATTACATGTGCTACAAATTTAACTTCTAGATCCTGGATCATAGCAATTTTCAATGCACGGCCATCCCATGCCGCTCCGATGTTCTTTTCAATTTTGACCCTTGAGGCATTGCGAAAAGCTTTGGCCTTGTCTGTTGTTGTGTAACCGGTGACTTTGTGGATCATTTTCTTTGTTATCTTGACCGGTTCATCCAACCAAAATATCCCATTGTGATATCGACTTAGCACAACCCTGATCCATTTAGTTTTAAAACTTTTCAGGAAATTTAGGGCATTGGTGAGGCCAATCTTTTTAACCTGTTTGAATTCCAATTTTAACTTTCCATCAATGCTACAAAGTTGTTGATAAGCTACGATAGTCTCAAAATCTCCAATTTTGCCTATCTTGTAGTGAATGTAAGATTTGACATCCTCGACTAGCAAAACCCTAGGTGGGACGCTTGAGAAAGCTCCCACTGAATCTATTTTTGAAGCAACTTCCGGATGAAGTTTGTAATGGGGTTCATCACAGTTAGCCATAATAATGAGGTTCACTTCTTCTTCTACAATCTTGGATTTGGTTGCCTTCGATGCCATTGTAATCAATTTTAGGTTTTTGGCAAATGTGTTGAATGTGCTCAGTAGAAGTTGTACTTACTTAGAATAGATGAAGATTGCGCTTGGTTCAATTTGCAACTGCTTGAATGCTCTAGAAAAATTCTTAGCTCAAACTTGCTCTGTGAAATAATCACTCTTCGAAATCACTTGGTGAAAAATGAACTAAGTCTTCCGTGTATTTATAACATTTTTCAAATTCCCGCTTAAATTTTTTGTCATTAATGCTTGACCAACTTCCAGTATGGTGACAACTGTCAACTCAACAATTACCACAAGACATCAGCAACTCGGTTAACACATGATTTTCACTCGGTTGATACTGATATTCGATTGACCTTAGATAATGATTATCGACGGGTGACTCTTTGCTCGGTCTTACATATACCAACTGTATGACTTTGTTAGCTCAAAACTTATAAACCACAATGCATCTATATTCATGCAGATTTGGTATGTGCTCATCAAATATAAGGAACTGTATGTAAGATAAGATCAATTTGGAATGTCAGTTCCATACATACCTATTTCATCCTAGGTGGAGGTACCGATGTCACCCAATCCAATGGAAGAGGTTTCACCGACTGCATTACTTGACTCAACATTCTCATTTAATGTCATTCTCCACATAGTGTTTCTAAATCTCATGATATTTGCAATAATGTTACCACTCTCAAATATATGTCCTTCTTCTGGTGCTCGGTCTCTGCAATCCTTGCTTAGGTGACTAACTTTATGACAGTGTAAACACACCATTCCAATTCTTGTCCAACTTCATGAATTTATGGCCCATATCTTTCTCATACAATTTGTTGCAATGTGTCCATACCTTCCACATACTGTGTAGTTAACCTAAGTGTTGTAATCCCATGTGTAAGCATTATTTTGTCTCTTAAGTTGATAAGGTTTGTTCTTCTATTTTGGTGCCCAAACTTGCTTCATTTTATCCTTACACTTGTTCAGTCAAGTGAAGATTCTTTTTAGACAAATCAAAGATTTCACCTTCAGAACCATCATAAATACTTCCTGAACTAGATCCTATGTTATCAAATAAGTCATCAATCTCTTCTTCATGATAGCTGGTCTCATTTTCCAAAATAGCCATTTTCTTTTTCCGTACTAGTAATTTCTTTAACTCATTCTTGGCATGCTTGTATTGCTCAATGAACATCTGTATCTGGATCTTCTGATTCTCTATTGTCTTATCCAACTTATATCTCTCCATGGTTAGATCTTTACTCTTCAGTGGTTAGACCATCCAATAAGAGATTTGAGCTCTGATACCAATTGTTGGGATGGAGAGATAGGGTACTGAGAGGGGAGGGGTGAATCAGTGCCCACAACAACTTTCAACTTGAAACTCAATCAGCAAATAGTAGTAACTTCATATATAACTTGAATCCATTGTATGCTTCATTCATTCAATTAACTTGTAAAAGTAAATAACATGAAATCAATAATAAACAAATCACATAACACAAGTATTTTGGTAATGCAGAAACCCTTGTTAGAAGGTAAAAACTGTGTTGGGGATGACACCCACAAATTCTTCACTATTGCAGATAATCAAGTTTGCATCTTAGGGCTACAAGTTGTGATCACTTTTGATGATCTTACCCTATTAAGAGTAACAATTTAGATTGACTAGATCTACCTAGTTATAGGATTTTAACAACACTCCTTGCATGTGCACTCGGTTAAGAGATTTAAACAAAAGACTATTAGGTCTACTCTGTTGAGATATTTTACCAAACTCTGTTACAATGATTAGAAAATAACAAGATGTATCTACAAATGACAACTCAACCTTGTTTGATATAGATCTATGAAGTACTGAATAAATATCACCTTTGCATGTGTAGATCTCAACTCTGATATGCTCGGTAGCCTTGTCTGATTCTGCTTAATCTGAACGTGTCTGAATTCTGTTCTTCTCTGTCTAATAATTGATATCTTGAAGTTGGCTTGATGCTTCAAGAACTTCTTCGCTCCCTCATATCCAAAATGATATGAATTACAATTATATAGCATACTGTTTATGCCGCTTAACAAAATTAGGTTTCAATATCTTAGAGAAAAACCCTAAGATCTATGACGTACAAAAATAAGCTAGATCTCACAATTACATAGAGATCATCATTACATTTAATGATTGTATCAACAATAAATGTTCCTTGATCTTGGTAAAACATTTTGTGATTCTGTTGTAACCGTCTGCATAGATAAATGTGCCATTACTAATTACTATGCCATTTTCTGTATTGCTCGGTAAACACTGTAAATACAACTCGGTAATTATACTGGTGCTTGGTGTCCAGTCTGCTCGGTGTTTACTAATACTCGGTATCAGTGTACATAGATGCTCGGTAAAATTGCTTTGGTGCTCGGTCAGAACTATTATCTTTTGTTCCCGGTATTGCCTTAAGATAATTCGGTGTGAAGGCTTATGTAGTAAACCGACTAGCATGTATAGCTTGAAGTACTTCCTTTTACCAACTAGATAGCATAGGTAACCGATTAATTATCTTTGATACTAATGACAATCTTTATTGCTCAAATAGAGATAACAAGACGACTTTGCATTGACTTCAGGCTAAGGATCTTCATGCAATGTTAGTCTCTGTATCATTTATGGCCGCTAGCCTCATGAAGTCTAGCAAATGGAAGCTACGTTCTTCCTTTTTTTGATGTATGCTTTGTATGTACTCCTTCATTTTCACCGGGCTATCTGATTAAGTTCTATATTGGCATAGAGCCTCAGGTTTCCTTTTAAGTATGCATAAGCGATTTTTATCTTAGGTAATCTTTCTCTCAAATGTAAGTCAAGCCCATGTGCTACGGGGTGTGTCATAGTTTCACAGTTATTATTTTTCATAGTTATGGATGTTATTTTGGGGGAAGATTTCAGAAGCTAGCAGACAGGGTCTTGAGATCCTCTACTGGTAGTGGTGCCTCAGCAAGTTTCTTCTCCTCTAAAAACCTCTCTCGGTAAGGATAAGTATTTAAGATAGTGTTTTAACTAATACAACTTTCAATTTCAGCATAAATGATTCTCTCTTTAAAATCACAAATTAACTAACAAGGATCTTAGTTAAAGATGAGATGTGACAGATGTAAACATTATCGAAAGAGCAATTAAAGGGCAACAAAGTAAGACAAGATTCCTCAAAGGCTAGCAACAAACATATAATTCAACACAAGTTTTCGAGCATTCAAAGAATGAGAATTGACACAAATCTAGATGATACTATTTTATTCTTTTTTTCTGTCTTTGCAAACATTTGTGTAGTGTAAATTGGAAAAGAAGGGAATGCCCTCCAAAAAACTTTGTATCAGAATCCGGCAAGGCTGGAGGTTTTCTCAACCCCACTCTTTCTTACCAGCGCTTGCACAAAGTGAAGTTTTTTCTTCTTTTGTGACACTTTTATGATCAATAAAATTTCTTGGCTTTGGCCTTTTATAAAAAAAAATTAAAAAATAAAATAAAAATTCATATTATTCTTATATTTTACAAAATAATTAAAAATAAAATTAAGATTAAGATTTGAATTTATTATAATTTACAATCAATAATTAAGTAAATAATTATAATTAAAAATTGCTTATTACTAAAAATACAATTATATACAAAAATATACTTATTTAATTTTATAATTAATTAAAATATAATAATTATAATAAATTTATTAAAATTAAAATTACATTTATATTTAACATTAAGATTATAATTATTTATTAAAATAAAGACAAATACTTAACCACTACGTGACACTTGTTTTTTTATGTTTCTTTGTATTCATGCAAATGAAATCACCTGTCATTTAATCAAACACTAAGAATGAAATTTTAAATATATATATATATATATATATATATATATATATATATATATATATATATATATAAAATTTGAACTACAGAAAAGAATTTTTTTTCACTATAGCACAAAACCACTTAACGACTCTGATTATACACTTCTCAATTAAAAATTTCATTACACTATTTTGCCAATTTAATAGAGGTACAGTTCTCAGTTAAAAGTTTCCAAATCCTAGGGCTCAAATAGCAAATTCCAAGCCATTCAGCGTGTAGGAGGGATGATGCCATTTTTTAATCGGTCCTTTGCCTTGCGGACTGAAATCAAGATTTAAACATTGTCGAACCAGTAGTAATAGCAATTCATGCAGAAGGCAACAGAGAAAAAGGACGTGTAATTCTTCTAATATTGCCTGGTATCTGTTCGTAAGCTTCTCCTGTCAGCATTTCAGCACCCATATGACCCGAGGTCCAACAACAGATTATCTTCGCTATTATTCTGTTTAATTGGATCCCCTTGCAGATCACTGTCACATTATCAGCCATGGATCCCCTGACAGTCCTACGCGAGTTCACAACACGAGGCGACCTGGAAAAAATCACGCTTTCTGGCGACGAAATCCTCTTCGGTGACGAATACCACTTTCCCTGTAACATCGAAACCGCTTACAGAGCCAATCAGGGCAGCTTTTACTCTCTGGAATCCCTGGTCTTCTTCGTTAAAAACAGCCATCTGAAGCACGCGGAATACATCCTACAGGTGCATAGCCACAAGCTTCAGCGCGTCTCCTTGCCCGAACGGAAACTACTTCTTGACTACCTGGAAGGCAAGGTTGCTTCGACAGACGCTATAGAACTCGTCATCAAACCACCAGTTGAAGAATACCATCCAGAGGATCCCGACTTTGGTGCCCAAAATGGGTTTTTCAACAAAGGGATTCGAGCAGATGAAATCCAAGAGGTAAATCAAAATCAAAACGACCCACCTCAAAATTACTACATTGAGATGATAAAATCGATAGAAAAACCCTTGATAGATAGAGAAGCCCTTCTCGAGTGTAAAAATAAGAACTTCGAGAGCATAATTGAAGTGGCTAGTAAAAAGGATGAAGAGATGAAAACCTATTTACAGGCGACGCCTGCGAGGGGAGTCAAAAGATCCTCCGATGATAAAGGGTTTTGGAAAGACACCCATGACCTGGGCATTGATACAACACAGTCATTCATAAACAACAGGCAGAAAGATGGGGTAAAAAGGGGCTATCCGTTTCCCAGGGCTTCAAGTAAAAGTAGTAGTATTAGTCTGATTAAGGGTTGTGGTGAAGGAGTGCCAATAATTATTGTGCCCAGTGCGTCTCAGACCCTTTTGAACATGTACAACGCAAAGGAGTTTTTGGAGGATGGGGTTTACTATGCACCTGATTTGAAGGCTAAGGATATGGTGAAGAAGCCAGAGTGTATTACTATACAGAAGAAGATTAATAAAGATAAAGGGGTTTCTACATTTGAGATCAGGGATAAGCCCTCTGCATTCTCAATCGAGGATTGGAGCAGAGTTGCAGCGGTGTTTGTGCTGGGGAAGGAATGGCAGTTTAAGGACTGGCCTTTTAAGGACCATGTTGAGATCTTCAATAAGCGTGAGTACATTGCAGCTTAATATTGAGCTTTAGTTTGGCTCTCTAGAAGTACCGTGTTATTATTGTATTGTCTCTCTAAGTGATCTTGATCCTGCAACTTTTTTTTTTTCCAAGAACGAAAATTAATTAGATTTTTACTTTTTAAGTTGAAGTTGAGAAATCAGAAAAAGTTGCTTCTTGTTATCAGGTTTCTTTCTGATGTGCTTGGTCTCTCAAGTATGTACATCTTCATGTATTAGGATGTCTTTTTTCTATATAACCTGGGTTAGGAACCCAGGTGCTGCAAAAAACAGCATTAAGCGTGGGACTGTGGTAACACAGGGTTCCTCATATCCACAAAAAATATATGGGGTATGAACCACATTTTTTTTCCCAAAACATCAAGGAGTTCTTTTGTAAAGTGGAAGAACCTCGAGTCAGCAGCTGCAAAATCTTAGTTTAGAAGGTGCCTTCCTTTTATTTTTACCTTAATCATTCCCTGTGCAGACTCTCTTAAATCTGTCAAAGAAGGCATTGTGAGTGCTAAATCACTTCCTGACGCCACCCCCTCTAAATTAAGCAGTACCCTCCTGCGCTCCTTAGTAGAGGAATCAAGAACTGACTTATTTGTCTCAAGTGAACCCAAAACCTTCACCGAATAAGTCAGCTCATCATGTGTTCCTTCCACAGCTTTAGGAGAAGGAAGGTAGGTAAGGGGAGCGGCACTTACCTCCACAAGTTTTGAATAACAAGAATCAGAATCCTTAGAAACTATTGTGCCAGTTAGAGCAACTAGATGATAATGAGGCGACACCTGACCCCACCAGGTGTGAATGTGAGTATCCTTGGAGTCTATAGTCCAAATTTTTCAAAATCATTACTCTTGCAACTGATATTTGATTTTTCGTAATCTACTGATTACTTCCTGATTCTTGTCCAATCTTCAAAGCAATTTCTTGTGATAAATCATCTCCACACAAAAACAGGAAAAGATTGTACAAGTTCTATTACCATTCTCTATGGCCAATCATATAAACTTTCCTAATGAGTTTGCAATCACAATCAAACCTGAAGATTACCAGTACAGTAGTGGCAAATAGTGCAGCCCAACCCAGATAAGAGTTAATAGGAAAATAACCATTTTGAGTAGTGAAAGAGTGGAGCTGTGGTCTGATGCACACAAATTTATCCAACAAAACCTATGAGATGGACTTCAGAATGTCTGTCTTTCATCTATTCAAGCTCCAGAATTAAAAACCCTTGGCATAGGGACAGATAGAATTCTTCTCCAAGGCATGTTTACACATCTTAGAGACCCACTAATGAAGATTGGACAATTTCAGCCAGTACTTTTGGAATTTGCAAATTAGAGCATGTTTTGTCAGATAATCTTCATGCTCAGCAACCTCAGAATCCATCACAATTTCTGGAATGTGGGCTGGATACTTGGGACGGCAGGAAGTGCCTTTGGTAGTAACACCTGTGTTTTCTGGAGCTCCTCCAATCACATCCTTAAACTCATGGTCAGGGTTAGAAAAATTAAGAGCCTCAGCTACCTGCTCATTTTCATTGTGAAAGTTTACAAGAACATCCAGGTAGGAGCCATGTCCAGCGAGCCTATCTTTGGTTTCATAGACTCCAATCTCCAAAACAGAGTTGCCTAGGAGAGGTGATGCAGGAAGGAGAAACCTTCATACCCATCCTAGTCGCTTCAGGCCCTGCCAGAGAAATAGAGTTCTTTTTTTCATTGCTATAGTTGCTACTCTTCTTGCTGGAATCCTCATTCTCCTGTCTCAGTGAATTTTGACAGACTCTAGTAGAGTTTGGAGCCTTTTTATGAAGGGAAGTAAAATGAGCTTTCAAAATTGAGGAAGGTGCAGATGCCTCTTCCATTAATGCCTTAATATCCTCTTCATCCCAGTTCCTGCCATTGAGCTCCTCTATTGCCTTTCCAGCCTCCTCTGTGCTTCCATAATGGAAAAAGGCAAACCCCCTAGAACCCCTGGACCATCTGTTTCCTTAGGATATGAAGGTCTATGACCTGACCAAATTGATTCGGCAATAGGAGATCATCTGCTGAAGTAGGTAAGGTTGTGAATAAGCAATGTGAAACATTCTTTCCTAATTGAAGCTGATATATATATATGGAAACATCCTTTCCTAATTGAAGCTGAAGTATATATTTAGCAGTGACCTATGTAAAGTTGCAAACACTAATTGTATATTATTTTAATACTTGATGAGAGAAGGATGTCTTTTATTTTTTTTGTTATTTGAACCCTTAATTTAACCCCTATTTATGATATTGCTATCAGGATTCAACTGTGTTGTTTTCGAGTCAAACTTATTGACCCATGTTTCATGAAATATGGGTCAATAAGTTTGACTCGAAAACAACACAGTTGAATCGTGATAGCAGTATCATAAATTGACTTGCTGTGGAAAATATCTCCTACTTAACCCCTATTTGTTAACGTGTCTTCCTTCAAAGCATAGCGTTGAAGATATTTCTCATGGAGTAAACATGGGTCAATAAGTTTGACTCGAAATCTACACAGTTGAATCCTGATAGCAATATCATAATTTGACTTGCTGTGGAAAATATCTCCTACTTAACCTCTATTTGTTAACATGTCCTCCTTCAAAGCATAGCCTTGAAGATATTTCTCAAGGAGGTAGCCACTGGCTGGTTCCCAAAGGTCCGGATTCTTTTGACCCAACATTGCACTTGATCATAAGAGGGAATACTGTTGGAAAGATGTGAATTCTCTTTTTTCCTTTACATTTTGATGGTGCATACACATGTTTTTGACATCTAATATTAATATTTATTTTTCTTGATAGCCAATTGAAAATTCAGAGTAACTTTTTATTTCCTTTATATTTTTGTTAGAACCTGTGTGCATGGATGGCTCAAAAATTGTAAATTTCAGGTTAGAATTTACATTTACGTTTTTTTTTCCAAAGATAGTATTGGTTGAAGATGATTTTTTGTGTGGATGTCCTGTTTTGTCAGCTATATTTTTGTAGTACAATACCTTGCTGATAGGTTTACTGTAAAACTGGCGGTCCATGTTTATCATGCTGAGGCATTGGAGCTTTTGACCTGACAAGTGGGGTTGTTCATCAGAGGCTTTGCACCTACCATCATCCTTTTCTATTCACATCTAATATGGAGGCGGGTATAATGTTTTACTGGCTACAGCTGCATATGCTTTTCATAAATAACTGCCTGTTGACTGAGAATAGATGGAATTTTTCCATTTAATATGAAGCCTGATCAGAAGTTAGGAACCACTTTGGTCTTTCAGTTTTCTTCTGTTTGTGCATGCTGATGAAAATGCTTTTATCCTTTCATCCTGTTTAATCTTTTATTCAATCGTTATATGTGAGCAAAGAAAATTGTCTGTTTTATGTGTTGCACTGGGATTCAACTATTGGAATTCCAATTGCTTCATTTCTATGTTATCAACTGGATGAAGGAGCATAACAAAGGTTTTCTCAATAATATTAATAGCATGGCAAAACATATATACTGAGAGGTGTTGTTACGGTTTACACAACCGTTGAATAACAATAGTAATTACCATGAATAACAACAGTAACCACCAATGGAGTAGTTATGGAAATGGAGTATTTCTAGTTACACCAACATTCCCCCCTTATTACATTGTTCGTAAAATGCACCATCCAATACTCAAGTTTCACCTAGCCAAGGGAACCCCCCCCTTAAGGCTTACACAATAAAATTTGCTGATTACATAACATATATATATACTATGTTAACCCGGGGACGCGTTTCCGGCCCTAAGCCCAGGGTTTCGGAAACCGTCCCCGTTTCGGGGACTTGGGGATGGCTGGAAATGTTTCCAAGCTGTCCCCACCCAGGCAGGAAAATCAGAAACGTGTCCTTGAAACTTTGGAAATGGTCAACGTGTTTCCAGCTGGCGTTGACCGTCCCGGGGACTGCTTGAAGTTTCCGATTCAAAATAAAATTTAATTAAAAAAAACAGTAATAAATGGCAATTTTTTGCCCATTTGTGAGTTGCGCGTTGGAAGTCGTTAAAATAATAAAATATGTTATGTTTAACATAACATATGTTGAAAGTTAATTTTTTTTTGGAAGTCATTACAAACTTAGCATCCAACTATGACTGAAAATTCAAACTTCTATTCAACAAACCAGACCTGAAAGTGATTGTAAATTAGACTTCTACTTGATATTCATATCGCAGACTTGGAAATCACTGCCACTGGGTTGAATACTCAGATTGTTTCCAGCTTTGATAATGCTCTGATAGCAGCAATAAGTGCCTAGAAATACATTGTTGTAGCTGATTACTGCCCAGACAAGATGGCTGCTACCTGTCTAGGAATGATTTGGCACAATAAATTCAATTCATCTCCTATGTTCCTATTCTTAGATGATGATTAGATTTGATGCTATGTTCTATGTTGATTTGATGAATGGAATTGATAATTTTAAATTATGTTGCTATGATGAATGTGACAATGTTGTGTAATTCTAAAAGTCATGTCTATATATATATATAGCCGTCCCCTGCTCTGGTAAAAAAAAAACGTCTTGGAAATCCATCCCCCCGTCCCCGTCCTAGAAACTTGGGGTAACATAGTATATATATATATATATATATATATATATATATATTTGACAAGATATTTCCTTGAAGAAGCAAATCTTGAGTCAAGTGGAACTCCCTCAAGTTGTTTTGTGGCCCTTGTAAAAGTGTAGCTACAAGTTGAATCTTTGAGCTCTCAGTCCCAAACTGTCCAACCATAGACACCGACTTGTTCTAGAAAAAAATCCTCCAAATTGTCTCTTGACCCTTGTAAGGGTGATAATTCTGGATCACAATCTTGTGAACTCTTTGGGCAACCATCCATACTTGAGCTTTGTACCAAACCCCAAACCTGTTTCCAACACATAACCTTCAAAATACATGTATTTTTCAAATCCATCACCATCTCAAAGCAAAGTTACTGAGTTTGCACCCTAGACCCTTGATCTAGGTCTGGGTGTGAATCAGGTTCGGGTTCGCTTGTGAATACACATTGGGTTCAGACAGGGTACGGGCCCAGCCCTATGGGTCCGCTCGGGTCCGCACACCCACAGACCCGTGTGGACCCATAGGATTGGGTGTGGACTCTACCCGAACCCAGCTCGGACCCGAGTGGACCGAGCAAGGACCCATGAGAATCCACAACGTCCAGCTTATAAAGTGGGCCCAAAAACATAAAAAAATATGTTTTATTATTATTTTTTGGTTCTAACCTTAAAATGGCCCATTATGAAGCCTCCAAATGCACTTTTATTTCACATTTTCTCTCATTTTGCTATCTCTATCTTGCCAACTTGAAGTGAGGTGATTGTATTCAATTGTGGAGTGCCAAATACCTTCAACAAAGCAGATTTGAGTGTTTAAGGTATGCATTTCAACCATATTCTTTAGTTTTTGATAGTTTGTTTCAAGTTTTTGATGAGTTTTAATTTTTTTTCAAGTTTGTGAAGAAGTTTTTGATTACGGTAAAAACAGGTTTTGAAGGGGCCCCGAAACCCTTTAACAAAAGATTAGAAAGATAAGCATGAAGACCCTAAGAACAACTAGCTGCCCCAGAGAAGGGAACAAACTACAAAGGGACAAATCCCAGATTTTCAAATACCACCTTCACAACAAAAAGCAAAAAACGCTGGAAGAAAAATAGAGAAGAAAAGACCACCAGCACCAAGATCAAGTTAGAGTCTTCAGAAAGCCCTCGGAGTCCTTCAGCTGGGCTTGCATGATCTTAACATTATCCTTCAGCCTCTGAAGGTCCTAATCTTCAATCTTGAGCTTCTTTTTAGACCTAGTTTTGGTGCCAGGACCCATCTGCTGACTAGGATCAGTCAGGTCAATTTTATCACTTAGGGGGGCGTCTATATTGCCTTCCAGAATTTTGCTGAGAGTGTTCAGGTTTTCCAGGGTGGACTTCATTCCAGTATTAGCCAGGCCAAGCAGGTGTTTTAACATATCCTCATTCCTGCTAGTCTTCTCCTGAATAGGGATCATGGCTATCTCAATAGCTTTTTTAACTTTATCATCCAATTTAGAATCGTAATCAAAAACACTGTCATTAGCATTGAGAGAAATCTCCTTTCTGATGTTATCAACCGTTTCCTCAATAATAAAATTCTTGTTTTCCAGTTTGATACATCTATTCTTTAGTTCAACCAAATCATTTTGAACCCATTTGTCCAGATTGTAGCTGTAGATGGATTTGTTTTTAGCAATTTCAAGAGGGGTCATGATGATAGTTTTTTTGACTTGCGAATCCATCTTTCTGATATCATCCTGAAGAGTATGGGTCCTGTTACGGTCAAGGATTCTCTCACTGTCATACTTCTTGTTCTCCTTCCCAGAGCTGGGGGTGTTGTGGGGATCCAGGTTGTCCTCTTCCATAATCCTAAAGCTGTTATTCCCTGAATCATCAGCAATGCTATCAGTAGGATTAGTATCAGCCCCTTTGACATTATTGTCGTCAGCTTCAACCTCCATCTCAGAATTGTCTTTATTATCAGTATTATTAATCTCCAGAACAGGGTTAGGCTTGACCCCACTATTTTGGTTGTCCTGGCAATCTTGAAGACTACCCTTAGCATTGGTAATAACAGGATCCTCCGAATCCTTCTCCTCTGGAGTCTGGGAAGTGGGAATAGGCATAGCATTAAGACCCACCTGGGTATTCTGGTCAACCTCTGTCACATTATCCGGGGGATTTGGCTTAACACCTTCAGGACCCGACAGGACAAGGCTAGCAGAGGGCTCCAAAACAAGTTTGTGAAGAAGTTTTGAAGTATGCTTTTTTTCATTTTTTTTATAGATTGCAACAATGAGTAGTCAAAGCTCAGTGGGTGGGGAGGGATCTCAAAAATTTAAAATTGATAAAGGGAAAGCAGGTTTGAGCGTTTAAGGTATGCCTTTGAACCATATTCTTTAGTTTTTTGATAGATTGTTTCAAGTTTTGATGAGTTTTAATTTTTTTTCAAGTTTGTGAAGATGTTTTGAAGTATTTTTTTTTTCATTTTTTTTATAGATTGCAACAATGAGTAGTCAAAGCTCAGTGAGTGGGTAGGGATCTCAAAAATTTAAAATTGATAAAGGTTCTCCTTTGTGGAGACACGCTACAAGAATTTCTCAACTTCCTGGAGGTGGGATTTTTTTTTGGAAATGTAATTTTTGCAACACTATAAAAGCTCCTACGACCGAGTCAAACTTCTTTTTTTGGGCCCTAGGGGTAAAGGGATTAATATGTGTGAGGGCCCAAGGCTAGATAAGAAGGGGCTGTCAGTTGGACAAATAGTAGCACACATAAAAGAACAAGCAGATGTTGACAAATTGGTTGCAAAAGGAAAACAAGGTGGTAATAGTTCCGAGAAAAAAAAAACAATAACTCCACCCACTCAACTAGCCTCTAGACATCCCTTCTTGCCTATGCTGTCTACGGAGGATGAAGATGTAGAAAAACCACAAATCACCACTTGCAAGAGAGGTCCATTAGAGAAGGCATGTAAAAATGAGGCAAGAGATATTGCTGATGAAAAAATTGGATGTTGCCTCTTTGCGAATGGTCTTCTATTCAACTTGGTGAGATCACCATATTGGAGGGAGATTGTGATAGCAATAAATAATGCATCTTCTTGTTACATAGGTCCTAGATTTGAAAAGGTGTGCACTATCTTATTGCACAATGAGAGAAAATCTATAGAGGCCCAATTAAAACCAATTAGAGGTTCTTGGGTTCAAACATGTGTGTCTATTGTTTCAGGTGGATGGAAAGATTGCAAAAACCGTCCATTGATCAATGTTATTGCTGTGTCCCTCAAGGGGCCAATGTTTTTGAGGTTGGTTGATTATGAAGGGGAAGTGAAAGATGCAGAGTTCATTTCTAGGATTCTCATTGATGCCATAGAGTCGGTGGGTCATGAAAATGTTGTCCAAGTTATTACAGACAATGCAAAAGTTTGCAAGGTTGTAGGTGCTTTGGTAGAGGCTAGATATGAACACATTTTTTGGACACCGTGCATCGTATAGTTGCTCAATTTGGTGCTGCAAGCATTGGCACCCAAATAGAATGGGCAAAAAAAATATGAGGGTGAGGAGATTCAAATGTTTGTGACAAACCACCATATGTCACAAGCAAGTTTCAAAACCTATTCGAATTTGGAATTATTGAATGTAAATTTTTAAGTTTAATTTTAATTTATTTAGTTTCATTTATCATTTTATGTCATTTTTTACATAATTGAATAAAATATTTTTTGTGCTGTTTACATATTTTAAATGTGTTATTAACTTACTATTAACATGTTCTTAGGTGGCAAAAACCAGGTTTGCATCTCATACAATTGTTATGAGACGACTTGTGAAGGTGAAAGAGGCATTGTCACAGATGGTTATTAGCACCAATGGGGTACTTGGAAGCAATCAAATACAGTGAGGGCCCAAAAGGGCATTGATATTGGATGATGATTGGTGGGCTCGTGTGGATTATGTATTGGAATTCACCGAACCTATCATGTCTATGCTTCGCTTTGCTGACAAAGATGAACCATGCTTGGAGGATGTCTATGATAGCATGGACACAATGTTGGAGAAGGTAAAATTCGTAAGTTATAAGACATTCCCCTATCATTGTTTATTGAGAGATATCTAAATTGTTAGTTGACATAACTTACATCAAGATAACTTACATGAACATCATTTGATATCCCAGGTAATACAAAGGAGAGAGAATGATCTTGAGGACACCTTTTGCAAAAGAGTGGAAGCAATTGTTCTCCATCGTTGGAACAAGATGATCACACCTTTGCACCTCCTAGCATATGCTCTATCTCCTAGGTACTATAGCGCAAAAGTACTTGCTATTCCAAGTAAAGTGCCACCACATAGAGATTTTGAAGTTGCAAATGGGTATAAGAAGGCATTTAGTAGACTCTTCAGTGATCCAGATATGGTGACAAATGTTAGGATAGAATTTGGATTGTTTATCTCAAGAAAAGATCTTCACCCTTCTGCTGTCGATGGCCAAAGAAGAATGGATGCTATTACATGGTGGTACCTTCATGGTCAAGATTTTATGTACCTCCAACCTCTTGCAATTAAGATCCTATCACAAGTAAGTTTTTAATTGTTTTTTTTCTTTTTTTTGGCCACTTGCATTGTAGAATTTAACACTTATCTTTCTTGAATTTATCTTGTAATTTTTATTTTTAATTTTGTTGGTTTTCTCTCCAGGCTGCAAGCTCTTTTGCTACTAAGTGGAATTGGAGTACATACTCCTTTATCCACTCAATGAAGCATAACCGGTTGGCTGCAAAAAAAGATGAAGACTTTGTGTTTATTCATACCAATTTGCGCCTTCTGGCACGTAAGGATCGAAAATACAAGAAGGGTGCAGAGAAGCTTTGGGATGTAGCACCCGAGTTTGCTAACTTGGATGCAACCATTCGGGATCTTGCTAGAGCCACTATGGTTGATGATGATGATGATGACATAGCACATATTGCATCTAGTGCTAGTGGAACCGGTTTTGGTTCTAATGATAATGATGATCTACTTGCGGCTGCTGAAAATCCCATAGATGATGATTATTTTGATAATCCCTATGATGATTGATGACCACTTTGATGATTGATGAATATTGAACATTGAATCATGTTTCAAACTTTCATGAACTACATTTTCATTTTGTAATTCAATAATTTAGTGTAATGATTTTCATTAGAATCGTGAACATAGATCAATGATCAAGTATTACTATATTTAAATCTTTAATGTTTATCTTTGGCATTACCACGAGCATGAAATGATTTAGTTTTACAATTCTGTATATTTCTCTTATTTTTTATGTATTTATAATGCACACACACACACGTACTTGTTGATGTCAGTTTTGTACCACTACATAACATATAGCAATTGAATACTTGATAAAGCATACCAAACACTCAACCCTCTCTTGAAAAGTATATACTCACGAAGAATCAAGAGAATACTCCAAGGTTCCTTACACCTGTGGATACTAACTCAGTTATATTAATGTGATTTGTTGGTAATCACTTCGGCGGGCTTACGTTGTTCACTTGAGGATGTCAAATTCTCGCTATGATGAGATTTAGCTTTGCAATGTATACTCAATGACTTTCTTCTTTATATCACTTCCAACTTTGCTCTTCAAACTTCAACTACTAAACTACTTCTTGTTTTACTACTCCCACGGAATGGAAAGATTGGCAAATGGACGGGGATCAACCTAATGAAAGCTTGCCAGTGGCGTTACCCCCATAGGTGCGATGATTCAAGGGGAATAAGACTAGATTACCACACAGGGCTCCTTAACAAGCCGCTAAGATGCTAGTGGCCTAGTATATAGATCCCTATCAAACATTTACCAATATCACCCTACAACTAGCCATCTACTTCTATTCTAACAACATGAAATGAAATCCTACTTTAATTTGAGAGATGAGAAGAAACATGCAATACACCAAAATGATCATGTATATCCACCATGCAAGCCACAACAATGAATAGAGAACAATTTTGATAGTATTTTGGCAACAATTCTCCAACATAACTCTCCTTACAAATGAGAACAAATGGCCTTATATAGAGGCTCAAAATTACGAGTGGCCAAGATTAAGGGGCAAAATCAAGGGCCAAGATTAAACCTTACAAACCCTAATTAGGGTTACCATCTTTCAACCAATTACATGAGGGCACCAACTTTGTGGGCCAATGAGAAAATTACAATAATCTATCAACCAATGAGAACATGGGACACTTGGCATGATTTGATTGCATGCACATGAAATTACCATTTCATCAACCTTATCTTATAAATTTATTTCATCCTTGAGATGAGGTGAAGCCTTGGATGTTTGAGCTCGTCCTTAGAAACTTTCTCATCACCATTTGAACTTGCTTGTACCTGATGTCCTGACCTTGAAAGGGTGAGGTCTCCATGCATTTGGGGTAATCTTGCCTTGGCCTTGGTGGCTTGCTTGGATGCGAACCTCTTTGCAATTTGAGAGCCTTGCTCTTGCCCACCGCCTTGAAATTAAACTTGACCCCGTCAACCTATCTTCTCGCTTTCCACCTTCATTATTCTTGCCTTCTTTAACCTTCATGGCCCTCATAGTCTTCTTCAACTTATCACTCAATTGTATCATGTCAATGGTACCGATGTTGGTGTCTCGGACTCGCTTCAATTTCGAGAAAAAAGTGGTCTTGGGGGTCATGTCTTCCTTGTCTCCTATTTTGGTATTAATTCCCTTTGGAAAAGAATCCAATCAAGACAATCGAGAAATCCGCTTAATGAGCCAGCCTTCTCTCAATCTTGAAACTTATCTCCAACGCCAAACAACAATCACCAACGAAAAGATAACAATTAAGAAAATAAGTTAAACTGATCTTCTTTGCCATAGAAGACTGGCCTCTCTCAACCTATTTCTCAATTGTATCATGTCAATGGTACTGATGTTGGTGTCTCTGACTCGCTTCAATTTCAAGAAGAAAGTGGTCTTGGGCGTCATATCTTCCTTGTCTCCTATTTTGGTATTAATTCCCTTTGGGAAAGGAAAAGAATCCAATCAAGACAATCGAGAAATCCGCTTAATGAGCCAGCCTTCTCTCAATCCTGAAACTTATCTCCAACGCCAAACAACAATCACCAACGAAAAGATAACAATTAAGAAAATAAGTTAAGCAACTCACCAAATTTTGCAAATTTGTCCTCAAAATGGCAGGGCTTCTCTCAGATCTATAGCTTCTCTTCTTGTCAAATTGTGGTCTTTGCCAATTTGGATCTTCCTTGATAACTTTAGATCCTTAAACAAATTCGAAACAGTCCATGCCTTGTATTGGATCAGCCCTTCCAATAGTAATTTAGCTCCTGTCCTCTTATCACATCTGAATTGCCCTCATAAACAAGTCTGCCCCTTCTTCAAAATTCTGCTCCTAACCTTTCAAATTCGTGGCCTCTTTCTTATCAAAATGGCAGGCCTGGGCAATAATTAGAAGGCCCCCACCTCTATATACCTTCGGATCTGCTCTCAAATATCAGATCTGGGCACTTATTGAATTTGGACCTGCCATGGAATGATTTTGCTCCTGACTTTGCATTCAGATCTGCCCCAAAGGCTGCCCTAGTCCTCTATCCTGCTGCCGCTAGTCTTAGACAAAATTCGCTCCTAAAACACTAGCTACTGCTCCTTAATGCTCTGCCTTTGCTTGATTGCGCTGCTTGATGGATGAGGGAATGGATGAGGAGAGGAGGAGGGAGCCTCCTCCATCTTATACCAAGTTTGGGCGCCAACACCTAGGGCCGACCTGCATAAAGAGCCATAAAATATTAATTAATTGCCAACAAAAGAGGGATGACATTGCCCTAAACAAACTAAATTTTATTTAAAACTTGCATCAAAAATTAATAATTGTGCCCAGATTTTGAAATTTTCCTAGGCCATATAGGCCACACGTCACCTAAAGGAAGGCCCCAATTCATTTTAAATGTATGCACCATATTGGGGGGGGTGCCAAATTTCGAAATTAAAGCCAGATTTTACCATTTTCAAGGCAGATTTAATTTCAATAGCCCAGATTTTAATTTTTATTGCAGATTTCGAAAATCTAACTTGCCCAAATTTATTTTCAATTAGCCAAGAGCCCAATTTCAACACTAGCGCCCAGATTTTGATTTTATTGACTCCAAATTTATTTTTAAAGTGCCCAGATTTCAATGTTTCAATGCAAAATTCGAAAATAATAAGAGGCTAGATTTTACCATTTATTGCTCAATTTTTAATTTCAATGCCCCAAACCTTGAATAAATGCCCAAATTTTAATGATGATGCCCAAATTTGATCTTTAATGGCTAGACTTTTGAAATGCAAGGGAATACGTTCAATTTAGTATTAAATCCTCATTTGGCAAGTCAACTCCATCATTTTGATCCAATTTCATCATACAAAATTTGCAAAATTTTCCCACAAGATGGCCAAATCAACAATTAAAATTCGAAAACGAAATCAAAGCCCTCCAAATCCAATAGTTTCAAAAAATGTCATCCATCCTAGCCCAAAATTTGTTAAGGTCCCGAGTACCTGGATGCAAAGAAAATGCCAAGGTTAGGTCGAAAAAGGGGGTCCCCAAATACTTTGGGGTGATGATGTGAAACCTCACAACATCTAGCATCAACCCAAAGAAATGTTCCTGAACATTTCAAGAATAAAGCAACTTAGAACAAAGAACCTCAGGACGACTTACCCAAAAATCCACTTAAGGACAAGCACTCAACAAGGGAAAGAATTTTCAAGTTGAACCTTAGCACCCTGACCATAAGTTACTCACGTGTGTGCAAATGATTTATTCCCCGCTCGACAAGAACTTGATAATCTCTTGAATCCATTAGACTCGGCTATTATAATATCCTTACTTCAAAAGCATCCTGGATAGAGCCCCGCTGCCAGTCAGGCGTCCATAGCCCCGACAGAGTTATCGCTGTGGCACCACAATCACGGTTCTACCTTTAGTGACCACTTAGTAGCACCGGTAGAGATGATTGCATGCCCTTTAAAGCCAATTTTCATCTTTATTTTCACTTTGATATTGTCTTTCATTTTGCACTTATTTTCCTTTTTTCTCTTTTTTCTTTTTATATTTCTTTCTCTTCTCTTTTCAATCTTCTGTTTGGCTTGCAGGCAATGAAGCCCGCGGAGGGTTTGGAAGACCACAGTGGCGCTGAAGCGGGTGTATGATTTTCACCAAGTCCAACTTCACTTCGAAACACCAAGAACTTAGAGCAATTAAGTGTGAGTATAATGTTGTAACCATGTCAAAGGTAACTCAAGAACCACTATCGAGACAGGCCCAAATTTAGTACAAGTCCTACCATAGACCAACGACTAAGCACACCCTAAGATCTCCAAACCTTATCAAATATATTCAAGAAATGAATAAGACAGACTCCTATTTTGTCACCAAAAGTGTAAGATCTACACACCTCGTTCACGAGTGATAACATGGACCCCCTTTGCACTTGCAAAGCTCCAAAACCAAAATTGCTCTCTAATTGAGGGAAGCTAAAAGATCCCAAGTCAACTGACTTGGTGCAAATTAACCGCTGAGCTCCCTCAAACACCTAAACTAAACAATTGAAAGGAAACTTACTCTAACCAACTGGAAAGAAACCTACTCCAAACAATTGGAAAGAAACCTACTCTAGACAATTGAAAGGAAACTTAATCTAAGCCAAACACGAAAGCAAACTAAACTACTCTCCTGGACCAAATGGTCCAAGACAAACCTACCCTAACTATGTACAAGACTCTAAAGGGACAGCACTAACCGATCTAATATATACACTGGATCTAACATGGTTTCTCAGGATGTTCAAAAGTAACAAGGTTTGGGTGTTAGTCCTAAATCTCGCAAACTCATCCTTGTACTCTGAAATTTTTTTTGTTACCTCCAACTCAAACTCAAGAAAATTATCATGAAAAATCAACAATTGAGGCAACTCATAGGGTCCATTGTCAATCCAAATACAAGTTGTTTTTCCAAAATTTCCATAATCAAAATAAAAACTTTCATACCTTTCATCCTTAAGAGCAGGGAAAGAAACAACTTGGTGTGCTTCATGCGGTAACTCTTGTTCAAACCTCAATTGATCATCCACAGCTTCAAGAGGTCGCAATTGGTGATGAATCTTCCCTCTGACATCTACATCGAACTCATTGGTAGTCAAGGCAGGATCAATCTTGGAATCAAGCTCATGAAATATCGTCTTTGGGGGCTTGTCCTTGTGAAACATGAACCATGCATCCTTGTGAATCTCCTCAAGTGTATCCTCAAAAATCAAGGATTCCTTGACATTCTCCCCATCAAACGCCTCTCCAAGCTGATCAAATGCAACATCCAATTGTAGCATCAACCCAAATTGCTCTTCACTTTCTTCTTCGATGGGAGCAACTTGATCACCACTTAACAATCCTTGCATATCCTCACCACTAGGAGCTTCATCATTTAGCATGTAATTTCCATTTGAACTCTCTTTAGGAACATCTTGCAATTCTTTATATAGATTCTCACCAAACATAGCACCTTCAAGACTGATAGGAGAACCATCATACATCTTTGTGAGTTGCCCATCAAAATCCATTTCAAGTGGTAAAATTTTTGGAGGTCGAAGTTGATGGTGAATCATGCCACTTGCAACAACTTGATCACCTTGAAAGGCTTTAGGCAATGACTCCTTTTGTATTTCTTCCATAAGATCCTTAAGCATCCCCCCAAAGAATGTGGTGGTAATGATGTCCTGGAATGCTTTATCAAATTTTTCCTCATATCTTGATTCACTTGTAGTAACTTGCAATTCCTTGTTCAACTTGTCCAATTGATTGCTTCCTTCATGAAGAGTGCTAGAGACTTCTTCCAACTCATCCTCAAGAATTTGACTTTGTAGCATGAGGGAAAGTTCACTAAGGATCACCTCTTCAAACTTGTTATAGTCTTCTAGATCCTCAAGGTGTGGATCTTTGTCTAATATGCTTCCTCTCCTTTGGATGAATTCAATTGCTTCCTTAATTTCACTCTTAACACCTTCCTCTTGAGGAGTAAAGTGTGAAGGCTCATCCTCCACATGAATGTCTTGAACATTAGAATCAACCATATCATCCTGATGCATCTCACCCTCTTCATTCTTTGGTGTCCAACATAAAAGATGAAAGAAATCCTTACCACCTCCCACTGATATTTCCTCATACCAACCTAATTGAAACTTGACCAAGTCAATGGTGTCTTGACAAGATGGGCAAGTAGATTCCGAATGTGAGAGACTATGTGCACTGCACCAAGAACTTCTTCCATATATGTTTTTTGGTTCCCTATTGATATCTTCTTTGAAATCAAGAAAATCTTCCTCTGAATTGACAAGGACCGCAGGCTCATGTATTTGTGAAAAAGAAAATCTTCCTCTTAATGCCAAGCCCACTCTCAAGAGAAACACCAAACAATTCATTTCCTCATGATCTGTAGTACCATGTATCCTACACTTTCCTGATGCTGCAAGTTGAGACAAATCCCATGGAGGTAACCTCTTGTTCAAATCAAACCAAATGGGAAGAACGTCCATCTGTCTGTCCATTGAGAAACCTTTCCTTTTTTATTTTTTTATTTTTTCGAATTTTTGATTTTTTGAACTTTTGAGGAGATCTCACATCTCAAATATAACATGAAAGCTCATTGTTGCTCTTTGATAGTCCATGAATGAACACTGCCCAACCCTCCTTCTAGCGCCAAATAATGTTGGCGTGATGATGGAGGGTTTGCGTGTCACCAATGCTCAAATTTTCCAACCTTTTCAAAATGAATTTCAATTCGGCCCTCCTTCTAGTGCCAAATAATGTTGATGTCAGTTTTGTACCACTACATAACATATAGCAATTGAATACTTGATAAAGCATACCAAACACTCAACCCTCTCTTGAAAAGTATATACTCATGAAGAATCAAGAGAATACTCCAAGGTTCCTTACACCTGTGGATACTAACTCAGTTATATTAATGTGATTTGCTTGTAATCACTTCAGCAGGCTTACGTTGTTCACTTGAGGATGTCAAATTCTCGCTATGATGAGATTTAGCTTTGCAATGTATACTCAATGACTTTCTTCTTTATATCACTTCCAACTTTGCTCTTCAAACTTCAACTACTAAACTACTTCTTGCTTTACTACTACACCTACGGAATGGAAAGATTGGCAAATGGACAGGGATCAACTTAATGAAAGCTTGCCAGCGGCGTTACCCCCATAGGTGCGATGATTCAAGGGGAATAAGACTAGATTACCACACAGAGCTCCTTAACAAGCGGCTAAGATGCTAGTTGTCATGTCCCCATTCTGGCTGACATCGTTTAGCGTGCCAGATTAGTCTAACACAGGCTCTCGTAAACTGGTAGTGATGTGGAGAGAGTCGACTAGCGACTATTTGGCAGTATTTTGTCCTTACAGTTGATTAGTGATTTGGGCCTATGTTTGTTATAAAGTTACTTTATTCGGGCCCAGTTTTATAATTTGATGTTGAGATGCACTTTTTATTATAAAGTAATATTTTATAAAAGTGCACTTTATTTCATAAGAATATTTGGATGCTTCTAGAATGTTTAAGTGACTTCTAGAGGAAGCTACTGAAAAGTGAATAAATAGACCCAATGGGTCTTGCATTTGGGCATCCAGTTTGTATTTCTCTCTTGACATCAGATTGTGATTCAGTCACATAGTCTATTGTGGAGCCAAGTGGTTTTAGATAGTCAGTTGGTCTTTGGGAACGGAGTCTCCCTTGGATTTGCATAACTGAGGAAGTGGAATATCTTCTGAAGGGTTGCACTTTGGAGGTGGTATTCAGCCATTTCAAGTTGAGCTTATTTGGAGTCCTCAGACTTACCTGAGGGTTTGAGTTTTTGATTGCAAGAGGAAAAAAAGCAGATCCGAAAAAAAGCAGTCCAAAAAAGAAAAGCGAAAAAGCAGTCCGAAAAAGTAGATCCGAAAAGCAAAGCGAAAAAAGCAGATCCAAAAAAGCAAAGTGAAAAAGCAGATCCGAAAAAGTAGAGCGAAAAAGCAGTTTTCATAATTTCAAGATAGGGTTTTGGAACCACATTTTTGCTCATATCTTCCTCATTACTCAACATATCGTTCTGGGTATTTTTGCATCGGATTTCTATCGTCGAGGAGATAAAGAAAGGTGCATTTTGGAGTCCCAAAATGCCATGATTTATTTTTAAGGAATTTTCAAAACTCCTAAGCATTTTCGAAAATTGGCAAGGAAGTGCATTTTTAGATTTGGGGTGACTTTGGCTTGGGTGTTGGCATCTTCAGCATTGGTAAAAATTATTGCAGCCATCTACAATCAGGTTCCTCACTTCTCATTTGGTATTTGGCATATTTTCTGAGAAATGTATGTTTTCAACTGAGTACAAAATATAGCTTCAGCACTTTACTATTTTACATTGTATTTGTCTTTGTTTGCCATTTGGCATTATTGGTATCAAAGGAAGGCTAGGATTTTGCAAGTGAAAGGGCATTGTAATTTTCAATCTATCTATATTGCAAACCTAGGGTTTGATGATCATATTATTGGCTGAAATATGTATGGCATTGTTGCAAGTTGTTGATATATGAATGACATATGGTTTTGAGCAATTTTTTACATCATTGATAGTGTTTTAGATGGTATTTGGTTGTTATCTATTATTCGGAAATTTTGGGACAGTGAACTCATATATTGCAAAATAATTTTCTATCTACATTTTGAGTTACATTTTTGAGGGGTTTTTAGTGGCCTATTGGTAAGGGTCATTACAGAAGTTAGTAACCGTTGCACCAAAAGCCCGGACTGATAGTAAACGGCACCTCCCCGCGTTAAGGGGGCAACCCCAGGACAGCCTCGCAAGCGAGCACCCCGGACACGTGGTAGGGACAAACCGCACGGACAGACCTACGTCACCTTCCGTTAGGGGCCCACTCTGGGACATCATAGCCCACCACGCTCCACGGGTCTCGACCTCGAGACCTCCGGCTCTGATACCAAGTTAGTAACCGTTGCACCAAAAGCCCAGACTGATAGTAAACGGCACCTCCTCGCGTTAAGGGGGCAACCCCAAGACAGCCTCGCAAGCGAGTGCTCCGGACACGTGGTAGGGACAAACCGCATGGACAGACCTACGTCACCTTCCGTTAGGGGCCCACTTTGGGACATCACACTAGTGGCCTAGTATATAGATCCCTATCAAACATTTACCAATATCACCCTACAACTAGCCATCTACTTCTATTTTAACAACATGAAATGAAATCCTACTTTAATTTGAGAGATGAGAAGAAACATGCAATACACCAAAATGATCATGTATATCCACCATGCAAGCCACAACAATGAATAGAGAACAATTTTGATAGTATTTTGGCAACAATTCTTCAACATAACTCTCCTTACAAATGAGAACAAATGGCCTTATATAGAGGCTCAAAATTACAACGAGTGGCCAAGATTAAGGGGCAAAATCAAGGGCCAAGATTAAACCTTACAAACCCTAATTAGGGTTACCATCTTTCAACCAATTACATGAGGGCACCAACTTTGTGGGCCAATGAGAAAATTACAATAATCTGTCAACCAATGAGAACATGGACACTTGGCATGATTTGATTGCATGCACATGAAATTACCACTTCATCAACCTTATCTTATAAATTTATTTCATCCTTGAGATGAGGTGAAGCCTTGGATGTTTGAGCTCATCCTTAGAAACTTTTTCATCACCACTTGAACTTGCTTGTACCTGATGTCCTGACCTTGAAAGGGTGAGGTCTCCATGCACTTGGGGTAATCTTGCCTTGGCCTCGGTGGCTTGCCTGGATGTGAACCTCTTTGCAATTTGAGAGCCTTGCTCTTGGCCACTGCCTTGAAATTAAACTTGATCCCGTCAACCTATCTTCTCGCTTTCCACCTTCATTATTCTTGCCTTCTTTAATTTTCATGGCCCTCATAGTCTTCTTCAACCTATCTCTCAATTGTATCATGTCAATGGTACCAATGTTGGTGTCTCGGACTCGCTTCAATTTCGAGAAGAAAGTGGTCTTGGACGTCATGTCTTCCTTGTCTCCTATTTTGGTATTAATTCCCTTTGGGAAAGAATCCAATCAAGACAATCGAGAAATCCGCTTAATGAGCCAGCCTTCTCTCAATCTTGAAACTTATCTCCAACGCCAAACAACAATCACCAACAAAAAAATAACAATTAAGAAAATAAGTTAAACTGATTTTCTTTGCCATAGAGGACTGACCTCTCTCAACCTATCTCTCAATTGTATCATGTCAATGGTACTGATGTTGGTGTCTCGGACTTGCTTCAATTTCGAGAAGAAAGTGGTCTTGGGCGTCATATCTTCCTTGTCTCCTATTTTGGTATTAATTCCCTTTGGGAAAAGAAAAGAATCCAATCAAGACAATCGAGAAATCCGCTTAATGAGCCAGCCTTCTCTCAATCCTAAAACTTATCTCCAACGCCAAACAACAATCACCAACAAAAAGATAACAATTAAGAAAATAAGTTAAGCAACTCACCAAATTTTGCAAATTCGTCCTCAAAATGGCAAGGCTTCTCTCAGATCTGTAGCTTCTCTTCTTGTCAAATTGTGGTCTTTGCCAATTTGGATCTTCCTTGATAACTTTAGATCCTTAAACAAATTCGAAACAGTCCATGCCTTGTATCGGATCAGCCCTTCCAATAGTAATTTAGCTCCTGTCCTCTTATCACATCTGAATTGCCCTCATAAACAAATCTGCCCCTTCTTCAAAATTCTGCTCCTAACCTTTCAAATTCGTGGTCTCTTTCTTATCAAAATGGCAGGCCTGGGCAATAATTAGAAGGCCCCCACCTCTATATGCCTTCGGATCTGCTCTCAAATATCAGATCTGGGCACTTATTGAATTCGGACCTGCCATGGAATGATTTCGCTCTTGACTTTTGTTGATGTGAATTTTGTACCACTACATAACATATAGCAATTGAAATACTTGATACGGCGTACCAAACACTCAACCCTCTCTTGAAAAGTATATAAGAATGCTCCAAGGTTCCTTACACCTGTGGATACTAACTCAGTGATATAAATGTGATTTGCTGGTAATCACTTCGGCGGGCTTACGTTGTTCACTTCAAGGATGTCAAATTCTCGCTATGATGATGATATGATTTGCAATGTATACTCAATTAGCTTTCTTCTTTTTATATCACTTCCAACTTTGCTCATCGAAAACTTCAACTACTAAACTACTGACTGCTTTACTACTACTCCTATGGAATGGAAAGATTGGCAAATGGACGGGGATCAACCTAATGAAAGCTTGCCAGCGGCGCTACCTCCATTGGTGCAATGATTCTAAGGGATACTCTTAGAATTTTCACACTAACACCTATCTTCCAACCCAACTTGAAGTACAAGCGGAAAGATGAAATGCAAATAGAACTTGGGAGCAATTGGACTAGATTACCACACAAGGCTTCCTAACAAGCCGCTAGGATGCTAGTGGCCTAGTATATAGATCCCTATCAAACATTTACCAATATCACCATACAACTAGCCATCTACTTCTATTCTAACAACATGAAATAAAATCCTATTTTAATTTGAGAGATGAGAAGAACCATGCAAATACACCAAAATGATCATGTATATCCACCATGCAAGTCACAACAATGAATAGAGAACAATTTTGATAGTATTCTAGCAACAATTTCTCCAACATAACTCCTTTTACAAATGAGTACAAATGGCTTTATATAGAGGCTCAAAATTACGACGAGTGGCCAAGATTAAGAGGCAAAATCAAGGGCCAAGATTAAACCTTACAAACCCTAATTAGGGTTACCATCTTTCAACCAATTACATGAGGGCACCAACTTTGTGGGCCAATGAGAAAATTACAATAATCTGTCAACCAATGGGAACATAGGACACTTGGCATGATTTGATTGCATGCACATGAAATTGCCACCTCATCAACCTTGTCTTATAAAGTTCATTAATCCTTGAGATGAGATGAAGCCTTGGATGCTTGAGCTTGTCCTTAGAAATTTTCTCACCACCACTTGAACTTGCTTGTACTTGATGTCTTGACCTCGAAAGGGTGAGGTCTCCATGCACTTGGGGTAATCTTGCCTTGACCTTGGTGGCTTGCCTGGATGTGAACCTTGTGCAATTTAAGAGCCTTGCTCTTAGCCACCGTCTTGAAATCAAACTTGACTTCCCTCAACCTTTCAATCACTTTCCTCCTTACTTCAATACTTTGTCATTTTTAACCTTCCTATTTGGATTTGATCTGCATGCATGCATCTTTGTTTCAATAACCTTGGGTTTTGGGACACCTGCCCTCACCATATCTCCTTGATTGTTCCACAATCCACCCATCACTGAGTTCATCAACTGCTTTCATCAATGCTTTCCTCCTTGGTTAACCCTTGACTGCCTTCAATTGTTCGAACTGCCACAACCTTGCCCTTTTGGCATAAGTACTTGCCTCAACCATAGTGGTGCAATGCATCTCCCCAAGATTAGATTTGGTTCGACTGGAAAAGCATCACTAGTAGTCTTGCACCCGAATCGAAGAAGTAGGACCCCATGTAGATTTGCCCCCGATTTTGTACTCTTTAAGTTGCAACTCTAAATTCATGCTAGTGATCCTAATCCAATCAATTTTCCTTAACCATTCTCAATCTCTTCAATAAAATAAAACATCCAAGGATCAAATTGTGTACCTTTAGTAGAGCCCGGAATTTGACTGAGAAGCACGATGAAGGCGCTGCACTCTGATTTGCAATCTGACTTTGTGAGCCTTGATGACTTGATGTAACCAATTCTGTCGTATCATGTCTACTGCTGGGGTAGACTGAACACTTCCTTGCACAAATCCATACTATTTGATCCTCTTTGCCACAGGGGACTAGCTGTCTCTCAACCTCTCTCTTAATTGAATCATATCAAAGGTACCAATGTTGGTGTCTCCAACGTATTTCAATTTTGAGCGGAAGTTGGAATTGGGTATCATGACTTCCTTGTCTCCTATTTCAGCATTAATTCCTTTGGGTCGCTTGCGTGCATTGGCATCATCCATCCTAAACACTTATCACTCCCCGCCTTTTCTACAATGAAGATGAAACTACACTTATCACTCCAAACTTCGCCTATAAGATGGAATACTACACTTATCACTCCCCGCCGTTACCTTAAGATGGACTACACTTATCACTCCAATTCTCCTTCCTAAGATGAAATGCAATGATGCAAACTACACTTATCACTCCCCGCCTTTGCCTTAAGATGGACTACACTTATCACTCCAAACTTCGCTTAGGGGTGGAATACTACACTTATCACTCCCCGCCGATACCTTAAGATGGACTACACTTATCACTCCAAACTTCTCCCTAAAATGAAATGCAATGATGAAATGCAAGCAAGAACTTGAGGGAAAAAGCCAATCAAGACAATCGAGTAATCAACCTACTAACCAAACACCTAACTCTACTCTTGAAATTAGTTTTCAACACCTAGACTAGCACCAATGAAATGAAAGCAATTAAAGAGAGGAAAAGATAGGCCACTCACCCAAGTACAAAGCTAGGAATCCTTTGTCAATGCAATTAGTTGGGCTTGATCTCCAAAAATCTTCTAACTCCACAAGCAAAAGATCTCCTCTTCTTTCAATCTACTCTCAAAATCTTGCAATGAGGCCTCTACCAATTTACTTCTCCTTCACTAACTAATCTGACCCTCTTTGAAATCAACAAGCTCCCTTATCAAATTCTGAAATTGAAAACTTGTCCTCAATTTTTCGGATCTGGGCAAAATGCTATGGAAAAGAGCCTCAAATCTTCAAATTTGGGTACTAAAAGTGTAGAAAAGAAGCCTCCAAACAATAACCAATAAGTCCCTGCCTCCTCTTGACTGGAAATACCGAAATTAGGCCTCAAATTAGTCTCCAAATTGCCTCAAAAAAATGCCCAGGCTTGCTACCCTCCAACTCACCACCATCTGACCTTGATCACAAAAAAATCTGAACTCTATCACCTTGCCAACAAAATTCTGAGTGTAGATGTCTTGCAAAATGATAAAATCTGAATGTTGATGCCCTTCAAATCTGAACTTCTTCCATCAATTTTGAAAATTAAAGCTTCAATGCTTGCAAATCTGGAAATGGAGGCTTGAGAATGTGGATCCAACCTCAAGTTTCGAAAATTCTTTCAAAATCAAAATTCCTCATGCAAAAATCAGAATCTCAAGCTTGACAAATTCTGGAAATGGCTCTTGATGACTGAGATTTTCTTTCCAGATTTTCGGATCTGCCCTCTATACGCCCAGAAAAATCGAAATTCTTCAATGATTTTCAGATCTAATGCTTGGAAAAATTGCTGCATGTATATGGGATCCAAAATCGCTGCATATCCCTTGTATTTTTGCTGGCTATGTCTTCAAATCTTGCTGATTATAGCCTCCCAATTTTGCTGGAAAAGAGCAGAGAAGAAGTTGGTGTTGAGTGTGGAAAAGAATGAGGAGAAGCCCCTCTTTTATAGCCAACCACTGCCCTTCCAAATTAGGGCCGACCAGACCTAAAGGTTTTAAAAAAAAAAAGAAATAAAATTAGCCTCCTTTTAGGGCCGACTTGGCAATAATGCAAACAAATTCGAAAATTTCTAAAAAAGGGCCCCCTAGAAATCCGAAAATTAATAGGGCAGGGCCCTGATTTGTTCTAACAAGGCACGATTTAATTTCATAGGGCCCAAAACAATAAATAAATGCCCAATTACATTTCAAAACCCTTCAAATTACGCATAGTTATTACCAAAATTGAAATTAATGCCCAAAATTTTCGAAAATAAAGGAAGCAATTGCCCAGATTTTCTATTTCTCTATAACAGCCTTTGAATTTCGAAATTTGCTCCCAACTTCCAATACAAATTGCCTCAAATATTATTTCTTAATTGCCTAATTCGAAAATTGATAAGAAATTATAAAAGACAAGGCAAAAATCTCAATAAATATATCCAAAATCGAAGATGGCAAAGGGCTGTTTATAAAATTTAATTTGCTTGGTCAAAATTTACAATTTCAAAAGATAAAATTATTGCACATGCTCTTCCAATTTTGAAAATGTAAATAATAAGATCTACTCTCAATATTTTCAATTCCAATTTCAAGGCAAAAACCAAAAATCCAAGAGCAATTGATTCAACTTGCAATGTTTAATTGATTTTGAAACTATATCCTCCTTTGCAAAAAAAAAATCAACTACATTCAAAATCCTCATCCGATTAACGAAAATATCAATCTAATAAAAGCCTTGTATTGCATTTCGTTAACTCAAACCATATCAACTCATCGGGACCTAAGGAATGTCTAAGGCATCAAGCTCCGATTGAAAAAAGGAAGACAAGCCCACTCAAAGTCGAAAATAGGGGGTCCCCAAGATTTGGGGCGATGATGTGAAACCTCACAACAACTTTGCATTCAGATCTGCCCCAAAGGCTCCCCTAGTCCTCTATCCTGCTGCCGCTAGTCTTAGACAAAATTCGCTCCTAAAACACTAGTTACTGCTCCTTAATGCTCTGCCTTTGCTTGATTGCACTGCTTGATGGATGAGGGAATGGATGAGGAGAGGAGGAGGGAGCCTCCTCCATCTTATACCAAGTTTGGGCACCAACACCTAGGGCCGACTTGCATAAAGAGCCATAAAAAATTAATTAATTGCCAACAAAAGAGGGACGACATTGACTTAAACAAATTAAATTTTATTTAAAACTTGCATCGAAAATTAATAATTACGCCCAGATTTTGAAATTTTCCTAGGCCATATAGGCCACATGTCACCTAAAGGAAGGCCCCAATTCATTTTAAATGTCATGCGCCATATTGGGGGGGGGGGGAAATTTCAAAATTAAAGCCAGATTTTACCTTTTCAAGGCAGATTTAATTTCAATAGCCCAGATTTTAATTTTTATTGCAGATTTCGAAAATCTAACTTGCCCAAATTTATTTTCAATTAGCCAAGAGCCCAATTTCAACATTAATGCCCAGATTTTGATTTTATTGACTCCAAATTTATTTTTGAAGTGCCCAGATTTGAATGTTTCAATGCAAAATTCGAAAATAATAAGAGGCCAGATTTTACCATTTATTGCTCAATTTTTAATTTCAATGCCCCAAACCTTGAAGAAATGCCCAAATTTTAATGATGATGCCCAAATTTGATCTTTAATGGCTAAACTTTCGAAATGCAAGGGAATACGTTCAATTTAGTATTAAATCCTCATTTGGCAAGTCAACTCCATTCATTTTGATCCAATTTCATCATACAAAATTTGCAAAATTTTCCCACAAGATGGCCAAATCAACAATTAAAATTCGAAAACGAAATCAAAGCCCTCCAAATCCAATAGTTTCAAAAAACGTCATCCATTCTAGCCCAAAATTTGTTAAGGTCCCGAGTGCCCGGATCCAAAGAAAATGCCAAGGTTAGGTCGAAAAAGGGGGTCCCCAAATACTTTGGGGCGATGATGTGAAACCTCACAACGGTACCAAAATGGAGTTTTTTTTCATGTACCCACATACGGGGTTCTCATATCCGAACCTAACCCTAAACCCGAACTGGTAACTTAGTCTCAAAGTGAAAAGCTAACTTGAGATGATGGAGATCCTCTATTGTCCGGTGCCTTTGGCCTCCAAATAACACTATTATAGTTTTATCCATTTGATATCTTTGAGGAGTCTTTAAAAGCCTTGCTAGTTTGAAGATTATTGGTTTTTGTACCCAATAAAATCTTCTTCATATCTAGTATATCTCCAGTGCTCCTGTCCAAAACATCATTGAACGAGTGTCCATCTATAAGCCCACATAGTAAGTATGAAATCCATTCAAAATGACATAGAAGGACAGATCGAGGTGGTACATCCTTCCCTTCTTGTAATCAATTCGAGATCACAGAGAGAGAAAATCCTAATGGTTCTTTCCATAATCCAACAACAACCAACTCACTACGCACTGGATTGTTACCAATAGAATTTATATCATGGTAAAACACATCATATTCAATCTCCAAATGTTTTGCCTTAGTTGGGGACCCTTCAATTTCCAAGTAAACAAGATTTCCCCCTCCAGTGGCAGGGAAAAACTGAGTAGCATTAGCTATGGCTACAATGATAGAATATGTAGATGGCAATCTCCATTGTATTAGTAATTTTCTTGATGATGCACTTACTAACCTCACAGAGATGGCTGTTACAAGGACAAGATTGAAGATTGTCATGAATAGCATAAAGGGAGTTGTAATTACCTTTTGCTTGGAACGTCACATACAGCCTATTTGTCTCTGTGGGTTTAACATCAAAGAATTGATGTGTCCTTGGTACATATTTGGCTAACCATGATAACATTCAAACCTCAAAACCATCAGAGTCAGGAAACATTTTTAGCATACGCACATAAGAGCTAGCAAACGCGTGCAGGGCACTAGTGGTGGTTGCATTGATAAAAATAACACGAGAAGCGATAGCCTCCTTTAAAATTACACTAATTATGAAAAGTAACGGCAGTATTATGACTTTTTAATTGGAATATCATATGAATAGTATTAATATTTGTAAGGATTATTATCGGCCAGCCTCCCAATGCTCATCATCACCCATGAAATGCAATCTCAAATCCAAATTCAAAATCAATACTACAAGTTTGAAAGATAATATCCACCAAAGAATGCATGGTGGCAGTTTTTCCACATCATCTTCTTGCCTTGTATTTGATCCTGTAAATATTGCAGAATAGAACCTCCAAGGTGGTCCAAGTTGAAGCGAGACAAGTCAAAATCTCTAAGTCATGCTAAAAAGTTGCAGACCAAACAATAGCTATTACACCCATGACCTACAAATCAGAGATGAAGTAAACCCTTATACTTCTGCAAAAGTGTATTGCACCAATCAGTGCCTAGGCTTTTAGTGTTTACACTGAGAAATAGGTGCTTTGTCCCCTCTTCTTGTAGAAACACAATAGCAATAAGATTGTTCAACTTTTTACCAATCTGCTTCTTCTCCACATGAGTTGTTATGCAGATGCAATCACTCCTTATGCTGTGCAGACATATCAGTAAATTTCTGCATAGTATAACGTCTCCTCATCGCTCGCTCAATTTTGCTTGATTCTTTATTGCAGAAGTATGAGATGTGTCCATTGTAGAACTACAACATGCTCAGAGATTTTACATGCTCTGATACCATATGAAGGAGCATAGCAAAGGTTTTCTCAATACTATTAATGAGCATGGCAAAGCATATATACAGAGAGGGTTACAGTTTACAGAGTCGTTGAATAACAACAATAACTACCATGAATAACAACAGTAACTACCAATGGAGTAGTTACGGCAATTGAATATTTCTAGTTATGCCAACGCTAGGGTTTAGCTTACCCAATTGTTTCTGTCAAGCTACCCAGGATCATAATTTGCTTATTGGAACCCACCACAATATTGTTGAATAATGTGGTAGCTGCGAGACAGATCTTACCGGATAATGAACAACTCCTATCTTCTATTCTATTGAAGGCTCATGTTCGTCTCTTCCTTATTGTGCGTTGCACTTATGAGGTATGTTGTGTCAGAGGCTTCATGTGTAGCTGTTTATGTATCCTGATATCTAATATCATGCGACTTGGTATCATAATCCTAGTCATCATGATTACTTTGCATCCACGTCCTCCTTGGTGCCGTTTTGGTTATTCATGGTGTCGGTTCACTTTGTATGTGCTGTTAATGGTTGTAGTGTAACGGCTGTCGCTTGGACTTCGTTTTTCACCACTTCATTGCCGAGAGGTGGTTTCAGTTATGATATAACTTTAGTGTATATTGTATTGCTGTTATCTTCATTAGTATCGAATGGTAAGGAGACGGGTTGCTTAGTTGCTGCTTGATCGAAGACCTGAATATATTGATTCTTCTTGTCTATTGCCTTTGTTACAGCAGACAGATATATGCGATATATATCTCAAACTTGTATCAGATTTTCTAGCATTGTATCATACTTATTTCTGAGCACCATGACTGTTTACCTGTGCAGCGATTATCATCTATGCTTCGTGAATAAGTGACAGTAGTATTCTATCCATATTTTTGTGTGAGTGTATAATTTGCACTCAGAGATTTTGTTTGATGTATCATGAGCTGCTTGTAGCAATACTCTGTTTTATAAACTCTGATCTATATGAGATCATTGAGTATTGAAGACTATGAAAGAGGCAGAGTTTTTATAATTTGTTTGAGAATCTTAATAAAGGAACTATCTTTGGTGGGCTGGGTTGTTTCCCTCGATGAGGAGGGTTTTTCCCAGGATAATTATCGTGTCACCTATTATTGTATTTCTGATTATTGCATTTATATTATTCTGGTTCAAAACATTAACAAATATTAGGTGAGCAAAGAAATGAGAACATGGACTACAATGCTATTCCTTTTAATTTTCAAATAACTGGTCAAATAAGAACTGATTTGGTTGTAAAAGACTAAAAGTTGACAATTGCTTTTGATTATAGCTACCAAATTCGGGACTGAGCAAAATCTTAGCAGGCCAAAGTTTTGACTGGGCATATTGAAAAATCCATAAATTAATAGAGTAGTCTTAAATTTTAAGTAACTTGCAAAATATTGTTTAAAAGTTTACCAAAATAATTTAAACTCTGTATAGCCAGGTGAATTGTCATTAAATTGTTAGAAAAACATTTTTATAAATAGAATTTGGGAAAGAAGAAACAATCTGCAAACTAAAGAATTTCTGGGGAGTACTTGGGAAAAACTCTGATAAAAATCTCCCAAAAAGCTCGGTGAGTACTCATGCAAAGCTAGGCAGGCGAGTTTCTGGCAAGTAACTTGCTGGGCACCTTGCTCGGGAGTCTGAGTACTTATCGAGTTACTGAAGCAATGTTTTTGACTTATAAAAGTTTTTGTGCTAGATGTTCTTTCCTTATGTGCAAACGGTGACATTGTTTTTTCCAGTTTTTTTTTGTTACTTGTAAAGAATGACTATAACCTAAGTGTCAGTTTAGATGGCTTCTGAAAGTTCAGAATATTAAATCCACAGTATCATTTTGGAGTAATGTTCCCATGTTTGTTTAGCTTGGTTTTGGTAGGGACTTTTCTTGTAATGTATATGTTTTGTGCTATCGTAGTGGGTGTTTAGTAATTAACTAATTGGTCAGGTTGATGGTTGCAGTCATTGGATTTTACCTCCGCTTTGAAGATGACAGTGTTGAATCTGCAAAAGTGGTGAAACAGTGGAATGTGAGGATCATATCGGTAATGATATGAAGATGTTTTTCAAAATGGTTGAAGTTTATGTTGAAGGTTTTATGGTGTAATATTGTTCATATCTATTGGGTTTTTCTTCCTGAAATGGATAAGTTTCAACATTAATGCTTTATATTTTTGGCGTCTTCATTTTGGTCTCATTAATTTTTGGTTGTTTGCAACAGCTTAGCAAGCATAGGCGACATCAGGACAAGACTGCAGCTTTGGAAATTTGGGATAGGCTGGAAGAATTCATGCGATCAAGGAGGTCTAACTCTAATTTTTGAATAGTAGCATTAATTGTGGCCAAGAGTACAGTCTACTGATTATGCTTTCTAAAATGTGTTTCCACGGCAAGTTATCAACTTACATGCAAATTCTCACAAAAAGAGAAAATTCGAATATGAGGATTTGCTATAGAGATTTAGTTTTGCTGCAAATTTAAGCTTGGTAGTATTCTTGAGTCTAAAGCAAAATGAAATGGAAATTTTTGAAGTGGAAATCGGTTCATGCATCTGTTCACGGATAGATGTGTTCGTTTTGCTCCATAAAGTCCTATGGCATCTGGATCAAGCAATATGTGAAGCATATGATAATCATTTGGAGACCTATTTGAGTTTGCTCACTTTGGGCACGATGGAGTATGAGAGCTTCAGGACCAAGGTAGGAATAAGGCACTACTTTAAAAAAGAAATGTACCTTGCACTTTATAAATTCGAAATTTTATGTAAATTTTGAAATGGCTGTGATAGACTCATAGATACAAAGATACTTTAATTAAAGGTTGCAGAATAATGGAATTTTTTCAGTATGAAAGCTGATTTTTCTTATGCCCATATATCTTTGATGATTAGAAATTTAGAAGTGTTGTTAGTTTCTGCAGGTTGGCAGAAATAGTAATGCAACTGTTAGGTTTCATTACTTCCAATTTATTAACCAATCACAAAAGAGAATTGAAGTAATTTGACCAAATATTCTAATGTTAGAGCTTACTGATTTTAAATAAACATGAATAATTAGTTCGTCAGATATCTTGTTGGTTAACTCGGGTGAACAGTATTATGGTCTGTCTTCAAGTATGGATGCAGTCTAATATTGTTTCACAGTTTCAAACAAATGTATGTAACAGAAGGGGCATTGATTTAATAGCAGTGTTGGAGCAAATTTAAAAAATCTAAACGTGTAAGGTTCAGATTCATTGTGAACAAAAGGTCTCACAGTAAACTAGGCAATTATGTTTACGTCGGCTGAATAAGACAGCTCTAGATGGCATGTTACATTCAATTTCCAATTTAAGGCCTAAGGCTGTGCTGATTGCTTGTAAATAGTGGCCATGTGGTAATATGTATGCTATCTGCATCGTTAAGAATCAATTTTACATATTATTGAATATCTAAACATAACAAAATTACATGTATCAGGCAGAATCAGTTGTATTATTCTTTCACAGAATTTTCACACTTAGAAGTACTTGATGTAGGTGAAAACAATTTGAAAGGAAATCCCAGATTGGACTGCTGATTTATCAAGTTTGGAAGTTGTCATGAGATTCAACAAATTCAAAGTCGGACTATCTCTGCAGATTGGTAAAATGGCTTGTATTCAAATTATAGGCGTTTCTAGAAACCTACTTGAAATTTTTGGCCATGGACAATTTATAGCAAAACAACTCAGTTTTAAGGGAAATATAGATGGTGCTTGTTGGTTCCCTTTCTCTTTCTACTTGCAGGTTTACATTACGATTGACAATTTAATGTCACTGACTCTATCACCACTTCAAAGTCTGCAAGGAAAAGGGCCAATTAACAAGGATCAAAGAGATCTTCCTACACTTTGAGCAAAAATGCTCATGTGGGTGTACCATTGATTCACTTCTTTAAAGGAATCACTAAATATTATACATCTATACCCCTTACTAGCTAATTTAAAGATTTTATCATTTAATTTGTGTGTGATTGATGATGATGGACTGCTTTTGGAGAATAGATCAGTGCCTTAACCCAGGGCATAGAGTCACTTAATAACATATATCAATTGAAAATCCTAATTCAAACACACTTGAACTCAGAATAAGTGCTTTGCCTATTATGCCTCTCACTCTCAAACTTGATCATCAAATTCCTATCCAACCATGAACTCACTGAAACTAACTTAAAGACTTTAATCCTAACTTTGTTAGGAACTCAAAGATAATTTCACAATACTCTTTGTTTACCATATGCTAACTCACTTTTTGACATTAACATATATGAGCCCAAGATCAAAACAAGAAGACAATCATAAATTTGAGATTGGAATTCATATGTATTCTCATTAAGATTTGCAGAATCATTACATTACCAAGAAAACAAAATGCTAGGAAACAAACCCTAAATCCAAGTTTTTCTTGTTCAGTCTTTTACATTGACTATCAACATAACACCATCAACAACCTTTGGGACCAAAAGACTTGGAAACCCGTCAAAATCAAAATTACAACAATATATATCATCAGTCATCTTGGAATCCCAAAATCAGGATGCAACAAGCTACGGATGACTGAGGCAAGGGTTAGGGTTTTCACCCACCAAATCAACTAAATCAATCAAAAATTTATTACAGGGAGAAAAATCAAGCGATCAGATCCAAGAATGATCTTCAATTATGAGAAATCTTTAAGAATGTACCGAAGATCATCAATCTACCATTTTATCAGTCTGATTAGACACCTGCATCATGCCTCGAGCACTTCTTTGTTCATTCTTTCATGGTACAGACATCTGCAATTAATCACCAAACCCTCTGAACCACGTTGCAGTAGTTGACAAAATCAATTCTACCAGATCCAACCACTTAAGCATTTAATTTCAGTCCCTTCTGTCACTAAAAACCCATTAAATATTCAAATTCCTGGTAATAACGGTCACATTCATGGCGCCAGCAACAAATCGACGATCGACATTCAAATCTGGGCTAATTTTATATCGCGACCGTCAGATCTTTATCTTTCCCGGGCTCTTCACGACTTAACTCAATAGGAATCTTGGTTTACATTTGCCCTTAGTTGTGAGACCGCTAGATATCATTCTTAACCCCAGTTAAACTTAGTGATTCAACAACTGCAGTCAAGTCTCGTGTTCGCTTAATCTTTAGTTAACCCTTGACCCCATTTAGAGAACTAGCGACCGAAGACTTTGCTTATTCGCCAGAACATTTGGGGCACTGCTATTTTATTACGAGAATAAGTGAACACAGAGAAAACTTATCGGAGCCGCCAAATTAGAGGGCATTGACAAATACTCGGTCGCTGATTCGCTGAATACTTTATGCAAGACCCACATGGGCCCGCCTTGTGCCACCTGTCATCAAACCATTCGCCGCTATTGCTCGGTCACCCCTAGAATCTGGCCCCACTGACATTTCATTACACTCCATCGAATCAAAAAATTGCCACATCATTAGTCCTTCGACCAATAAAAACGTGCATGTCAGCATCGCGTAGCACATCGGACCCACTACCCATCGGCATCTAATCAGACGGTTGGCGTATGATCACATGGGGAAGGAATATTCCATGCAAACATATGCCGACCGTTGATTTAAATCTCTGACATCAAGTCCCACTGACAAGTTCGACCTCATACTCCAGCTCAACCAATGAGAAACAAGCAAATAAAAATCAGGCCCAGCTGAATCATCTGACTCACCATCTAGCGTGACCAATGAAAAGCTGCCAACTGTGCATCCCTGTCAATGGTCCCATTGAGAAATGTTGTATCATCAATGTCTCGTCCAATAGGAAAAGAACACCTCAGCAACCTTAAACATGCGGATCCACCCTTCCAAAGCACTTAACTCTTAAGTGATTTAGCGACTGCGCGACTGAAAGGAATTCGCCAAGTCACGAGATGAATTTCTTAACCGGGGTTAGGTCTAACGATCACGCGAATGAAGCATTCGCCAAGTCGCGGAAACATTTCCTTGACCCTGAGTTAGATTACGAGAACAAGCGAAAACATGCTTTCGCTGAGTCGCTGAATATAAAGTTCAACTGCTACGGTCAAAGCGTCGGTCATCTGGAGAATGCATGACTGAAGGAAAAGTAAACTGCCCGCCTGGTCATTGAAGGAGATGGAATATTCGGAAAAGATTAAGAGACCTCGTGATTAAAGCATTTCGGGGAGTCGCCAGATAAAAAGGAATATGCCGAAATGATTAGGAGATCAAGCGACCGACTGAGAAATGAAATGCACACATGCCAAATGGAGAGTTAAGTGGCCTAGAAAAAGTAACAAGGAAATAGAACCCGGCCAAGACAAATTAGGGCTTTTACATGCAATGGCTAGAAATATGAATTTTTGACCTAGGGTTTCAAGCCAGAGACATGGAAGAATATTGCAGAGGCCAGATAAAATACATGAGACCATGAAAATTCATGCAGGTGCTAACAGTGCTACTATAGTGATTTGAGGTACTATAAAGATGACTTAATTATAAGTATCAAGGGCAAATGTTATTACTATGAATACATTCTATCTAGCTTGACATGCGTTGAATTGTCTCATAAGAGATTGAGTGGCCATCTATCATGTCGAATTGGGAACCTTAAAGGCTTGATGTTTCTTAATCTTTTCATGAACACTCAATGGGTCAATTCCAATGACTTTGAAAATTTAGGGCAGTTGAATCCTTGGACCTTACCTTGAAGAAGTTACTATTATAGTTAGCTCCAATGTCATGTTAGAGTCACTCAAAGAGTAAAGCTCCCAAGATCACTTGCAAAACCTAAATATCCTTCTACGAGAGAGAAGCACGAGCATGAGTTTGCAATAATGGATGCAAACATATAGATCAATATGATCAATGATGTGCATATGCAATGGCCATGCAATACAATGAAACATACATATGAGGCTTTGTTTAGATAGACAAGGTTGGGAGGTAGGCTAACAAGGATGATGACAAGTGTTTAAATTTTGTGCAATGAGACAAGTAGTGATAAGCTAGGCTAACTAGGATGAAACACGAGCATGAATTTGCAATAATGGATGCAAACATATTATATCAATATGATAAATGATGTGCATATGCAATGGCCAAGCAATATTATGAAACATACTTATGTTTAGATAGACAAGGTTGGGAGCTAGGCTAACTAGGATGATGACATGTGTTTTAATCTTATGCAATGAGACAAGTAGTGATAAGATAGCCTAACTAGGATGAAGCATGGGCATCAATTTGCAAAAATGGATGCAAACATATTAAATCAATATGATCAATGATGTGCATATGCAATGGCCATGCAATACAATGAAACATACATATGAGGCTTTGTTTAGATAGACAAGGTTGGGAGACATGCTAATTAGGATGATGAGAAGTGTTTTAATCTTATGCAATGAGACAAGTGGTGATAAGATAGGCTAAATAGGATTAAGCACGAGCATGAATTTGCAATAATGGATGCAAACATATTAGATCAATATGATCAATGACGTGCATATGCAATGGCCATGTAATACAATGAAACATACATATGAGGCTTTGTTTAGATAGACAAGGTTGGGAGATAGGCTAACTAGGATGATGACAAGTGTTTTAATCTTATGCAATGAGACAAGTAGTGATAAGATAGGATAAGATCATATGACAACTAAATACTTCTACAAAGATTCCTAGCTTGATAAGTGAACATAACATGTGAACGTGTGTGGAAAAGACCTAACTAGGAATAAGGCAGATAATGTTCAGACCAACATCCCTTTTTAAGTGCAACTTATGGAGATGTGAACACATGCAAATGATTCAAAGATGATGATGCTTATGGGTCTCGATTACTAGGCTATGTTAGGTACCCATTTACAATGTAATCTCACAAGTAGTGAGGTAAAACTCTTTTCCTTAAGAGAGGAAAGAAACAAGTAAACATAGAACAAGTGATATATAGATAATTTAGGATTCTCCAAGTATGAGATCCATCACGAGTATACACTCAAGAATCCCATAAGAGGGAAAGACAAAGACTCTGTAGGGGCCCCACTTACCACAATATGTACTATCTTTTAATAGATTTTCAAAGGTATATCTTGTATTATACTTTGATGAATATGTTGTTTATTTATTTGCATGTGGATTCTGATACTTATTTTCATAGATTTCTCTTTTGGGTTATGTGGAGATTCTCATTATCTAAATGCAAGTTTCCTTTCAAAAATCAATTCACAAAGACATTATGAAGAACATTTATGAAATTTGGAAATGCTAAAGCAATATGTGGTTGATGTTAATGGAAATTGTTAGGATATTTTGATAATTTGTTTTGGAAATCTAAAAATACACAAGATAAAAGTTTTAGGATACTTGTAGACACATTTACTACTTTATTAAGTTGACATTTCAACATATATTTGCAATTTTCTTTGTTCTCCCTAAAACCTCTATATAGTTGGGGGAATTGCAATGCATTTTATATTAATTGATCAAATCTTATAATCAATCATTAAGGAATACCTTAGTTTGATATGTACTCTAGATCATATGTTTGATTCATCTTCACCTACCACCAATAACTAGGTTAGGTTATTTGTAGATTCTTTACTATTTATAAAAAATAAAATAAAATTTTCTTCTCTTTTTATTTTAGGGCAGCTCCATATACCAATATGTAACTATTTAGTTTAAATTTACTTCTCATTTCTTCTTGACTACAGTCAAATACCAAAAATAAAAAAATTCCAATGCATCAAAATTGTTCTTACAACTCCAAATTCAATTACAATGTTTTACTTGAAGTAATTTTTTCAAGAAAAAGAAAGGATAAAATTGTGATTAATTAAGGAGATTATAGTGTTTGGCATATAAATTCTTTAACGTATGGAACTTGACACATTTTTATGTATTTTAAATGCAACTTAAAATCTACTATTTTGGGCATATAGATCTATTTTTTAAATTTAGAATTTTGAAATAAAATTTAAAAAATTTAAATATTTTTAATTAAAAATATAAATTATTTTCTATATAATTTTGTATGTAATTTTTATCATATTTAAATGAAGAGTCGTTTGATTTTTATTTTATTTTATATATATATATATATATATATATATATATATATATAATTCAAATGTTATAATTTTTGTTCTATAATAAAAAGATTCTGAAGATTTAAATGTTTGTAATTAAAATTATAAACTATTTTTTATATATGAAGAATGGTTTGATTATTTCTTATATTTATATCTAAAATAGATTTATTAAATTTTTTTATTATAAAAAAGAATTATAACATTTCAATCAATTATAAATATTTATTGATCTTTTCTATTTCATGTGCTCGTCTTGATTTCACTTTTATAATTTCAATTGAAAGCACTCGGGCCTAAAATTCAAAGATTAAAATATACCTATTTTACCAAAATTATCTACCACAAAATCCATATCATCGCTTTAAAAATAGATCCCGATTTTAATTTTTCAATTGAAATTGTATATATAATGATTAAATTATTGCCTGCCACATAAATTTACAGAAAAATTTATTTATCAAGTTATAAGACTAGTAGATTTATGGGATAATTTTTTTTCCCATGACAGCTGTTCATGGCTATTCTAATTGGGTATCACATGTACTTAATTTGGAGTCCAACTGCAAACTCCAAATCGGGCATTATCAGAAGCATTGCAGGCACCGTCACAGCGAGGTAAGAAGCAATTTATTTATTGTCATTATTACATTTTACATTGCTAGTAACGAGCGATCAAAAGCAATTATTTTGGATTTTAGATTAGAAACTCATCGATCGACAGATTCCATAAATAAAAAAATTGCTTGCTTCAACTGTAAATAGTAGCATCATCAAACTTTTTTCTCACAGAATAGATAAGTGACTGCACAAATGGCGAAGAAATACGTATACGTGCTCTTGTTATTGGTCATGGCATCTTCTGTTTTTGCTTCCGGTAAAACGCATTCTTATTCAATATTTGTTTTCTGAGTGAATTCTGAAATACATAATTTACTAATCTGAAATTTGTTTTTAATTACAAAGAGTCCATGGATTATGACTACTACCACGGGTATTGCGGATCTTGGAGCGTTGCATATAAAGGGGAATGCGATATTTATACGCATGGCTGTAATAATACCTGCATAGCTGAAGATCACGCCGAATTTGGGAAGTGCATGTGGACCACAAAGGGACAATTTGCTTGTATCTGTTATAGAAGCTTTTAGAATAGCAATGCTTTGAATAAGACTACGCTTTGAATGAGTCTATCAATAAATAAATAATTTCATCGTTGATGAGATTAGATTTTAGTTATAGTTTTTGAATAAATTTATTATTGATCAAATCTTGGTTGTGTAGTTATAATAGATATTTTTTTGAAATTTAAAGTCAAAATGAGATATTTAGTCATCTAATGCCATTTTAAAAGTTGGTCTTATGTCATCTTTTCATAAACATCTTTACAATTTGACTTATTTTCATTTAAAAAGAATAATAACTATTATCATAAAAATAATAATTGAAATCATAACAGAATTTTGCTTAATCACACTTATTCTAACATTCTTGTTATATTTTTGTGAATGTTCTGATTAATAGAAAAAACAGGATTTGAAGGGACCCAAAACCCTTTACAAAGAAAAAGCTTGAGATAAAGCATTAGGAGTACACCAAACACAACAGATCAGCCAAAACAAAAAGCCACCAACCCCAAAATACTACCCAAAGGAATTCAGCCAAAGAAACACCCACATCGCTGTAATAGATAAAACATTAGAAATTCGCAACAAAGGAAACACATATTTTTGTGAATGTTAGTGAATCATGATATTCTCATATTATAACAAACTTGCTTCTTCTTCTATCCATATAATCAAAGAGTCACTAGTACGGGCCCATTAGCAGTCATCTGTAAGCTCGTAATATGATCTGTGATTGGAGAATGCAGATTTACGTTTCTTACAAATCTATCAATAAATAAATAATTTCATCATTAGATATTGATCATGAGATTAGATTTTAGTTTTTAATAAATTTATTATAAATCAATTTTTTTCGTATAGCTATAATAAATATCTATTTGAATGTAAAGTCAAAATGCATCTTTCAAGTTGGTCTTATAGCAGTCCTTCATAAACATTTTTATGATTTGACTTATTTTCATATGTAGAGAGAATAATAGCTAATTATCACAGAAACAATCACTGAAATTAAGAAAGGGATTTTAGAACAATGGTGATCACTAGTTTTTAGTCATGTATTGTTGCTTGGTTGATGATGACATGGAGATTCTTTTATGTCTTCCCTGTTTTGAGTGTAGAGAACATGAAAGATCTTTAAAGATTTGTGGTGAGATACTACATGATGTTGTTTATATTAAATATGCTATTAGTAAACCTGATATGCCTCAATCATTTTTAGACTTTCATTCCAATATATTGGTATTTCCTAGATTTATATGTTGTTCTTTGACAAGTTTGCACTTGGTGATTGTGATTGTGGTTTATGGTTGGTATATGTTTACAATATTTTGTATACCTTTTATGTATGGATGGTAGGATGTGTTAGTACTTGTTGTGGATTTTTTTATATTTATGGATAGTGTATCTTGATGATTGTTTGTGCTTATTGATATCTTTGAATAAAGTTTTTGTATTTGGGATATCCTTAAGATAGGACTTTGTCCTTTGTTGTGAGAAATAGTGTCAGTTCTCTTCAGATGTCTTCTTATATTTGTGTAGTGGTATGGATAGTTGGATGTGTTAGTACTTGTGATTGTTTTTTTTAGCTATGGATAGTGTATCTTTTTTTGATGAATAATGCTTTCTCTATTAAAAAAATATTAAAGAACTACATATCCACAAAAAAGGGGCTGAGGGACATAAAAATCGCCCCGCAAAGTTCACTTGGCAACAGCCGGAAACAATAACTATTCATAAAAAAAAATAGGCATAAAGCCGTTAAGCTGCAAAAGCAGTGCCAGAAGGAGGAGGATATTTATCATCAGAATCCCAAACATCATTGGGATTGACAGGAGGGTCGGGGATCAACCAACCATCATCTTCAACATCTTTTTCTTTCTCTTCCGCCTTGGGCAGAGAAATAGCCAGAGCCAGGCGAGGGAGCTTGGAGGAGGCGACAGGAGGCCAAGTAGAACCATGGTGAGTACCAGGAGCATCAGGAGGGGTAGACTGAGTTGAAACTGGAGACCACCTAGAGGTGCGGCGAGGCGGAGAAGCCGAGCGGCACCACCAACCATCGTCGCCACCTCTGGAAGAGTGGTGGCAGGTATCTTGAGATCGTAGGGTGTGAGAGCGGCGAGCCGAAGAACTGCACCCACGACAGTGACCTATGGGAGGGGTACCCTCAGTAGAAATAGCATCAGGAGGTACTTGAGCAACCGTGCAAGGAGCATTGCCCTAATGATTGAGCAGCTCCTGAAGGTGAGCCACCTCCAGAGCCACTTTATTAGCTTAAACTTAAAATTGCATCATGACATTATTACATATGCAAGCTTTGTTATACAGAGCAACATTTGTATCAAGAAAGTTGTGAGAAAAAAGAACAACATTCCTATCTTTCCAAAGAGTGAACAAAATCTCCATCCTGAAAGTATGCCAAATTTGGGTAAACTTGGAAGGAAGTCTGGGAGAATTCCCTAGGACAATCATATGCCAGGAAAAAGGCTCGGGCTTGAAGGGTTTGAAAAAACCATGGATCCATTGCCAATACTGTTGAGCTCTCCTACAGAACCAAAAGATGTGAAAAAAAGGTCTCAGGGTGATCACAAAAGAGACACCGAGGGTCATGAACACCTAGATGTTTGAGCCTAGGTCCCACATGAAGTCCTTGGAAGAGCAGACACCAAGAAAAGAGAGCCATCTTAGGCTCCGTAATGGCAGTCCAAACAGTTTGGAAGCGAGAGCTCTAGTGTTGAGCAGAGGAATGAAGATGCCATCTCTGATTAAGAATATCCACCATGGGGAGATGAGGAGACAACCATCTGTAGCCCAATCTCGGCTTGTAATGGTTGAAAGGAGTGGTAGGACACCATTTCCAATCCTTCCACCAGGGCCGAATAGATTGGATACCAAGCTTATGAAGAAAATTATCAGGGATAACAGAAACCAACAGATCAAAAGTCTGACGATCTATGTGAGCCAATCGGTACTGTACCTGCATATCCTCCCAAGAGTGGAGACTCATAGTGGCCCTAGAGAAGAGGTCTTTGGGAGTCCGAATGCAATGTTTGAAAAAATGTAGAGCATTGGCCCCTTGAGTCTTAGCCAGAGGGATGCCTTGAATAGAAAACAACAAGGACCACTAGAGGTTCTGTTGATTGAAAGAGAGCCCATTGCGAAAGCCATCACCATCCCATTGAAGCCAGGGCTTAATAGCTTCCCAGGCTTTCCAAATGCTCTTGATGATGAAAGTGCCCTGAATCTAGACTGGCTCCTTCATAGTAAGAAGAGTCTGAAAGCCAAGACCCTTCCAAGCAGGCTTGTGAACAGGGAAACCTGAAGAAATGCAGTGCCTCACAAGGATCTTCCAGGCCTCATCTCTAGTGAGAGCACAAATAATCCATTTGGCACAAAGAGCATGCCCTTTCTTTTGAGTGGAAAGAAGGCCAAGGCCTCTATAATCTCTGGGGAGACAACAATATTCCCATGTAACTCTGTAGAAACCATGGCTATCGGCACCAGAAGCCCAAAAAAAGTCTTTGAGAAGGTGCTCCAGCTTGAGATACGAGGCTTTGGAGGGAGCCCAAAAAGAAGAATAATAAACATGAGCAGTAGCCAGGACTTTGGAGAAAATCTAAAATTTTCCAGCAAGTGAAAGGGGCTTACAAATCTAATATTGCAACTTTTTCTCAATCTTGGCAATCACAACATTCCATAAGTCCACAACAAAACCATTGAAGGCAAAGGGAATGCCCAGGAAGCAAAAGACTTCCCCATGTTGGACCCATTTCCAGTCATACTTAGCAAGCCAAGGAGGAGTTGGCAGGAAAAACTCTCTGAAGCAAAGGGTCTTATACCACTGAATAGAAAAACCAAAGGCTTGACAGAAGCATTGTAAGGCATTAGAGATATTCTCCTCATCCTCAATGAGAGCGAGAAAGGAGTCATCAAAAAAGTGACCATTAACAAGATGAGATGAAGATTCAAGAAGAGCAATACCCCAAACTAAACCAGTAGAGACAGATTTAGCCAGCAAGTAACCAAAACCTTCAGCAATGAGCACATATAATGCAGGAGCCAGCAGACAACCTTTCCTAATGGATCTAAAAAGCCCAAAGGTATCAGATTGAGACCCATTGATAGTAATGCATGCAGAGGCATCACCAAAAAGCATCTCCAAAGACTGCAGGAAATTAGGACCAAAGCCAAGGGCTTGAAGCATGGCAAGAATGAAAGGCCATTCAATGCAGTCATAGGCTTTAGCAAAATTAATCTTGAGGAATAATGTGGACTGTTTAGACTGCTGAGCCCACTCCATCCCTTCCCAGACAACAATAATGTTGTCAAGGATATACCTAGATTTAATGAAACCAGTTTGTTTAGGGCGAACAATAAGAGAAAGGAGATGTTTGATCTTGAGAGCTAAGGCTTTAGCAATTATCTTGTAGGAGACATTCAACAAGGTGATGGGCCTCCAGTTGCAGATATCCTCGGGGTCGCCAACTTTAGGTATGAATTTGATGTTCCCTTTATTAATGATAGCACCTAAAATTTTATTGTGAAAGGCCTCGAGATAAAATTTGTGCAGGTCAGGACCTATAGCATCCCATAAATGCCTATAGAATTCACAGGGAAAACCATCACACCCTGGGGACTTGTCATTAGCCATATAAAAGATAGCCTCTTTAAGGTCACTGATGGTAAGAAGTTTCTCACAAAAGGCCTATTTCTCAACTGCTATGCGGTTTGGAGTAACAACAATACAAGCCTTGAGAGCTTTGTCTCGAGAAGCAGAATTTCCCTGAGAAGTGAACACTTTCTCATAGTGTTGAACAAAAGCTTGCAAAATAACAGGGAGCTCGGTAAGGGTAGTAGATCCTTGTTTGATTTTTTGAATACCAATATTGGTATGTCGAGCCCTGAGAGCATGAAAAAATTCCTTAGAGGCTTTATCGCCCACTTCCAACCAGTGAAGTCAAGCTTTGATTTGAGCTCCCCGAGTAGCATAGGCGTCTACAATTTGTTTCTCATGAAAAAGTTGGGCAAGCTTAAGCTGAAGCTTGGCATCAAAGGGATTAAATGCAAGAGCATCAGCAACATTGTGAAGAGCCTTGGTGTTAGCTTCATAAGCAAGCTTTTTATAGCAAGAGAATTGACAGTCATAAATGCAAAAAAATCTCACAGTACGGGTGATGGCATCATTCCACCATTGAATCCAACCAAGATGAGTGTGGGGCTGAGGCTCTAAATTCCAAACCTGAAGAATGTGAGCAATAGTGGAAGCATGTGTCAGCACAGACATGTTGAGAAAAAAATGAGTACGAGTAGCCCACCTGGTAGAGGAATGCCAAGTAATGGAAAAGTAAATGGGGAAGTGGTCTGACAAGGTCACATCTGTCAAAGGAATGATAGGTAAGCCTCGATCTTCAGAGAAAGAGAAAAAAGATTGAGCAATTATCATAGCACGATCTAATCTCTTATATATATGGTCAGAACCAGCTCTGAAATTAGACCAAGTGTGCCAGACCCCACCCTGCTGGCGATGGTTAGCATTGGGATAAAAAAGACCCAATTTATTGCGCATGTGGTACCAAGCTTCTCTCTCCCTAGCTGTCCATCGAAAAGGAAAAACCCCTTCCTTCTTAGAGGCTAGCTCAACCATATTAAAGTCCCCACACATCACTCGAGTAGCAGGAGGCAAATTGTCCGCCAGCCAACACCAAAGTTGAGATCTTTCCACAACATCATTGGGAGCATAAACATTAATGATACCAAAAGAGTGATTGTGAAAAGATAACAAAATCCAAGTGACACGCTGCATTGGGTCAGATCCATGCACAATAATAGAAGAATGAAGGAGAGGTGACATAATAGTAATGACACCTCCTTTGCTAGCTTCATGGTGAGAAGAAAAAATAATTCCATTTGACCAAATGACACGATAGATAGCGTTAAGCAGGAAACCAAAAATTTTAACTTCCTGAAAACACAAAACATCCAGACTTTGTAGTCTACGGCAGGTATCGCAAACATAGTACTTTCTGGAGAGGTCAGTAAGACCTCACACATTCCATGACAAAAAATTCATAAAAACTCTTGCATGCTTTCCTTGTCCCCAAGAGAGGAGAAACTATTCTGCAAGAAAGCTAGAACAGAACCAAAGCTGGGGAGTAAATCTCCAGAAGAGATAAACTGCTATTTTTATGGGTCGTCCACACGACCATCTAGACTGCGAGACTGACGCAGAGACTACAAAGAAATAGAAGAATCAGCTCGCTGTGTGAGCACCACCTCTGAGGTGGTATACTTTGCAGCAGGAGCTTTCCCCTGAGGAGTAGGGTGTGAAATAGGCGGAGCTACTGGAGGCACTTTAGTGGTAAAAGGGTATTCACTAGCTGAAGGCTTTAGAGGTGAAATAGCTATAGAAGTGGCTTGAGCCTGAAGCATTCTTGCCTTTCCATTGAACTGTAGTCCATTCTTCTTTTTTCCCTGCTTCCGTGTTTTTTACAAGCGCTTCCTTTGGCAGCGGTTTCACCCAAGGGGTGACTAAAGGGCAGTCCTTAATCTTGAGCTCCGCCGATTGACACCTATAACAGGTGTTTGGAAGGTTCAAATAAAGCACTTTTTGAGAAATGATGAGGGAACCCACCTGAATCTCAACAGTTTCCTTGAGCTCCCTGGAAAGGTCGACCTCAACACAGACACGCTTCTGAGGATGGACATTAAAAAACTTTTCATGCTCCATGACAATGACTTTGCCGAGGGTTTTGGCAATGGACTCTATAAAAGGCCAGCATGGCAAGGGGAGACCAGGAAACTCGACTCAAACTGGAACCCTAAGTTTCTTGTCATCCGAGATAGTGAAGTCTGGATATCACCTTTGAAAAATAAGGATGACCTAATGGTCCAGGCAGGGCCTGCGGCTAAAAATGACTTCTTGGGAAGGGTTAGCAAAACAGAATAGGAAAAAACCTTTGGTAAGGTTTTGCACACCGTTAAGGCGGACCCCATGAGGGGTCCAACTCTTGTTAACCCAGTCTTTGAGAATACTTTCAGGAGGAGTGCGACCCACAAAATATCTAATCAAAGTATGTTTTTCTAACCAGTCACATGCAGCATCAAATTCTTGCAGATTAAGAACAATATCAGGGTTACCTTGTGAAAGACCTTCAGGATGAACTTGCGAGGACGTTTGTTTAGAGGAGGCACCATGGCTGTCTGAAGCTTCAACTCACGTACCAGCATCAACTGTTGGGCCGAAGTTGGCAGGAGCCATAATAAAAGCTAACCCTAAAGCAAAAATCTCATAGTAATTGCAGTATGATAGATGGGGAGCTTAGAGAAAAGACACAGACAGGAAGCCATATGTATGAAACCCTCAGATAGTGTATCTTGACAATTGTTTGTGCTTATTGATGCTACTGGATTGATTATTTGTATTTGGGATATTCATTGAGATATGACTTATTATTTGTTGTGACAAATAGTGTCACTTCTCTTTGGAGGGCTTCTTATATTTGTGCACTATTATGTTGAATGATGAGATCATTCATGTTTGGGATGGTGATTACCTTGTTTCTTGTTACAAGTATCATCATGAAGCACCTAGAGAATTTTGATTTCTTGATGGTATGTGTGGCTATAAGGATTGTTCTCCTCTTCATGTTTTGAGGTTACATGTTTCCCCTTATGCATTGTATATTGAGTGAGAGAATTTTAAAAATTGGGTTTTGTACATCTTACATAATATTTATAACATTTAATTTACTATTATGTGTGTAGTACATCTAGAGGGACCTAGATGAACATGCATCACTAAGAACTAACATCTTTGGGAGCAAATTTATCAATTGTATGTAACATTTGTAGATATATTTATTTAGATCCCACATAGGGAAAATGTATTTAATTTATTGAAGAAATTTTATAAAGTGAAAACTTAGTACCTAATATTAAATATGGGTCAATGGTCTTTTAATCCATAGATTTATATAGCATAACTTTCTATTTTTGTGGTAGCTTAACATACAAGTGCAATTGTTTAAGGTTAGCTGATTGGGGCAGGTATTCAAGGAGGCTTTTAAGATGTATTGAAATGTTAATAATTGAATAGTATATGAGCCATGAACGCTTTTGGAGGTTGGGTTCTTCTTTTTGAGGTTTTTTGAAGGTATTCTTCTTTCTTGTTATTGCTTTTGTGTTCAATTGTGTTTTCTTTTTTATCAACATTCTGGACCACACTCTCTAATCCATCATCAGGAAATAGGCGAGCTAAAGGAGTATGTCTTGTGTCATATTTTGTTTATTCTTTTTCATGTGAATTCTAATACTTATTTTTTATAGTTTTGTCTTTGGAGTTATGTGGAAATTTTTAATATGTGAATGCAAGTTTCTTTTCAAAAATCAATCCACAAAGACATTATGAATCTTGGAAATGCTAAAGCAATATGTGCTTGACATCAATAGAAATTGTTAGGACATTTTGGTAATTTATTGTGGAAATTTAAAAATACACAAGAGACAAGTCTTAGGATACTTGTAGATGCATTTAATAATTTTATTAACTTGGCATATCAACATATATTTTGTATTTTTTTTCTTCTCCTTAAGATCTCTATATAATTGGAAAAATTACAATGCATTTATTATTAGTTGATCAAATCAAGTAATCAATTGATTTTTTAATTTTAATCAATAGTAAAAATAAAAGGGCTAACACTTAGACAACCATAACGCAAAGATTGTCAAGAGATCAACAACACATTACAAAAAGTGTTGATTGTTATATTAAGGCCATGGAGAGCACAGAGTCGGTAAATTTACCTGCATTCCTTAAAAAGACCTCTCAAAAAACAAAGGGCAATGACTAGATTCGTATAGCACAAAGCCCAAAACGTGCCATTAACAGTTGACGAAGGGCTAAATGAATTCTGAAATACATAATTTACTAATCTGAAATTTGTTTTTAATTACAAAGAGTCAGTGAATTATGACTACTACAATGGGTATTGCGGAAATTGGAGCTGAGCATATAAAGGGCTATGCGATGTTTTTATACAACGGCTGTAATGATACCTTCATAACTGAATATCACGCCGAATTTGGGAAGTGCATGTTTAATACAAAGGGATATTTTTTATTTATTTATTATAGATGCTATTACAATAGTAACTTTGCATGGACTATTTACTTGTTATGATATGTGATGGGAGAATACAGATCTTATAAGACTGCGCTGCTTACGACCTTATGAATAAATAAATAATTTCATTAGATTAGAATTTAGTTTTCAAATAATTTGAGCTACATAGTCTTTGAATAAATCTGTTATAGAACCAATCTTGTTTAAGTAGTTATAATAGAAATTTCTTTAAATTTAATGTCAAAATGAAACATTTAGCCTTCTAACCATATCTTACAAGTTGGTCTTTGTCACCCTTTCATAAACATTTTCACATTTAGACTTATTTTTTTATATAGATAGAATAATAACTAAGTATCATAAAAAAATCAATGAAATTAATAAAGAGATTCTAGTTATCTAATCATATTTATTTTAGCACTGTTGTTATAGTTGTATGAATGTTTGAAATTTGTTGTCAATCACAATGTTTTAAATAATATTATCTTGAAGAGAACCTTTGAGTGTGATGAAGAATATTGCTAACTAGAAATCTATTTAATTTAAGGATTCAAAAGATCTTTAAGTGAATTGTTAGCTTGAATAAAGGCCTCTAAATGGGATAATTACCCCATAGAAAATTACCTTGCCAATTAGTTATGCATTTGGAAAGATAAAAGCCATATGAAGAATACATGTCTAGTGCATCAAGATTGTGATAAGGTGGTAGGATAGAATAAGGCTTATGTGAAAGGTTTTGCAATTGAGAATAATTTATATACTAATGATGGAGGATATAGAAAACCACCATGGAGGAATGAGAGAAATACCTAAGAACTTAAAACAATCTTCTAAAGAACTATAGATAAAGCACAATATATAGTCTAACTGTAGAGGAGGGAAGACTACGTGAAAGGAAAAAATTATAGGATTAATAATTTGACATGTTACAATTTTGGAAAATTTGGTTACTTTGCAACACAATCTTGGTTGGAGAAGAAGAAAAGTTTCATTCTCCCTAAAGACTATAAACACAACATCTAAAATGTGAAAGAGCACAAAAATACTTTACAGATGTGCCATCACATTCAAGAGTCATAAGGAGAACTCCATCATATGGTGTGAAATGAGGTAAAAAAATGGATAATTGATAATATGCTACTTCCAATGAAGAGTATGTTGGAGAATAATAGAAAATGCATACCTCATAGAAGTAGTCTATCAAGAAGAAAGAGAAAGATATAGTCCTAATATGGAAATTAACTGATATTGATACAAATAAACTTAGAAGATTATTGAATAATCTAGTGCATAATATAGGTTGTATGTGGAATGAGATGATTACTTTATGCCCAATAAGAAATAACATAATAGGATAGTACAAATGCCAAACAAGACACTGTACAATAGTAGAATGATAATGTAGCCATTCTTTTGGTGGAAGAAATTATGATGTCCAAAATCTCAACACTTTGAAAAAATATAAATTTACTAGTAAAATAAAAGCAATTAAAAAAATTATGAAATTATTAGAATAAACAAAAAAAAACCACGAGCCCATTAAGAAATAGGAGACCAAAATTAGAAAAATGGATTACTATTGATTATAGAACATCTTAATAATGTTAAAATGAAACATGCTATAATGGATTTAGTTGCAAATCTCAATATCATTTTGTAAAATAATTGTGAAAGACTAGGATACCCTAAGCTGGTCAAGATTCTTTGTACTCTTTGCATGCAAATGTGCTATGGGATTAGTGACATAGCCTCAAGATTTTTCATAAGCCAATTCCAAAAGCAGTTTGTTGCATCTCCACTTTGAAAATATTTCAGAATTGTTAGGATTGTTGATGCGTGTTTTATGACTCCCGAACAGTAGAAAGAAATACCAAAGTATCTTATCCTCTCTTGAAAAAAGTACCGCGTATGCTAAGATTGCAGGAAGATCATACAGTAACTCCAAGGTTCCTCGACTCATGGATAAGCTCAGTGTTGATGTGATTTGCTGATGATTACAAGGTGCCTTACATTTTCAATTCTTGGAATGATTTGACATCATGATGAATGTACATGTACTATCAAAAGCTTTGCAATAAAGTACTATTTTTTGGATGTTCACCGGATATGAAAAAATGAAAGAGGGTTTAGGTTTAGAGATTTCTAATCTACTCATAAGGGTTACGATAGCAAAGAAAGTACTTTGATGGACAAATTCTTCAATTACCAAGTCTTGATTCGCCACATCAAGCTACAACTACACATAGACTGGTGCAATCTTCAAAGGTTTGTATAAATGATAGAATTTAGGCACATACAGATATGGGGTTCAGGCTCACATTGCATGATGATTTAGAATCACTAAAATGTCAAAAATATGAACCACAAGAACTCATCAAAACATCATCATATTCTCCAAAACAATCATAACACTTTATCTACTAAATTTAATCTAATTGAGAGAATTATGAAACCAAGAAAGTATCAAGACACATCAAATGATCAACACACTTCAATGAAAATTCTATTGTCTGAATAGCTCATAAGTAACAATCTCAAAATTCTCTCCTTACAAATGAGAAGAAGAGGCCTTTATATAGGTCCTTGAAAACAACAGGTGGTTTGGATTGAAACAATGACCGATGGCCTAGAGTTTTCCATATAAGCTCTAATTAGGGTTAGGACACAGAAAAAGAAATCTACATTAATGCAAAAAAATCCACCACCGTAGTGGGTAATAAATGCCTACCATGCATGCTCTTTCAGGAGGGGTAAAATGAATGTCCAATATGCATACCCACTACGCATTAAATGCACTATTTTCCTTGAATGGATTATTCTTGATACCCTTGCTTAAATGCATTGACTTTGACTTGAAGACTCTTTGACTAACTGATGTAGATGATTGAGTGCCATGTTAGCCTGCTAGGAGTTGGAGAATATTTTTAATTGCATCATTTTGTAACTAAGTTGCACTTTGATTACTTCTTTTGAATATATCTTCCTTTGATCACTTCCTTCCATGTACTTTCTTGAGACTTCATCTTTTAGAAATGGATCAAACTCCTTAAGTGGAGGATTTTCCTCCACTTAAGGATTTTTCTTCACTTGGAGGATTTTCCTTCACTTGGAGGATTTTTCTACTTTTGGAGGGTTTTCCTTCACTTGGAGGATTTTTATGCTCTTGGAGGATTTTCCTTCACTTAAGGATTTTTCTTCACTCGGAGGACTTTCCTTCACTTTTTTAAAAATCCCCCACATCAATAAAAAGGGAATGTATAAGAGGCAAAAGTGGAGGTTAGTTTTTCAAAAAAATCTTTCAGTCTTGATGTGATTTTCAACAAGTGGAACCAGAGCGTGGATTTTTCTTCACTTGGGTAATAAACACCCACCATGCATGCCCTTTCAGGAGAGTGGGGTGAAATGAATGTCCAATATGCATACCCACTATGCATTATTTTCCTTGAATGGATTATTCTTGATACCCTTCCTTAAATACGTCGACTTTAACTTGAAGAATCTTTGACTAACCAATGGAGATGATTGAGTGCCATGTTAGCCTGCTAGGAGTTGGGAAATATTTTTAATTGTATCATTTTGTAATTAAGTTGCACTTTGATTACTTCTTCTAAAGATATCTTCCTTTGATCACTTCCTTCCATGTACTTTCTTGAGACTTCATCTTCTGGAAATGGATCAAACTCCTTCATTGATGATTCTGCCAATTTGGATTTTATTCACATGGAAATTCCTTGGTCATGTTATTGGACTTTGAGAAGGAATTTTAAGAGGTGACATTCTCCCCTTTGTATATTTTCACTTGAAGTGTGATCTTTGAACCTTGGATGCCTTGAAATTGATCACTTGGACCATGGTGTCTTCAACACTTCAACTAGAGTTTTGGAGCTTGAATGTCATCCTTGATCATGCAGGACTGGAATCCTTCCTCCTACAAAATAAAATAATCAACATAAGAATCACATAAAAATTCTTTCATATCTTCTCTCTGAAACTTTCTCCCGCTTCAAAAAAAATCCTCTAACATTCTCATGCCTCTTTCTTCGATTCTTCAAACTCTTCACAAATTGATCTCTCTCTAGAAAGAATTTTTCTCTCTCTCCAAAAAATCTCTCTCTTCAAAATTTCACATCTTCCTCCTCTCATTTTATTTTCACGCCTTGTCTTTTATTTTCCAAGAATTCCCCTTTTGTTATTTATCTTCATGAACATTTCTCAACCTATGGGAGCACAATTGAAGAGGGTGAAATTTGAGACTGGAGAGAGGATTTTCATACTTAGACAAATTTTATCTATTCCTTGCAATTTCTCCCATGGAGGAGAAATTTTCCAACACTTAGCTATTTTCTGAAGGAGAAGTTTTTTAGCACAACCATTTTTTCTTCTAAGGAGGGGAAATTTCCAAACAATATTTTCAAAATGCACCCAAGCACATAAGGGAGGTCTAGGAAGACTTTTCTCATTTTGAAGGATTTTCCCCACTTGGTAGAAATTTTATTCTTTTGAAGGATTTTCATTCACTTGAGGACTTTTCTTCTTTTGGAGAATTTTCCTTCATTGGAGGATTTTTCTGCTTTTGGAGGTTTTTCCTTCGCTTGAGGATTTTTCTTCACTTGGAGGATTTTTCTTCTTTTGGAGGATTTTCCTTCACTTGAGGATTTTTCTTCTTTTGGAGGATTTTCCTTCACTTGAGGATTTTTCTTCTTTTGGAGGATTTTCCTTCACTTGGAGGATTTTTCTACTCTTGGATGATTTCCCTTCACTTAAGGATTTTTCTTCACTTGGAGGATTTTCCTTCACTTGGAGTAATTTTCTTCTTTTGGAGGATTTTCCTTCACCTGGAGGATTTTTATGCTCTTGGAGGATTTTCCTTCACTTAAGGATTTTTCTTCACTTGGAGGACTTTCCTTCACTTTTTAAAAATCCTCCACGTGAATAATAAAGGGAATGATGTATAAGTGGAAAAAGTGATGAATCTAGATCATTGATCTTGATCTAGAAGGTTCATCAATTATCTATTTAAGGTGACATCAAAGCCCTAATATCGAGTATTAGATGTGAAGGCGAAAGATGCTATATTTTGGATTTTAGTAGCATATACTAGGTAGAGTGACTGAGTAGAGCAGTGAAGGAAAGAAAAAAATTATATCAGATTTGAGATTAGATCAGAGTTGGAAAGAGGAAATCTGTATCAACATTTGAAGTGCAAATTGAAGGATCAAGTGTACTACTACATTCTAGCGAGTGAACCAGGGTAAATCTATTAAAAAAGTGGTCCTAATAGACCTTTGTAAATCTCCTAACAGAGTGCTTACTTTATTGTAAATTTAAATCCTTTAATTAAGGTAGACTGAATAAGTTTGTAATCTCTTAGCAGGGAAGACCCCTCATAGGGTAGATCACTGAAAGTGATCAAACTTTGCAGCCTTAGCATGCATACTTTATTGCTGTAGTAGTGAAGATTTGTGGGTGTCATCACCACCCAAGTTTTACCTTCAAGGGTTAATGGGTTACCAAATCTTTGTGTTATGTGCTATCATTTAATTTCATGTTCATGGATGTGATTAGTAGTTAGATCTATTACAACATTGAAGTTAAAGTTTATGTGATTCATAATATACATGTTGAATCTATTTGTTTTGAAAAGGAGTAAAAGTTTTTTTAGATCTTGACTCACCCCCCCTCTCAGTATCTTGCTTTTCCAATAGATTTCCAACAAGATATTCTTTAAAGATAAATCCATATCCCTTTGGAAGGTGGGTCTACCATTGGTCAGGCCAAAGTGCATTCTATTTTAAGCTAAGGTACCTAGAAGTGTGGTGAACACTATTTTATATTGATCCTGTTCATCAATTTCAATCTAGTTGTAGCTTGAATATTCATACAACATAGACATTATTTATAAACCCTAAACGGTCTACAAAATATGATCCATGTTAGGAAGTCCATAGTTATCTTTTAGGTAAGATTATTTCAAGTTTATAAAGTCTACACAAATCCATCTGTCCCTTGTTTTTCAAATTGGAACAATGTTGTCCACCCAAGTAGAGTGATGAATGGGGTATATAATCCTTTCCTTTAACATATTGTCAATTTGTTTGAAAATGACATCAAAGACGTTATGATTATACTAAATTATTTTTTCTAATTTGAAAGGGAGTTGTATCATTCTTGAAAGGAATATGATGTTTAAATTTTTCACCCATGAAATTCTTAAGATCCTCATAACACTAGGTGAACACATCTTTGTATCTGTTCAAAAGATCTAGTAATTTATTCTTTTATTTGGGGATACATCACTTTCCTAAACAAACCAACTTGGGTTCACTTGATCTCTAACAAATTTATATTTTCATATTCACCAGATGCATTATTCTATTTAGCTTTCCTATATTTAACATATATATTCATAATGTTTTTTAAATAAATATTCCAAAGAAACCCTTTGGAACCTTATTTCCCTTGATTTGTACTAAGCCTTTTGGTTGGTCTTTCTTCTTATTATGAGAAAACTCTTTATAGTGGGTGTCTCTTCCTTCAAAATAACTCTCCATGAATTCTTCGACACTTCCTAAATATGCTATAAGTTGATCGTCATTTTCAAAAACTTTCCATGACTAAATGTTATCAGGTACATTAGGCATATATAAAATCTCATCCCTATATGTAGCTTCTTTGAAATCAAGATGGGGTAGCAATAGAGAGGCATATACTATGAGTGAGATAGCCCAAGTATTTTTCTCATTGGTCATCGTGCTTTGATAAAGAAATTATCAACTGATTCATTCACATCCCATACTTTATTTCAATAGTGTTTTAACCTATCATTCTTAACTAAAACATTTCATCTCACCTAATTTACAATTGGTTTTTCATCACCTTTTGCTACTAACAAATTTATTCCTCTTTCCTTCACTGTAGCAATCTCTAGAAGTAATACTTTATATTTCATGATGTAGTCGATAATTTTAAACTCCAACTTATAAGACAAGGGAATAAATTCTCCCTTTGTGGAAATTAACACTACCCCTAATCTTGAACATGAGGATGAACGAATTCCATTGAATTTCAGGACCCATAGTTCTAACAATTTTTTTTTTTTCATAATCTCTTCAGTCAATGCATGGTGGGAAAATAACATATAGTTATCTAACTCCATGCCTTCATATAAAATTTATTACCTAGGGTCATCTGATTTTAGGACAATAAACTTAGATTTGGATTCTAACTCAAATTTGACTTTCCTTTTTTGAAAGGTATGAGAGCATGTGACCAATCTATTTATATTTTACCACCTAGATCCTTACAATAAATTTTACTCAAAAGCATCATGTAACTAGCTGGAATATCTATTACTAAAATGGTCAACTTTAGCCTCTTCGCTCAGTGAACTATTAGGAATACTTGAGCATATATAATCTTACCACTGAGAGGGATTAATTTGGAGTCCATGTAGTAATACCTACCAAAGGTTTTTGGTATGATTTCTATTATCTGATATAAGACCTGAAGTAGATTGTTCATCATATATAAGGATTGAAATTTAAATTAATTAACCTTATTAGTACTTGATTTGAAACATTTTATAAGGTGGTTTAATTAAGAAGGATTCATTTACAAATACTCTAAAGGAGAGATTTTAATCTTGGACATTTCATAATATCTAACTATATGGAAGGGGATCTAATTCTTCTTGTCACTAATGCGATGAGAAGATAAATAGGGTGGGGAGGTGGATTCGTCCTTCGTAGGGAATTCTAAAAATCAACATGGAAGAGTCTTATCGGGGAAACCCATGACATACTAGTATTGGTGGAGTTGGTAGAGATAGCTTGGGGATTAATCAATTTATGTTTTCTATTTATAAAGGTCATCATACTAACAATATGATGGAAGCTATAATTTCTATTTTGTATACTATGAAGTGTTGTTGTGCTCTTGAATGGATCAGGCTAATTTGTGAGTCAGATTTGTAGGTGGACTTAGTGGATTTTAATAGGGTTGTTTGATGCCCATGTTTTATATTTCTTCCTGATTGAATAAATTTTTACCCCTCTTTTATATTAAAGTTCTATATATAATATGTGTTTGAATTTTAAGGTATCCTTTGTGACCTAGACATTTTTCTCTAAAATATATTTTAAATATATCATTATACATGTACAAGTTAAATCTGATAAATAAAACGAAAAATAAATTGAACATTAATAAAAAATAAACTAGTAGTAAACAAACTATACTAATTAGATACATGTCATAATTATATTATATCATATTTTTAAAAGTATATTTAGTAATAATATTTCTTACGAATGTTGCTCTTGAAAAATACAAATATAACAATAAGAAATATACAGCAACAACTAAAAAGAACACAACCACAAGAAACTTAACAAGAAACAGAACCCTCCAGCATAGACAGCAAACTTACATCAAACATTTGCAACTCCACTTATAAACTAGAAATATATATAACAACAGCTCAAAAGAACATAACCAGAAGAAACTTAACAAGAAGCAGAAGCACATAACCAGAAAAAACTTAACAAGAAGCAGAAACCTCCAACATGGGTGGCAAAATTACATCAAACATTTGCAATTCGGTCTATATAATTAGTACTGTGATAAGAACTTTATGAGGTAAATTAGGTCACAAATTTCTGTGACCGGGCCACCATAATTAGGTACACTCAAAAGGCAATAATGGAGGCTTTAACTCCAAGTGTGGAGATCGCTTTATTTTTTTCCCAAGTTCTCGATCAAGATCATCAATTGCAATTTTTCTCACCAATCTTCTGCATCCATCATACATATCGATTCCTTCTCCAACCGCAAGAGTTAATCCAAAATTGTTAACTGAAATTTGTTTAGTTTTATTCGGTAATCTGATATCCACTCGACGCCACCTCTTGATGTTTATGTTTCCTTCTTCATTCTCTAATTCCCACATAAACTTGTACTGCAAGTCAACCACAATTAGTGGACCGATATCACTTCCAGCTAGATACCAATACTCACCTACAACGTCTTGATACTTAAAAGTTTCGATTGTATCATATGAATATCTGTAAATTGCACCAACTGGGGGTGCAATTTTTGTCCAGCGATTGTCCGAAAGGTTCAACTCTACAACCCCTCCATTGCGGGATAATTGATCCAACCAGTAAAATCTTCCTCTGTTATAAACTCCTCGCTGTGCAACCCAAAATGGACCGGGGTCTCCCAAACTTAAATCAATTATGCTCGAAGTATCAGATGATGAATTATACACACCAACCGAGTCTATGTCATCACCGCCCGTCACCATAATGAATTGGTCGTTGGAATAATCATACCCGTTTGCACTAAAAGTAATATAAGGGTCTTCAAGTATGCGTTTCAAAGACCTGCTCTTTTCGTCGCAAATATAAACGTCTTCATCACGAGACAGACATACCATAGTGTTGTATGCGTTGTGTATGTGATAAGAATACTCACCGACTTTATAAAAATGTTCAAATCCTTCCATTACCCATATTTCGTGTACATTGTCTGCATAAATATTACCATACTGAAATAAAAAAGAAGAGGTGCGAGAAAGATGTATGTTTGGATATATTCTCTGCATTGCAGTATATGAGGATAGCATCTCATTCCATTCCTTCCACACACTCCTCAATCTATAAAGACTTCTTCGTGGGAGCAGCCTTGCTATGATATTCAACGCAATTTCACCAGGGAGGTTTCGCCAAACACCGATTTCCATCTCCGTTTTTGCAATTTAGCTGTTTTGCCCTCCTCTGCCACGTTTTGATAAAGCTTCATCAGAATTCAATGAGAGATTTACAGACTGATCACTTGTTGAGTTTGATAGCTGGGCTTATATAGGGCTCAAAACACGAAAATGAGTTAAAAAGGAGTAGTTGTAAAGAAAGGATATCTATTAGAAATTAAATTTTAAATATGTGGGAATATGCATAAAATTAAATAGGATGGATTCAAATATTTTGGATTGAGCTTATGGGGAGGACCTCAATTAAAGGGGATGGATTTATTTTCATAGAAAAATGTATTGTAGGGAAAAATGAAAAAATGGAAAGGACCTTTATAATTTATGGTATCATTCATCTGTTAATGGGTTTATATATAGTGCGTAATATGGGAATGGGACGTTGGAGACACCAAATTGTTTTACAAATTAGGCGTGCATACTTCTTGTGGGATGTGGAATTTGGAATGTGTGAAAGAGATACCTAAAATCATGGGGAATGCACATACATTAGTCCAAGATTGTACCATTTTTCTAAAATATAGAAACCATCTACTCAAAATGAAGCTTAAATTAAACAAGGGTTAAACTGTGTATTTAATTTGGAAATAATTTAGAGAATAGTTTTAAATGAATCATAATAAAAAAGAACTCATTTGCATAGACAATTAGGTCTTGAATGCAATTAAATTTATATAATTAAATATCTTATAATTTGACGATGAGGAGATTTAAGAAGAATGAAGGATGCAACTACTTTCTTGGAAGGCCTGAAATTAGATAATTATTAGTACAAGTATTCTAATTTCACCATTTTATAGCATTTACATCAAAAAAATATCTTGATATATAAATTACCACTTAAATAAAGTGAAAATTAAAAAACTTAGAAAATCTAGTAGCAATCTAGTTATGCTAAATAAATACATCTCATTCTTATATATTTTCTTATTATATAAAGTGGACCCTTACAAAGCAATATAAAATCATTTAAAAAAAACAACAACTTTCAGATCAAGCACACTGAACAACCAAAAAGACTTTAAAAAAACATAAAATAACAAATTTAATAGAGTGCAACAGATTCTAATTCTAACTTTAGAAAAAACAGTCTTGAACCATCTAGCTGTAAAGAACAACACTCAAATAAAAATAAAGGAAATTTAGAAAATCCAACCCTATCATTTTAGCATCTACTGTAGTTGCGTTTATAAGAAGAGGCATTGGTCTTAAATTGGAATTATCACAGATAAAATTTGTATTAAAGAAGACTCAAAGATAATCATAAATGTTTTAAGTCTAGACATGTCCTTAATTCGTAGTTGAAGTATATTTTCACAAAAATATGGAATTTGCTTGCACAGTTTGAAAGTTGTGCAGTTGCTCATTGCTATAGACATGTTTCTCTTGTCCTCATGACAGTGAAGCAGATTTGTTTAATCATATACATTTAGAAACTCACAAAATCGGTCCTAACATTAAGCAGAGTAACAATAATGGGGATATCCCTGTTGGTTTTAACCTCGAAATAAAATATTGATCCAATATTCCTCAGCCTATAAAACATCTAATTCTTTAATTGTTAAATAATCTCTACAATTGGGGACTGCATCTTGTAAATGCACATATAATATTGATCCAATCTTCCTCATCTTCCAAGGCAATTCTGTATTTCTTAAATGATTTCCAAAGTGTAAGGCTGCACCTTGTACATTGTAGCCTACTAAAGAATGACAGGATTAAGGCGTTTGTGAGGATATCAAGATTCTATTCATTTCTTTATTGATCTATTAAAAACCTCCCTAATCATGATGCAAATGCAAATGACATAATTCTATATTTCTCAATTCAAAATAATCTATTAAACAAAACAGATGAAATATATTATTATTATTATTTATTTTTCGGAAATATAAACAAACATTTAATAAAGGGAATGAACTTCTAGTGCAACGGTAGTTGCAAACATACTTGATACTCCCTCTTGGATTTGAATCTAACTCGAGTCAATGCTCGGAAGTCTCAAAACATAGCAACTGAAAGGTGATTGTTCGACAATTAATGCCTCCTTATATGACGCATTGGACCCCCAAAAAGAAAGCGCCTCCGAGAAGCTTCTGCAAGAACTAATGGACGATCTTCACAGTGCCGTCTTATGCAGTCATGATCTTCACAGTGCGTCTTGGTTATCAGTAGAACGCGCTCTAGAGAAACTGCAAATGAACTGGCTTGCAACAAATACTCTGTCTTCTATGGTAGTCTCAAGGATCAGGCAGAATTCGTCCTGCTCTGATACCACAATATTAGCGCAAGTGAGAGAGAAATAACATTATGTATTTCAGTATCGAATGAATACAGCAACAAGGTATAAAAAGCACAAGAAAACAAGAAACGTTAGTAGGATGGTTACCACTAACCGATAACTGTATACCTGTCTACAAAACTAACTAAAGAACTAATGTATAACACTAACACAAGCTCATAAATTTAAGAATATTATGGATACTATTCTTCTTCACATTGCTAAAGAAAAGATTATAGAATTAGCAGATGAAGTGCTCCAAGAAAAATAGGATGTTCTCTTCTCTAAAAAGGACGCCTCATTTGGAAGAGATGCCAATTTTGGAGAAAAAAAATGTCCATTTCACAAACAGAATTTGAGAAGTAGCAACCTATTGTTTGTTCTCATATTGAAAAAGAAATGATGCTGGTGTATAGATTATATTTGATTCTACCTTAAAACCAAAAAAAATCCAAATAGATGGCTTTAGTTCTCATACTGACCAAATCATTAGAAGGATGGGGGCCAACTACTCTCTAAGGATTCCATGAAAAGTTAAATTTTCAATGTTAGTGACATTGACACCCATAATAAGAGACGCCTCATTAAAACCCAAATAGATAATTGTTAGGAAAACATAGTCTTGATTCATAAGACTAAATTATCAATAGAATATTATATGTATCATTTGAACAATTATCATCCATGGTAGGTAGTTCAATCTGCTTCAAATGGGGGCTTTGAGTGGTTTACCATTTTGTGGGAACATTTAAAACTTCTAGTTTCATTTATTACTACTAATTATAACTATTAATGTAAACTATATTATGTTTAGAATATATTGTTTTGAATTATCAGTAATTATCTTAAATTTTAATAGTTCAACATCAATATTGAGTGAAAAGTTTTTATGAAATTCTTTTTCTTAAATACTAGATAGATCTAGGGAAGAGAAGGTTATTTTAAATATATAATTTCATTAGAAGATAAGGAATGAGGTATATCTCCTCCATTGACAATTGAGGATGTTGGTGTATTTGTGTAACAAAATGGGCTCTTTGACTTCTGGCCCATCAATGGTTATGTTATTTGGACTAATCGAAGTAAATATTTTCTAAATATAGCTAATATATTTCATTTGGTTTTTCTTAATTTTCAATGGATTTTAAATAGAGGGTTATGCAATTATTCCATTATGAGCTTTATAGGTTTTTATTATTACTTAGTTAATTAAACATTCTTGCAAGGTCTTTGATCCAAAGTATGTTGAGAATAGTCTGTACCAATAGAAGCAAAATCTAGTGTGTGTCACGAGCCATCAGGAAAAGAGGAAAAACATGACCAAAAATACCTAAAAGGGTCTAATGATGGTATGGAGCCATTTTGGGAGTAGTTTAGAAACATCAAGACTGACAAAATGAATAGAGTCAGGAAAAATGATAAATTGAACTAATCTAAATTGAAATGAAAAATCTAGGTACAATACTAGGTTTGTACAAACCTATAAGTATTGTTAAGAAAATAAAGAAATAGAAGAACTCGTAGAAGAGTTTTATGCATTATAATTCCTCATTTTTTTTTTCTCTATAAAGAGTTTTAAATACAAATCTCCAATCCCAACAGTCTTAGGATTTGAAGCAAGTTCAAACTGAAGAATTTTTTGTTTTTTACAAAGATTAAGCGAGATGTGGCTAAAAGAGGGTTATTCAAATACAAAATTATTTTCATCTACGATAAAAATTTAACTATTTGAAATTAGATAGTTTTCTAGATTGAAGATAATCATGGAATTGTTTTCTTTAAGGACCAAAATAAGTTATAAATAATCAATATTTTTTTCAAATATTCCTTTTTAAATAACATGCCTTATCCTTGTAAATGGTTTTACCCTCTAATGGGGTGAGAAAAAGTTAATTTTGATGGGGCACCCAAAGGAAATCTTGGCTTGGATGGGTGTGGGGGAGTGATAAGTAATGACTTTGGCCAATGTATTGCAGTGGTGGCACTCCCCTTGGGATCTCAGACCAACCACCTCGCTGAAGCTATGGTCGTTGTTCAGTCTCTCATTATTACAAAGGACATGGGTTTTTCTATGGTTTGGTTGAAAGGTGATTCTTATAATATTATTATATGCTTAAAGTGCCTTTCTCCTCCCTCATGGTGTATTAATAACATTCTTGTGAAGGCTACAAATATCATTAATTATTTTGAGAAGTGTATTATTTTGCATGGTTGAAGAGAAGTAAATGTGGTGGTTGAATTGCTTGCAAATGTGGTAGTCATGTCTATTACACAAAAGATGTGGAAAGGTTAGATGAATCTCCCCAATGAAGTGAAGGATTGTTTGAATTATGATCACATACACAATAGAGTGGGGATTTTGTTTGATGGTGACAATGCATTGTCCCATGGTATGAGATATAATGAAGAGTAAAGGCCACTGTCCTTTTGACATAAGAGATAGAAGTTGTGAAAATATGTCATATGCTTTGTGAGTGCCTTCTCCTTTTATGAGGTTTCTCAATGACAATTTTGGCAATTTGTATTGCGAGTGTTTTTGGGTGTTGGTTCTTTGCCTTTGGTCTATGCTCTGGGGAACTTCTATAGCCATTATGGGGGGTAATAAAAAGAGAAAGGAGCCCCTATCCTATGAGGAATAGAAGAAAAAAACCAAGGTTTGGGAGATTTTGGAGATGGATGGAATGACTCCATTCATGGAGCGAGCATTTTCATGGGGAAAATCCTACTGCTACCAAGATTTTCATGAAGGAATTGAAAGAGGGAAACATAGTAATTATAGGGAGGAAAGTTAAAATTGATGAGGGGATTATTGTCGAAGTCATTGGTATGCCGTGTGATGAAAATAAATATTACAGAGATAGGAAGCTATCAAACCAAGTTGTGAATAAATTCCCCAAGGAGTAGGAGGAAAGCGATAATCTTGTCAAAATTCAAAAGAATTTTTACTCCTTGTCAACTTTAAATAAAATATGGAGGAAGGTGCCAAGAGCCATCATGCAGTATATCACCTTGGACGACAGATTTTTGTGGGCTTATGGTTACCAATTTTTTCTTCTTAACCATTTCTGCCATAATCAAAATATATCTCTTCCTTGTTATCTCTAATGTTCTCTAAATGCTAGTATTAAGAGCATTAGGAATAAGGAGGATATAAAGATCACCCTTCATGAAGGTCATGAAGGGATTATGATCTTCATCATAGATTATTTTAAACCTAATAATGTTGAGCACACCATATCTGATCATTCTACCTCTATGGAGGACACATAGTTGTCTGATGAGTTTGAGGAGGAGAGTTATTCATACACTAATTTCAGGGAGGAGTCATATTCTTAAGGTTCTCCTAATGCTGCTACTAAGGGAAAGGGGAAGGGTAAGGCATCGTGGTCTGGTAAGAAAAACTTCCCTAAAACACCCAAGAAGGTGGATAGGAAAATTAAGAAGCAGGAAGATGATATATCACAAGATGAATATGATGAAGGGGGGAAGACATGGACATATATGTAGAGGGTATTGGTCATTTATCCCCTCTATAGAAATGGGCTAGGACTACTGAGAAAAAAAATCCCAAATGAGGATGTGTGGAACTCCCATGAGCATTCTTCTTCTCTTATGCTTAAGAGCCTTGAAAAATTGGTAATCTGGATTTTGATTTTCTCATTGATATGGACTTAAGCAAGCCCCTAGGGAATGGTATGAAAGACTAGATGGATAACTAAAAAATATTGGATTCAAGAAAGGAGCTACAGATTGTAATCTATTAATAAAAGAGACATCGGAAGGTTTACTACTTGTAGCTATATTTGTTGATGACATTATCTTCCGAGGTAATGACAAACATAGTACTAAATTTGCTAAGGAAATGCAAAATGAATTTGAGATGAGTATGATTGGCCCCATCAAGACACTTAAGGGTTCAATCTAAGATAGTAAACATACCGCTTCACTGCTAGCTAAGTTCTTTGCTTGTGATCTTGTTAAGACCTTGCCACTCTGATATTGGTATCAAATTAAAGAAGGTCCTCTGTGGACTTAAGAAAGCCCCTAGAGCATGGTATGAAAGACTAGATGGATACCTAACAAAGATTGGATTCAAGAAAGGAGCAGTATATTGTAATCTATTCATAAAAGAGACATCAGAAGGTTTACTACTTGTAGCTATATTTGTTGATGACATTATCTTTGGAGGTAATGACAAACTTAGTATTGAATTTGATAAGGAAATGCAAAATGAATTTGAGATGAGTATGATTGGCCCCATCAAGTACTTTTTGGGATTGAATGTGCAGAAGATAGAGAAAGTTATTTTCATTAATCAATCTAAATATGTGAAAGAAATATTAAAGAAATTCAAGATGGATGATTGCAATGCAGTAGGGACTCCAATGATTACTGGATGCAAGCTTACAAAATAAGATGACTCACCAGTATTAGATATAACCATGTACAAGTCTATGATTGGTAAACTTATTTATCTTACTCAGACTAGACCTGATATTTCCAATGTAGTTGGCATAGTTGGAAGATTTGCAGCAAAGCCTAAATAAAGTCACCTCATGGCAATAAAAAGGATATTCAGATATTTGCAAGGCACTATAGACTATGGTCTATGGTATCCTAATTCAAACAATGTTGAGCTTCATGTATACACAGATGCAGATTGGGCAGGATGCGTTGATGACAAAAAGAGTACATTAGGTGGAGCAGTGTTTCTTGGTGATAGATTTGTCATTTGGACAAGAAAGAAACGAAATTGTATTTTACAGTCAATAATAGAAGCAAAATATGTTGCAGCAGCCTTGAATTGTTCTACAATTGTTTGGATAAAGCAGATGATAAAAGATTTTGGAATTCAGATTGATTATCCTATTGTTATTCACTGTGATAATACTAGCACTATCAATATGTCAAAGAACCTTGTGATGCATGTAAAGACAAAGTACATTGAAATTAAGTATCACTTCCTAAGAGAGAAAGTGGTAGAGAAAGAAGTCAAGATGGACTATGTGAGTACTAAAGATCAGTTGGTAGACATTTTCACAAAGCTCTTGCCAAAGGATACTTTTGAGTATCTCAGGTAGAAGTTGGGAGTAATTCACTTCCCTGATTCTTCTTAGAAGGAAGAAGGAAAGACATCAATCCTACGAGATTGATGGAAGGTTGACTACTCTACCTCAGGAGTAGTACCGATGTTTAAAATGAATGGCACCCTTTTCCATTGATGTCAAAGGGGGAGTATTATAGACTCATGAAAAACATAAGTAAAAAGGAGTAATATACTAAAGGGGAGTAGTATTCAGCAATACAGTTGAGGAAATGGAGAATATTATAAATTATTGCAGCAGATGGAGGATTCATCTTTGGGGGAGTTTTGAAGAGGAAATGGAGAATGTTATAAAAGAAATTTTCATTTGGGTTGGTGGTGGTTTTTCATTCCACATGTTGCCATCAATGCCAAAGGGGCAGATTAAATTGTTCAAATTTTTTGAAACACATTGTTAATTTAAAGAAGCAAAAAGGTATGTAGAAAATGGTTGATCATAGATTTGTCTTATAATTTTGCAAGTGTATTTCAATGTGTTAAAACCCTATATAAGTTATAAATGAATATTGTTTATTGATTCAAAACTAAATATGATTTCATGCATATGCAAAATATATTTTTGTGACGTTGATGCTATGAGTTGCGATTATATGCACTAGGTTGGCATGTGTCACCCAAGGTCATATGTATCATTGTACTATGGTTTATCAAACCTTTTTATAAGCTTCTCACTTACTCCTTGTTTAACATTCCATTAAATTGACTTGCTCATTGATTGATTTTACACTTTCAATTGTCATGCACTTTAATCTAATTTGCACTTTAAACTGACAAGTCACTATTGCTAATTGATTGCTCAATCCTTGCCTTATTCAAATCTCTCTAACCTCTTTTTTATTTTCCAGATACATGATTTCGTTCTTTCAAATATTTCCTTGGTGGGCCTATACTTTCATCATTCTCACTTGTTTTCACCTTGCATGGAGATTTTAACGGTATCAAATAATTTATCCTTATTGATCTTCCAAATATTTCTTATTTATCTCAAATTATTCAGGTTTATGAGTCATCTTACACTATTGCCTTCATTATTCGGTGATTTGATTCAATTTTATTATGTTCTATTGATCTATCTACACATGGTTGTAGTTTTATGCTTTTATAGCATCTCTTTATGCTCATGGTAGCAATTTATGGTTTTATACCATTGGTTTATATGAATTTTATTTGATCTTGTGTAAGTTGCATCGGGAGCTAATTATTTTTTCAAGGTTAACTATGGTGGACCCGACAGTTTTAACTGACTCATAGTTGCCTTATCTGGCTCGTGGAGTATCCCTCCATCTTATAATTGGTGTGCACTTACGTTTGTTCCGCTTTGAAAGTATTTATTTAGTTATATTTTGATCCACTTTGTTCCTCAGTGAGAGTATGATATTTTATGGAGCTTTACCCTCCATTTGGTTCTATTTATGAAGTATGATATTTTATGGAGTGTTGTCCTCCATTTGGTTCCACATATGAAATTTGATATTTATGAAAGTTGATATGAACCATCTTGATCTTCTTCTTCATGCTAAGGATATTGCTCTTGAAATATATTTTTTGAGACCCATGATGGATTTATTATTTGAAGGCAATATGTTGTTTCTTCTCATAAACCTTTCATTGATCTGCATCAATAATCATGCTTGACAAATCAGAATCTTGAATTGATATAATGCTTAAGGCACATGTTCTATCATTGTCTCTCTTACATTTCTTTGATAATTATACTAATGCGATAATTCTCTGCATACTTCATTGCCTAGATCGTGATTCATGCAGGTTATGGATTTGCTACCCATTTACTTGTAGTGAGATGAATCATTAGTGGACTGTCTATATCGATGTGATTGACACAATATTGATGTAGGTTTCATTAGTTGGCCTTGTCTGTGGTCATTTGTGCATTAGAATGTTCCTTTTATGAGAGATTTATTATACCTATCATGTTCATTTTGAGCTTATGAATTATTTTAGATATCATGTTAACTGCATTGCATGTTGGTGAACAAGTACATTTATCCTCATCTCTCTTAGTTCCTCTTTGACCATTTTTTGGAATTATTAAAACAATAAATATTTACTAACTTGACTATATGATGTAATTCTACTTGTGGATTAGTGCCTTGTTTTTTTTGTTAGGGTCAGTTAGAGTCACCTTGTTAAAGTGTCTTTGACCCTTACTCTTTGGTTCATTTAGAGTCTGATATGACACTTCCCCTTGTGCATCTTTTCCTTTGCTTTAGAGTCACTAGACCCTCAAATCATTAGATCCTAGCCTCCCAGTTCATTTTGATCAAAATCGGTCCTCTTTGGTTAAGTCTTTTCCAAGACTTACATTCTTTATGAACCACTTCGAACCTCTTTGAACTCCGGTTCAAAGTAGTTTGAAGTAGTTCAACCAAAGTTTGTTTTTCTAACAAATGTTTCATGCAAGTGGGCCCTGGGTTTGTGTCATCCTTTGGCAAGGAACCACTTTGAACCTCTTTGAACTTGGGTTCGAAGTAGTTCAAAGGAGTTCAAAGGAAGAAGGCACTGCAATCAAAGAGTGATGGGACAACTAGAACCTCAAATGATGTCATGAGCGGTGGAATTATTGCAAGGTTTAAATGTAGATAGTTATGAAAAGACATTAGCCATGAGTAAATCTGACCTGGAGGGTTTGAGCCATGGTAAAGGAAATATTTAATCTGAGTAAGAGATTTTATTTAAAGAAAGTTAAGTCCATTAATGAGGTTGCGGATTTCAAGGGCACTCCATTGTCAAATCATCATTACTCATTTTGTGTGAATTAATGTTTCTACTTGAGGTTCCTTAAGGTGATCTTCTACGACATGATTTCACAAAATATAAGTATCTCTGTTAACCTCCTCATTTCTGTTATAATTCTACAGAGTCTCAGCTTTGGAAGAGGAAATTGTTCTGGGTCTGCAAAAAATAGGTAGCTCCTAAAAGCTTTCTTTCATTTTAGGATTCAGCACGTAAATCCCAAATTGGTTCTTCACATTCAAGTCATCCACCTTCTCACTTTGCATACTCTTCCACTTCAACTTCCTCTGTCTTTTCAAGTCCTTTCTAGACGAAAACTGATCATTCATTTTCTCTGGATCCACCAACTCAACTTGACTACCAATACTCAGGCTTCACCTACCGAGTGTTGTATCCATCAAACACATCAAGGAAAACTTCCTGTCATCTTTCTCAATAGTAAAAACATTCTTTACACAATCATAAATAGCTCTGCAATCATATTTCCAAGGTCTACCGAGTAATATATCATAACTATTCATCTTCACAATGTCACATAACACAAGATCATTATACCGGCCAATCTAAACATCAATGAAGCATTGTTCTCTAACTTCCAGAGCATGATAATCTTGCAACCAAACAATCCTATAAGGATTTGGATGTCTCATTCTATTCAAACCAACTTTCTGAACCATGTCCTTAGCAAGAAGGTTATTCGTACTACCACTGTCAACAATAACATCACAAAGTTTACCTCTAGACTTGCATCGAGTCCAGAACAAGTTACTCCTTTGAAAATGTTCATCCTTTGTACTGAGCAATGTTCGTCGAAGTAGCAAGTTCTTAGATTCAGGTTCATTCTGAATGTTCTCATTCACCATAGCAGTTCGTTAGTCACCATATTTCTTCTATGTACACTCAAAAGAATGGTGTCTAGCTTCTCCACAGTTATAGAAATTACCCTTAAAGATAACTCTACCTATCTTCTCTTCGGATCCATAGGTTTTTTTTCATCTTCTAGATTAGTTGGTTTATCCTTCACCGAGTGATCAATCTTTTCCTTTCCTCGGGGATTACTATTCTGCTTCCTCTTCAACTTATCTTCTACCTTCAGAGCATACTAGTAAGAATCTTCAATAGAATCAATCTTCAGCATACCAAGCTCATCCTGAATATTGAATCTCAATCCATTCACATACCAAGCTACCTTTTCCTTACCAAGCTCTCAATGTCTAGACCGAATAGTAAGTTTGTAGAACTCCTCGGTATAATATTCAACAGAAAAATCTTTCTTCTTTAGATTCTACAACTTCTTAAATAAGTCAAGCTCATAGTCAGTAGGTACGAACTTATCTTTCAACTTAGTCACCATCAACCTCCATCGATTGATCTTCATTTCACCTTCATCTTCTCTATGTGTTTGTAATTATTTCCACCAAAGAGTAGCATGTCCTTTCAACTTATTCTATGCCAATCTCACTCTAAGAGGATCTTCAATTTCTTCTAGCTTAAAGAAATATTCAAGTTCACCAATCCAATCAATCAAGTTCTCATGTTTCAAGGTACCAGAGAAAGTAGAAACTTCCATTCGGTAATTGTTACTAAACTGAGCTCTAGATCTATGCAACCGAGTAGTTCTATTTTCACCAGATCTATCTCTTAGGTCATCACCACTAGATCCAGCAACTTCAAAATCTTCAATAGCTTCTTCATAGCCATCCTCAGTACCAACATGATGTAGGAGCATCTTGGGCTTTGAGAAATCTTGCATCAACCAAAAGCATTTCTTGTTTTCTTTGTAATCATTTCAATTGTTGGTTTCATGTTGTGTGAAGCTTACATGATGTTGAGGACCTATTTTGGAACCTTCTCCTAAGATCTCATAAGGATTGGATGGACCATTTCAAAGTTGGAGCTATTTTACTTGCCATTGGAGCCGTATTTTCCTACAATTTTGGTGTTGATTGCGCATAGTGGCGACCTTGATCCTTAATGAGTCAGCCTTTGCACTCATAAAATTTTACTCATAATTAATTAGGGCTTGTGCTCTTGGGAAAAGATAGTACTTTAGGTCTTCTTTAAGGCCCTAAGAGTGCAAGAATGGACAGTGTTAGGGTCAGTTATAGTCACCTTGTTAAAGTGTCTTTGACCCTTACTCTTTGGTTCATTTAGAGTCTGATCTGGCACTTCCCCTTGTGCATCTTTTCATTTTCTTTAGAGTTGCTAGACCCTCAAATCATCAGATACCAGCCTCCCAGTTCATTTTGATCAAAATCGGTCCTCTTTGGTTAAGTCATTTCCAAGACTTATGTTCTTTATGAACCACTTCGAACCTCTTTGAACTCCGGTTCAAAGTAGTTCGAAGCAGTTCAACCAAAGTTTTTTTATATAACAAATGTTTCATGCAGGTGGGCTCCCAGTTTGTGTCATCCTTTGGCAAGGAACCACTTCAAACCTCTTTGAACTTGGGTTCAAAGTAGTTCAAAGGAGCTCAAAGAAAGAAGGCACTAAAATCAAAGAGTGATGTGATAGCTAGAACCTCAAGTGATGTCATCAGTGGAAGAATTATTACAAGTTTTAAATGCAGATAGTTATGAAAAGACATCAGCCATGAGTAAATCTGACATGGAGGGTTTGAGCCGTGGGAATGGAAATATTTAATCTGAGAAAGAGATTTTATTTAAAGAAAGTTAAGGCCATTAATGAGGTTGCGGATTTCAAGGGCACTCCATTTTTGAATCATCATTACTCATTTTGTGTGAATTAATGTTTCCACTTGAGGTTCCTTAAGGTGATCTTCTACGACATGATTTCACAAAATATAAGTATCTCTATTAACCTCATCATTTATGTTATAATTTTGCTGAGTCTTGACGTTGGAAGAGGAAATTGTTCTGGGTCTATGAAAAATAGGTAGCTCCTAAAAGCTTTCTTTCATTTCCTGTTGTTGTTTGGTAATATTGGTTCAAGAGGGGGGCGTTGTTTTGTTCAGTTTTTAGTCAAAGAAATGAGGTCTAGTATGCATTTCTTTGGGAATGTCAAGAATATGGAGTGTCCTGCCCTTGTTGTCATAGATACATACCTGTTAGGAGTGCCAGTAGAAAAAATGGTGATTGATCTCACAAACCATGCAATGGAAGATCATAGTCTAGAGTTGCTATCAAGTGGGTTATTGGAAGCTGTGGCTTTCCCCCCGTCAGTTGTCAGTCCAGAATTGTTTCAACAATGTATTAATAGATATGATGTCAAATCCAAGGGGATAATGAATGCCAAAGAAGGCTAGACCCTTATACCAGTTAACAAAGAAACCATCATGGCTATTTTCAAAATCCCAGAGGAGTCTCTCATCAGTTTTACTCCCACCCAATCTCTGGCTCAGTCTAGAGAAAACATAGATAAAAACTAAAGATACATAGCCTGGAAATGGACCAATACCTTCTATAAAGGGGAATCCCACTTACCCAAAGTTTTGACTTAGGACCACATGAAACCTCATATTCATGATGTGATGGTTTTACTTAATCGAATCAAGGGTTCAGAGAAAGTTCTACTCTTTGAAGAGTGGATGTTTCACTTTATAGAGATAGTCTTGGAAGGAAGACATCATCTTGATTGTGTTGGTGTCTTTTCCTTGTAGGACCAAGCTTGAATCAAATAGTTGGGCTTAAAACACTGGTTAGGCACTCAAGCTTGACAAGAAAAACAAACCAATTCATGAGGATAGAGAGAAATCCTCCTTCTTCTTTGAGCTCCACATTCACTTAGGCGGGTATTGCCTTATCTGCACATTCAAGACACCTCATGACAAACCAAAGGCCTATAGATAGATTAATGTGGAATACCTATCAATCTCCTATAGGTATCCTATACCTTAATGAAGCCAATATCTCATGCAATAGCCCTACTTGCATGGAATGAGACTGAAAGCTAGAGACCTACACTAACAACAGTAAAGGGAAAGGGTGGGATAGAAATGAAATGATTTTAAAGATGAGTTTGAAGGGACCCCTGAGATACCCTAAGTCTTTGATAGACCAGTGCCTTGTCCAATGTGCCATAGAGTCAAATACCCTTCTGCAAGAGATAGCTATGAAACAAGAACACAACACACTCACCCTGACCATATCATACATTACCAAACCACCTGTGCACCCAAATATGTTATCACTTATCCAAAGGAAGACCTAGGAACAAGTAATACATTAACTAGCATCCACTGGAAGACAAGCATGATGCATCTTTGATACCCCCCATACATATTTGAACACCAGTCCTAGAATCAGTTGCTTCTATGAAAACAAATCTATTGCAGAAACTCATTGGAAATGCAAGTAGAAAGAGTGCACACCCTTGATGTTGTAATCTATAAGTCTAAAACCCAAATGGAGACAATCTGATACAAGAACAAGTATGCTGCAATCTCATACATAAGACAAATTTGTTACAACATGTACTGTATTCTCTGAACCAACAATGGAGAGAAGAACACCCTATATGCAAAGAGAAGGAGAAAATCTATAGGAAAAAGACCCTTCACATGGAACCAATTCTCCTCAAAAATTTGTAGAAGAAGGAACCCTTACAAAAATGAACAACCTACAATTTAAACCACTAGCTACCTTGGAATTCTCAGAGAGAATGCAACAAGCTATGGACAGCTCGGGCTAGGGTTAGGGTTTCAACTACCCAATCAACTAGAAGAATACATTAGAATTTATTACAGGGGTAGGAAACCAAGCAATCTCAGAGAAACAAATCGAAGAAGATCTCCAATTATGATAATTCTTGGAACAGAGCATAGAAGATCACAGATCTATCAAGAGAGAAAATCAAAACAATCACCCTGAAATCATGCCTTGAGCCAACAAAACTATCCTCCTCCACATGACACAAATCCCTGCAAACCCTCATGGCACGCTGGAAGTGGTGGAGAAGATCAATATCACCAACTCTGGCCCCCTTTGTCATCAATTCCAGTCCTTCCTAGACGCTGGAAATGTCTCTAAGATTCAAATTTGAAATCCAACGGCCACATCTATGGTGCTAGTAGCACATCGGCGGTCCTGATTTGATTAGAGATCAGCAATTAAGTCCTGACCATTAGATCTCATCTTTCCTAGGCTTCAAATCTTCTAACTCATCAAGCACCTCGGGTCAACATTTCACGAACTGGCGACATGGCAAAATCCCAGTCGAGGAATGAAAAGCTTAACCACAGTTGAATCCCATGAACACACGATCGCTTGTGTTAAAATTTCCCACATAAGTCATTTGGAAAACTGGCGACAAAGGACTTTTCACCAGTTCATAGAAAGAAAAGCGCTATCACCAAATCATCCCGTGAACCCGTGACAAGAAGAAAATTTGTCAGGCTGCTAAACTTTATCCACTTCGCCATTAACTCCGCAACCGTGACACATGATGCCACCTATCACCATGCCACAAACTTGGGCCCACCATATGCCACATGTCACACCATCACTCACTGCAACTACCAAGTCATCAACACTGGACCCACGCCTCACAAGCCCAAGATTGAATGACGGTCACATGATCGCAAGGGAGAGGAATATTCCTCATGATCATGCGGCAACTGTAGATCTCCTGCATTATTACTCCACTTAAGAAATACCTGGCCCACCATCTAGTGGCTACGTGACTATGGAAAGCTTAACCGCCCGCTAGGTCACCAGATGGTGGGGACTTAACCGCCAGGATTCAGCAACCAGAGAAAACTGCAAGTCACCAGGTCGCCAAAAGAAAAGTAACCGCTAGGCAACCAAACACAATAAAAAGCTAGGTCCACATGGATAGGTGGTAGGTGGTCACATGATCACATGTCAAAAAATTCTGACATGCAGCCATGCGATGGCCAATCAGAACACATCTCCACCTCCCCTCTAACACCGGGACCACTGCACTCTGCAAATAGAATCAACGGCAGGTGCATGATCGCAAGGGGAAAGAATATTCCTTGTGATCACACACTGATCGTCGATCTCCTTTCCTGTCACTTGAAGAAATGAGCCCACCTGCCAACCACCAAGCATTCAGAAACTACGCGACAAACCGTGCCCCAAGTTGTGAGATGCTAACCGCTAACCACCAGAAAAGAGGAGATCACACGACTACACAATTGCCAGATCACTGAATAAAGACATAACCACTAGCCAAGATGAACAACAGGAATAACCAGACCCACACGGATAGGTGGCAGGTGGTCGTATGATCACATGTCAGAAAAGTTTGACATGCGGCCATGTGACAGCCAATCAGGAAGAGCTTTTGAAGGCTCGGGCCCACTTGTCATCACACTTGCACACTTAAGGAAAGCTGGCAGACAAGGAACTGGGAGGTCAAAAACACACAAAGTTTTCAACATAGCAAAAGATCGAAAACACACAGAGTTTTCAACGCCAAAGGATAAGTGCACAAAAGCAGGAAGCACATGGTCAAAAACAATGAAGGTCAAAAACACGTAGACCGAAAACATCATGGACTTTTGAAAACACTGTGGGTTTTTGACACTGTGGAAAATTTTAAAATATTTCCAGCAGGCCCTAGAACTTTAATATTTTTCTGAGTTTTGGCAATTCAGCACATGCAAATTGGATGAGAGCAAGGTGAAACACAAGGAACATAGGGCAGGACACTTTGAAGAACACTTGCAAGGAAAAGGCCAATTTCATAAGATTTTGCAATGACAGAAAATTGGCCTAAGAGTGGCTCTGGTTGGGGATGTATGCCTCTTGCAGGCATGAAAAGAATTCAAAATCATTGGGAGAGCAGACCACCAACAGGACAAAAAGGAACTGAAAAAATGTAGGGAATAGGAAGGAAAAGCAAAGAATAGGAAAGGGAAAGACAATACAAAGATGTACATTTTATACAGAAATCTACAACAACAAACAAGAGTTAGTTCTTGCCTCTATCAAAAACTTGATTTTCATTCCTTCCTTCATGTTGCACATCAGACATTTTGTTTTCATATGTCTCCACAGGCCTGTCAACATTTTCAACCAGCATATCAGGAAAAACAAAGTAGCTATCTTCACAGTGCATGTAATTTTTTTTGGCACTCTCTCCATCCTACTCACTGTGAAAGTATGATTCAGCATGCCAATGGTCAGCGACTCTATACTGAAATTGATCTTCACCTACTGACTCATGCATGCTATCAACTGGAAACACAAAAGCCTCATACTCTACCTATAGAAAGGCCTCATCTAGATCCTGTCTTTGCATTTCCACAGGTGTAACTGGCTGGACCTCAAAAAAATAGTCAGATTGATACCCACAGATGGAGAATGAACACCTTGATTCAACTAGAGCTGAGACCTCAACATGTTCCTCAAACAAAAGATTGACAACTTCATGCAATATACCTTGTTGAACATCATGACAAAAAATGGGCTAAGAATCAAATTCTTCATTGTATAAAGCATTGGAAAACACCTTAAAATCAGCACCCATCTCAACCTCATGGAGATTCACAGTACATGAAGAAAAATCAAAACCATATGAAGACTCACTGATATCACATTGAATCATTTTTTCTTTATCTTCATACCCTGAGGATGAATCATCCTCAGCATCTTCACTATCCAAAGAATGTTCACTTCCATCATCACTTTCCTCTTCCCATGTTGCATCTGACTCATAAGAAGACACCACACCCTCACTGTCTTCATCACTCTCAACATCAACACTTAAGGACATGACCCTAAGTGCATCCTCAAGCCCCAGGCTATCATCACTAAGTATCCAATCCTTGACACATATGTAATGCTCTTCCCACAAATCATCTGACCAACTAGTTGACTCAGGAAAATAGAGCTCCAAGAATAAACCAATGAACTCAGATTCAGGAAACTCAACATCCTCAGGAAGCTCATCATACACCTCACAAAATCTATCATAAAATAGAAATATGGATAGATTCTTTCTGATGGAATATGGATGACGTGATTGAGAGGGGGGGGTGAATCAGTCAACCATAAAATACTTCACTGTTATTTCTTTCCAGATCCCTTAGGATATCTTAATGAATATTATCTGTTTAACATTCGGTAAATAGATTGTAGTAACTTTGTAGATGCAGAAAGTATTAGCAAAATTATCTTTAGATATTCATCAGCACTTGTATATGATTAAGATAGCAATTAAGAACACAAGAGACACAAGATTTAATGTGGAAACCCAATATGGGAAAAACCACCAATGTATCTAGATACTGATTTTCACTTTTCTGAAGTGATGCCCGGTTAGAAGCCAACCCGGTAAAAGGTTACAAAACACACTGTTAGGTGTGACCTTGTTAGAGGATTTAATCACCCTGCTAGGAGTGGCCTGGTAAGAGGTCTTGAAAACAATTCAATGGAATTGTCACCTTGTTAGAGGATTTACAATATGGTTGTTAAACCAACTCGGTTAAGAGATTTAGAATTCACTGTTACAATGATAAAAAGGTAACAATGAAAATGACTTATATAATAATGCAACTGCCTTGCTGATTACAGATCTCTGTTCTGCATAAGTGTGATCCTTCCTGATCAAATATATCTCTGCTGCTCTTTAAGGATATCTGAACATCCTTCACAAATTCGCACACACCTTTCCTGTCTTTCTTCTGTAAAATCTTCTACTGTATATCTTGTTTATTTTCACATTTGACCTTTTATTTATATGATTTTAGATTTGTCAAATCGGCATTACTTAGTATAACAGTCGGCTGAATTAAGAAAACTTTATTTGCAAAAAATCCTTCAAGGGCCGACAGTGCTCGGTGACCATAACTTTCTACAATCTTTCGGAGACCGAGGGAACTCGGTAAACACTGACAATCCTTTACCTTCGATAACCAACTAAACTCGGTAAATGCTAACTTTTCTTCGACAACCGACTGAACTCGGTAAATGCTAACTTTTCTTTGACAACCGAGTGAACTCGATAAATGCTAACTTTTCTTCGACAACCGAGTGAACTCGGTAAATGCTAACTTTATTTGATAACCGAGTGGACTCGGTAAGCACTAATTTTACTACCTAGCAGACTGACTGAGCTCGGTAGGTACTGAATGCTATGGATTATGACATTGTGTGACATCAAAGACAATACATAATTTGAGTAGCAATTTCCTTCAGACAATTGTTTCCAACAATCTCCCTCTTTGGCATTGATGGCAACACAATATGTCATAGCATAAGAAATTTTGAAAGAATTAGCTCGGTTTAGATTCAAATCTCCCTCTGTCAGCAAACTTCCTTTTTCTTAAAAAATTCTTCCTTCTGACTATTGAAAATTTCTTGAAGTAATAGCAAAGACATAGAAAACACTCCCTCTTTGACAACACATGCCAAAGACACTTCACAAAATACCGGTGTAAATTAATGTACCTCAAGTACTGATTCATATGCAATGATTCCTTTAATATGCTGCATCAACTGGTTGATTTTCAATCATGTTCTGGTTGATGCATCACTAAAACTGTATTTAGTGAGCCTCGGATAGGGGAATGACCCCTAACTTACCTCTTAGATACACAAATGCATCCTTAGGTAATGGTTTGGTGAAAATGTCTGCAATTTTCTCTTTTGTATGAATATATTCTAATCTGATTTCCTTTTTCTACACCAATTCTCTGACAAAGTGATATTTAATAGCAATATGCTTGGTTTTGGAATGCATCACTGGATTCTTTGAAATGTTTATTGCACTGGTATTGTCACAAAATATAACAACTGGTTCTTTGATTTCAACCTTCATACCTTCTAATAACTATTTAAACCAAACAATATTTGAACAGTTTACTGCAGCAGCAACATATTCTGCTTTAGCTATGGATTGAGATGTGCAATTTTTCTTTTTACTAGTCCAGGATACCAGTCTTTTTCTAAGAAAAAATGCTCCACCGCTTGTACTTTTTCTGTCATCAATGTTCCTTGCCCAATTAGCATCACTACACACTTTTAAATCTAGATTGCCTCCAAATTTATACCACAAACCATATTCTTCAGTTCCTCTTAAGTATCTTAAGATTCTTTTGATTGCCATCATATGATTTTCTTTAGGTTTTGCTGAGAATCTAGCTACTATACTGACTGCTAAGGCAATATCAGGTCTTGTATGTACTACATACTACAATTTTCCAATCATAGATCGGTATAAGGTCTGATCTACATCTTTTGAATCATCATTTTTGGTAAGTTTCAGTCCAGTACACATGGGTGTACCAACTGGTTTTGAATCTTCCATACCAAACTTCTTAAGTATTTCCTTGATGTATTTAGATTGAGTAATGTATATACCATTCTTGCTTTGCTGAATTTGAAGACCAACAAAGAATTTTATTAAACCAAACATAGACATTTCAAATTCTTTGTTCATTTGCTCTGAAAATTCTTTGCACTGATCCTCATTCCCTGTAAATATAGTATCATCTACAAATATTTCTGCCAATACAATTTTGTCATCTGGTGCTTCTTTAATAAACAGATTGCTGTTATCATTGGCTCTTTTGAAATTAATCTAAATCAAATAGTTATGGAGTCTTTCATACCATGCTCTAGGAGCTTGTTTCAAACCATACAATGCTTTGTGTAACCTGCAGACCATGTCCTTTTTATCTGGATCAACAAAACCTTTAGGTTGTTCAATGTAGACTTCTTCATCAAGAATTCCATTGAGAAATGCAGATTTTATATCCATCTGATATACCTTAAATCTTTTATGTGCTGCATAAGCAAGTAGAGTTCTTACACCTTCTAATCTTGCAACAAGAGCAAAAGTTTCTCCATAATCTATACCTTCTTCTTGAGAATAACCTTTACATACTAATCTAGCTTTGTTTCTAGATACTTGACCATCTTCATTTAGCTTATTACTGAATACCCATTTTGTTCCAATTACATTCTTATCTTTAGGTCTAGGTACAAGAGTCCATGTTTTGTTCTTTTGTATTTGTTCTAATTCTTCATTCATAGCTTCAATCCAACTTTCATTTTCCAATGCATCTTTGATATTTCTAGGTTCAAAATCAGTAAGCAGACATGTACCTTTTAGCTTGCTTCTTGTCATAGTACCATCTGATTTGTTTCCAATGATTTGATCTGGTGTATGATGTCTTTTGACATATTTGGCTAGTATAGGTTCCTTGCCTTTTGAATGATTCATGCTGTTGTCTTCTAGGATCTCTTCTTCAGGTTGCTTAGGCTCGGTAGATATTTTCTCAGTAACTTTAGGCTGAGACTCGGTATGAATTTCTTCCTGTGACTCGCTTTGAATTTCTTCCTGTGACTCGGTTTGAATTTCTTCCTATGACTCGGTTTGAATTTCTTCCTGTGACTCAGTTTGAATTTCTTCTTGTGACTCGGTAATTGTGCTCGGCTCGATAGATATAGTTTCCTCATTGATAGTTGTGTCTGCCAATGTTTCAGGTTCAATGTAAACAAATCTTCTATAGTTCTCAAGTTCCCTTTTTCTTTCTTCTTCAGTCTTTTCTGCAAACTTATCAAATTTTACATGTATACTTTCTATGACTTTGTGAGTAGATAAGTTCAGACATTTGTATGCCTTGCTTCTGCTAGAATATTCTAGGAATATTCCTTCATCACTTGTCACATCAAATTTATTTCTTCTGGATTCTTTTAGGATATAACATTTGCTACCAAATACTTTCATGTAACTTACATTGGGTTTATAGCCATACCATAATTCATAAGGAGTTTTGAATGTGTCTTTCTTCAATTGTACTCAGTTCAAGGTATGAACTGCAGTGCTGATAGCTTCCTTCTAGTACTTTATAGCAATGTTCTTTTCTATCATTAGAGTCCTTGCACAATCCATAATAGATCTGTTTATTCTTTCTGCTATTCCATTCTGCTTAGGAGTTCTAGGAGCTGATACCTGCCTTTCGATTCCTCTTTCAATGCAAAAGTTGTTAAAATCATGGGAGATGAATTCACCACCTCTGTCTGATCTTAAGCATTTCAATCTTTTCCCTATTTCCTTTTCCACTCTTGCCAAGTACCATTTGAACTTTTCAAATGCTTCTGACTTTTCTCTTAAATACATAACAGTCATCATTCTAGAATAATCATCAACGAAAAGAATAAAGAATTTATCTCCAGTATAGCTTTGTATTCCAATAGGTCCACATAAATCAGTATGCACAATTTCCAAAATCTCTTTAGACTGATAGTTCTTACTCTTAAAACTAGTTTTACTCATTTTGCCAATCTGACAATTCTTACATAGACCAGTATTAGGTTTCTTCAAAGTAGGAATGCCTCTAACCTTCTTGAATTTGCTTATTTTTATCATGTTATCAAAATTCACATGACATAACCTTTTGTGCCATAGCCAACTTTTTTCAATTTGAGCAATAAAACATGAATATTCACTGAGATCAAGATAAAATAAGTTACCTTTTGTTTGCTTGCCTGATCCAATGAGTTTTCCTTTTTCATCCAGCAGTCTTGCTTGACCATTCATGAATTCAACCTTGAAACCAGTGTTGATTAGCTATGCTACACTTAGAAGATTATGTTTTAGTCCTTCAACCCAATAAGCATTATCACATATGAGTTCTTTGGTTAATGAGATTCTTCCTTTTTCTTTTATACAACAAGGTTCATTGTTTCCAAATCTTACATTGCCACTATCATAGTCTTCTAGGTATTCAAATTTTGTCTTGTCACCAGTCATGTGGTGTGAACATCCACTGTCTATTATCCATATATCATCTTTGCTTATATGAGAAATAAGTGCCATCTTATCTTCATCATCATCAGATTCATCTTTTATAGCAATAAAGACAATTTCTTCTTCACTATCATCAGAATCTTTAGCCATAAAACATGTTTTCTTACCTTTATCCTTGAATGATTTGAAATTCTTTTGCCATAGTACTTGTGACTTCTCTTCTCTTCCTTGACTTGCTTGTTTGGGCACCTAGCTGCAATATGTCCAATTTCTTCACATGAAAAATAGATTAAAGGAGTTTTACCTTTATATTTACCTTTCCCTTTAGAGTACTTCTTTGCAAGTAATGCTTCTACAATTTCAAGATCACTATCAGAACTTTCTTCTGATACTTCTTCACTTTTTGACTGAACTTCTTTTATTTTCTTGTTTTTCTTTAGTGAAACCTTGGCCTCAAATGCTGATTCAGTATTTTTGGAACTTGGAACATAGTTGTCATAGTTGTCTAATTCAAAGGCTGTCAATCTTCCAACTAAAGCATCCAAAGTTATATTGTGGTTTGTTTCACATCTTCTTTCTTGAATAGCTGATACTCTTATTGCATAGATAGGGAGTAATGTTCTGAGTACCTTACTTATAACAGTTTCATCAGAGATTATTCCTCCAGAAGCTCTAATTGCACTTACACTTGCTTTGATTCTTTCAACATATTTTGCAATGTTTTCATCTTCCTTCATATTCATCTTGTCAAACTATCCTCTTAGGCTTTCTGCTTTGGCTCTTTTCACATTTGCATCACCACCATATATTTTCTTCAGTGCCATCCACATTTCATATGCAGTAGTGCATTCTTTAATATCATCAAATTCTTCATAGCTGAGAACAGATGCAATGTCTATCATCATGGTGTTATGAGTCTTTTTCTCTGCAATGTCTTCAACAGTTAATGCGCCAGTAGGAACTGTGTATTCTTCATCAATGTATTTGCATCCTGAATCACCAATGGAAGCTAGATGAAGTTGCATGAGACCTTGCCATGCTGAGAAGTTATCTCTGTTGAGCTTTGGAATTTCCCTCTTGTAAGACATCCTAATTTTTAGCTTAGGTCCTTGAAACCCTTCCTGCAAGCACCAAAAGCTCTGATACCAATTGATGGAATATGGATGAAGTGACTGAGAGGGGGGGGGGGTGAATCAGTCAACCATAAAACACTTCACTGTTATTTCTTTCCAGATCCCTTAGGATATCTTAATGAATATTATCTGTTTAACATTCGGTAAATAGATTGCAGTAACTTTGTAGATGCAGAAAGTATTAGCAAAATTATCTTTAGATATTCATCAGCACTTGTATATGATTAAGATAGCAATTAAGAACATAAGAGACACAAGATTTAACGTGGAAACCCAATATGGGAAAAACCACCAATGTATCTAGATACTGATTTTCACTTTTCTGAAGTGATGCCTGGTTAGAAGCCAACCCGGTAAAAGGTTACAAAACACACTGTTAGGTGTGACCTTGTTAGAGGATTTAATCACCCTGCTAGGAGTGGCCTGGTAAGAGGTCTTGAAAAAAATTCAATGGAATTGTCACCTTGTTAGAGGATTTACAATATGGTTGTTAAACCAACTCGGTTAAGAGATTTAGAATTCACTGTTACAATAATAAAAAGGTAACAATGAAAATGACCTGTATAATAATGCAACTGCCTTGCTGATTATAGATCTCTATTTTGCATAAGTGTGATCCTTCCTGATCGAATATATCTCTGCTGCTCCTTAAGGATATCTGAACATCCTTCACAAATTCACACACACCTTTCCTGTCTTTCTTCTGTAAAATCTTCTACTGTATATCTTGTTTATTTTCACATTTGACCTTTTATTTATATGATTTTAGATTTGTCAAATCGGCATTACTTAGTATAATAGTCGGCTGAATTAAGCAAACTTTATTTGCAAAAAATCCTTCAAGGGCTGACAGTGCTTGGTGACCATAACTTTCTATAATCTTTCAGAGACCGAGGGAACTCGGTAAACACTGACAATCCTTTACCTTCGATAACTGACTGAACTCGATAAATGCTAACTTTTCTTCGACAACCGACTGAACTTGGTAAATGCTAACTTTTCTTCGACAACCGAGTGAACTTGGTAAAAGCTAACTTTTCTTCGACAACCGAGTGAACTCGGTAAATGCTAACTTTCTTTGATAACCGAGTGGACTCGGTAAGCACTAATTTTACTACCTGGCAGACCGACTGAGCTCGGTAGGTACTGAATGCTGTGGATTATGAAATTGTGTGACATCAAAGACAATACATAATTTGAGTAGCAAGTTCCTTCAGACAATTATTTCCAACACCTTTCTACTTCCTACCTTTAGCCTTACCAATTTCATATAATCTCTAAGGATGCCCTGTTCTAATAATGCAATCTCATTATTCATCCTATCTATTCTAACCAATGCAATACTTCCATAAAATTCTGCCAAACTGCAGCTGAGAACTTGAAGTATGCCTACCTCTAATCACACCTTACTCCTTTCTTTGTGCTTGACCACTTAATACGGAGACATTTAAAACTTAAAAAATACCTGAGAATTCTACAACAAGAACCTTGCTTGTTGATTGGAAGGCAAGGCAGATCTAGAGCTCACCATGCAGCTCCATCAAGTTCTTTCCTTGTAGAAGCACCACCTCCCTAAAGAGGAAAAAATATTCTTTGTTTCTTTTTCCAACCAACACAAAACTACACTAGGTAACATGCACTGTCTATCAGGAAACACACTGATCAAATAGAGAATTCAAAGTCACCACTCAACACTTAGTGAGAAGATATAGTCAATGCCTTTTGTTTATCTGAATTTGTTCTAGACTCTCCCCAGTGGAGTCACCATTTTGTTGGTGACTCGGATGGGCCAAAACAATCTGGTCAAAAAATATGATATGTTGAAATTTGTAACCATAACCAGAGCTCCTATTTTGTTGGTGTCTTTTCCTTGCAGGACCAAGCTTGAATCAAATAGTTGGGCTTAAAACACTGGTTAGGCACTCAAGCTTGACAAGAAAAATAAACCAATTGATGAGGATAGAGAGAAATCCTCCTTCTTTGAGCTCCACATTGACTCAGACAGGTATTGCCTTATCTGCACATTCAAGACACCTCATGACAAACTAAAGGCCTGTAGATAGATTAATGTGGAATAGCTATCAATCTCCTATAGGTATCTTGTACCTCAATGAAGCTAATATCTCATGCAATAGCCCTACTTGCATAGAATGAGACTGAAAGCTAGAGACCTACACTAACAACAGTAAAGGGAAAGGGTGGGATAGAAATGAAATAATTTTAAAGATGAGTTTGAAGGGACCCCTGAGATACCCTAAGTCTTTGATAGACCAGTGCCTTGTACAATGGGCCATAGAGTCAAATACCCTTCTGCAAGAGACAACTATGAAATAAGAACACAACACACTCACCCTGACCAGATCATACATTACCAAACCATCTGTGCACCCAAATATGTTATCACTTATCCAAAGGAAGACCTAGGAACAAGTAATACATTAACCAGCATCCACTGGAAGACAAACATGATGCATCTTTGATACCCCGGCCCATACATATCTGAACACCAGTCCTAGAGTCAGTTGCTTCTGCAAAAACAACTCTATTGTAGACACTCACTGGAAATGCAAGTAGAAAGAGTACACACCCTTGATGTTGTAATCTATAAGTCTAAAACCCAAATGGAGACAATCTGATACAAGAACAAGTATGCTACAATCTCATACATAAGACAAATCTATTACAACATGTACTATATTCTCTGAACCAGCAATGGAGAGAAGAACACCCTATATGCAAAGAGAAGGAGAAAATCTATAGGAAAAAGACCCTTCACATGGAACCAATTCTCCTCAAAAATTTGTAGAAGAAGGAACCCTTACAAAAATGAACAACCTGCAATTTAAACCACTAGCTGCCTTGGAATTCTCATAGAGAATGCAACAAGCTACAGACAACTATGGCTAGGGTTAGGGTTTCAACTGCCCAACCAACTAAAAGAATACATCAAAATTTATTACAGGGGTAGGAAACCAAGTAATCTCAGAGAAATAGATCGAAGAAGATCTCCAATTATGATAATTCTCAGAACAAAGCATAGAAGATCACAGATCTATCAAGAGAGAAAATCAAAACAATCACCCTGAAATCACACCTTGAGCCAACAAAACTATCCTCCTCCACATGACACAAATCCCTACAAACCCTCATGGCACCCTGGACCAGACTGGAATGGTGGAGAAGATCAATCTCACCAATTCTAGCCCCCTCTTTCATCAATTCCAGTCCTTCCTGGTCGCTGGAAATGTCTCTGAGATTCAAATTTGAAATCCAATGACCACATCTATGGTGCTAGCAGCACATCAATGGTCCTAATTCAATCGAAGATTGATAATTAATTCTTGACCGTTAGATCTCATCTTTCTTGGGCTTTAGATCTTCTAACTCATCAAGCACCTCGAGTCAAAATTCCATGAATTGGCGACAAGGCAAAATCCTAGTCATAGAATGAATAGCTTAACCATAGTTGAATCCCATGAACACATGACCACTTCTGTTAAAATATCCCACATACATCATCTGGAAAATTGGTGACAAAGGACTTTTCACCAGTTCGCAGAAAGAAAAGCACCGCCACCAAATCATCCCATGAACCCACGACAAGAAGCAAATTTGTCGGGCCGCTAAACTTTATCCACTCTGCCATTAACTCCACAACCACAACACATGACACCACCTGTTGCCATGCCACAGACCTGGGCCTACCATATGCCACATGTCACACCATCACTCGCTGCAACTGCCGAGTCATCAACATTGGACCCACACCCCGCAAGCCCAAGATCGAATGACGGTTGCATGATCACAAGGGAGAGGGATATTACTCATGATCATGTGGCAACCGTAGATCTCCCACATTATTACTCTACTTAAGAAATATCAGGCCCACCATCTAGCAACTACGTGATTGTGGAAAGCTTAATCGATCACCAGGTTGCGAGATGGTGGGGACTTAACCGCCAGGATTCAGCGACCAGAGAAAATTGCAAGTTGCCAGGTCGCGAGAAGAAAAGTAACCGCTAGGCAACCAAACATAATGAAAAGCTGGGACCATGTGGATAAATGGCAGGTGGTCACATGATCACATGTCAGAAAAGTCTGACATGTAGCCATGCAATGGCCAATCAGAACACATCTCCACCTCCCCTCTGACACCGAGATGACCATGCTCTGCAAATAGAATCAATCACAGGCGCATGATCACAAGGGGAAAGAATATTCCTTGCGATCACATGTTGACTGTTGATCTCCTTTCCTACCGCTTGAAGAAACAAGGCCACCTGCCAACTGCCAAGCATTCAATGACTATGCAACAAACCGTTCGCCAAGTCATGAGATGCTAACTACTAACCGCTAGAAAAGAGGAGATCATGTGACTACACAGCCGCCAGATCACTGAATAAAGACATAATTGCCAGCCAAGATGAATAACAAGAAGAACCAGACCCACATGGATAGGTGGCAGGTGGTCGCATGATCGCATGTCAGAAAAGTCTGACATGCGGCCATGTGATAGCCAATTAGGAAGAGCTTTTGAAGGCCCGGACCCACCTATCATCGCACTTGTGCACTTAAGGAAAGTCGACAGACAGGGAACTGGGAGGTCGAAAACACAAAGTTTTTAACACAGCGGAAGACCGAAAACACATAGAGTTTTCTATGCCAAAGGATAAGCGCACAAAAGTAGGAAGCACAGGGTCGAAAACAACGAAGGTCAAAAACACACAGACCAAAAATATCATGGACTTTTGAAAACATTGTGGGTTTTCGACACTGTGGCAAATTTTGAAATATTTCCAGCAGACCCTAGAACTTTAATATTTTTTTGAGTTTTGGCAATTTAGCACATGCAAATTAGACCAGAGCAAGGTGAAACACAAGGAACACAGGGCAGGACACTTTGAAGAACACTTGCAATGAAAAGGCCAATTTCACAAGATTTTGCAATGACAAAAAATTGGCCTAACAGATTGGGCAGATATGATCGCCAGTTCTCTGAGAGACCAACTTAAACAAGCCTAGGCTAGTAAGAAGGAATTCTTTATGTCCTCCTATTTGATATATTATCTTGCATGCACACAAGATTTATTAGCCATCCAACATGTCCCGTGGAATGAAGACCTTAGCATTTATGAGTATTGTTCCTTGTTAAGAAAGGATAAGATTTTAGAGGATTACAAGAAGGTTCACAATGTTTTTTAGGGAAGATTGTGCCAAAAATTGGTGGGAATTTCAAGTCAAAGAGTCTCATTGAATGCATAGAAGCTGGTTCAAACCTACGGGAGTTTTTATATCCAATTTCTGCACTTTACCTATATTTAGGTCAGAGGTTTTGATGAAGAACCTCTTAGGATTCCAAGATTTTCTTCTGATTGATTTATATTGGTAGAGGTCTGCAGACAATTGTTCACTGTAGTTAAAAATACCCTTCCAAAAGAGAGGTGGCATTCTATGTTTTCGGTTAGGTTGGGAAACTTAGTTTGTAACAATATGATGGATGCCTCAGTAATAGGAAGCAACCTATTGAGTTTTCATATGCAGTTCTATGAATGAAGGAGGGGTTTTGACAATAAGGGCTTTGCCAGAAAGGTTCTAAGTCTAAGAAAATTATCCATCAACCAGTTCAAATATTGAAGACTTATGGGAAGACCTAAGTGATGAAAAAGCAGTCTAAAAATGGGATCACTCTAGACTTGTAGTCCCACAGATCAAGTTGTTGCAGTTGAAGTTTGATATAAGTGGAATAGAAGAGGATGGCTCTGAAACCATAGGTTCAGATATCATCAATCTAGAAGCATGAATTCCTTTAGTCATAAATTGGAAAAGAAAAGAGGAAGATAACATAAAACTAAGAGCTAGAACCATATTTGGGATTACAGAGGCCTGGTTGACATAAAAGAGAAAGAAAGGAGCAAAGAGCCCTCCTCTTGAAAAGTGTACAACAAAATGTACTCTAAAAAATGGAAATCATTTCTCATCTAATGCATCTCCCATGGCTCTTAATGCAAGTAAAGTTAAATCCCCTAAAAAAAAGATAGCTCCTAGCGTACATCCTATTGCACCAAGATCGAGGCCCAGAACAAGATCAGAAAGGCATTTTCAGTGTTGGAGTCTTTTCCTTGCAGGACCAAGCTTGAATCAAATAGTTGGGCTTAGACTCATAGGTCAGGCACTCAAGTTTGACAAGAAAACAAACTAATTGATGAGGATAGAGAGAAATCCTCCTTCTTCTTTGAGCTCCACATTCACTCAGGTGGGTATTGCCTTATTTGCACATTCAAGACACCTCATTGCAAACCAAAAGCCTGTAGATAGATTAATGTAGAATAATAGTCAATCTCCTATAGGTATCCTCTACCCCAATGATAGAAAGTCTCATGCAATAGCCCTACTTGCATGGAATGAGATTCAAAGCCAAAAACCTATCCTAACAATATGAAAGGGAAAGGGTGGGACAAAAAGGAAATGATTAAATGGATGAGTTTGAAGGGACCCCTGAGATACCCTAAGTCTCTGATAGACCAGTGCCTTGTCCAATGGGCCACAGAGTCAAATACCCTATTGCAAAAGAAAGCTATGAAACAAGAACACAATATGTTCAATGTGTTGATGCCTGACATCAATCACACACCATGACCAAACCTCAACTTAGCACCCACTTGTGCATTCAAGCATGCTATTATCCATCAAAGGATTTTGACCCTCCCCTTAGAAGAGACCTATGAAAGGACAATACATTAACCAACATCCACTGAAAGACAAGCATGACCTATCTTTGATATCTCAGCTCATACATGCATAAACATTAACCCTAAACCAGTTACCTCTATGAAGATAACTCTACTTTTAAACATGTAGGCAATGCAAATAGACAAATCAAACACCCTTGATGTATGATTAATGCATTCATAATTCAAATGGAGATAACTCGGTAACAGTAAAAATATATTGAGTCCTCATACATAAGACAAATCTGTTACAATATGTATTATATTCTCTGAGCCAACAAGAGAAAAAAGAACACTCTATATGCAGAGAGAAGGAGAAATCTACAGGAAAAAGACCCTTCACTAGAACCAATTCTCCTCAAAAATTTATAGAAGAAGGAACCCTTACAAAATTGAACCACCTGCCATTTAAACCACTAGCTACCTTGAAATTCTTGGAGAGAATGCAACAAGCTACGGATAGCTAGGGCTAGGGTTTCAACTACCCAACCAACCAAAAGAATACATCAGAATTTAATATAGGGGTAGGAAACCAAGTAATCTCAAAGAAATAGATCAAAGATGACCTCTAATCATGATAATTCTCAGAATAGCGCATAGAAGATCACAAATCTATAAAGAGAGCAGATTAAATCAACCATCCTTAAATCACACCTTGAGCCATTCCAAACTATCCTCCTCCACAAGGCACAACTCCTTGCAAACCCTCAAGGCACCCTGGACCACAATGGAATGGCGAAGAAGATCAATCTCACCAACTCTGGCTCCCTCTGTCATCAATTCCAGTCCTTACTGGTCACTGGAAATGTCTCTGAGATTCAAATTCAAACTCCAACGGCTAAGTCTTGGCACCAGTAGCACATCGGCGGTCCTAATTCAATCAGAGATCAGCAATTAAGTCCCGATCATAGATCCCTCATCTTTCTCGAGCTTCAGATCTTCTAACTCGTCAAGCACCACGGGTTTCATTCTGCGAACTGGTGACAAGGTGAAAACCTAGTCACGGGATGAAATACTTAACTCCTATTATACTCAGTGACCACATGACCATTCATTGCCAAGTCACCAGACCAAATAGCCAACCGCCAAATCATCTTGCGAACTAGCGACAAGAAGGAAAATATTAGCACTGCTAAACTTTATCCACTCCGCCATTAACTCTACAACTGTGACACATGATGCCACCTGTCGCCATGCCATAGACCTGGGCCCACCATACACCACATGTCATGCCATCACTCACCAAATACCACCTAGTCACATACATTGGATCCACGCCCTGCAAGCCCAAGATCGAATAGCGGTCGCATGATCGCAAGGGAGAGGAATATTCCTCACGATCATGCGGCAACCATAGATCTCCCACATTGTTACTCTACTTAAGAAATACCAAGCCCACCATCTAGCGACATCGTGACTGTGGAAAGCTTAACCGCTCGCCAGGTCACCAAATGGTGGGGACGTAACCGCTAGGATTCAGTGATGAGAGAAAACTGCAAGTCACCAGGTTGCCAGAAGAAAACCAACCGCCAGGCAACCAAACACAATGAAAAGCTGGGACCACATGGACAGGTGGCAGGCAGTCGCATGATCACATGTCAAAAAATTTTGACATGCGGCCATGCAACAGCTAATCAAAACACATCTTGGCCTCCCCTCTGACGCTGGGACCACCGCGCTCTACAAACATAATCAATGACAGGTGCATGATCGCAAGGGGAAAGAATATTCTTTGCGATCACACGCCGACCGTTGATCTCCTTTTCTACTGCTTGAAGAATCGAGCCCACTTGCCAACTGCCAAGCATCTAGCAACTTCACAACAAACCACTCACCAAGTCATGAGATGCTAATTGCTAACTGTCAGAAAAGAGGAGATCATGTGACTACATAGTCGCTAGATCGTTGAATAAAGACATAACCGTGAGCCAAGATGAACAATAGGAAGAACCAGACCCACATGGACAGGTGGCAAGTGGTCACATGATCGTATGTCAGAGAAGTCTGACATGCGGCCATGCAACAACCAATCAGAGAAGAGCCTTTGAAAACCTGGGCCCACCACCCATCGCACTTGTGCACTTAAGGAAAGCTGACAGACAGTTAACTAGGAGGTCAAAAACACACAAAGTTTTTGACATAGCGGAAGACCGAAAACACGCAGAGTTTTCGACGCCAAAGGATAAGCGCACAAAAGCAGGAAGCACAGGGTCAAAAACAATGAAGGTTATTGGTAAAAGATAAAAAAAACACAGACCGAAAACATCATAGACTTTCAGAAACACTATGGGTTTTCGACATTGTGGCAAATTCTAAATTTTGTTTCCTTGCAGACCTTAGAATTTGAAAATCTTTCTAGGTTTTATGAATTAGCACATGAAATTTGGACCAGAGCAAGGTGAAAAAATGGAGAACATAGGGTAGGAGGCAATGAAGAGCACTTGCAAGGAAAATAGGCCATTTTCATAAAGTTTTTCTATGACAGAAAAATGGCCTAACAGTGGCTCTAGTTAGGGATGCATGGCTCTTGCATGCATGACAAGAATTCAGAATCACTGGGAGAGTAGACCACCAATTGGACAAAAAGGCAAGGACCTCAAAAAATAAAGAGCAGATAAAAAATATGGGCCATGAAAACACACAATAGGAAGGGGAAAGATATTTACAAAATGTACATTTTATACAGAAATCTGTAGCAACAAACAAGAGTTAGTTCTTGCCTCTGTCAAAAACTTGATTTTCATTCCTTCCTTCATGTTGCACATCAGATATTTTGTCTTCATTTGTTTCAATAGGTCTATCAACATGTTCAACCAGCATATCAGGAAGAACAAAGTAGCTTTCTTAATAGTGCATGTAAAATTTTTTGGCACTCTCTCCATCCTGCTCACTATGAAAGTATGATTCAGCATGCCAATGGTCAGCACCTCTATACTGAAATTGATCTTCACCTACTGAATTATGCATGCTATCAACTGGAAACACAAAAGCCTCATACTCTACCTACAGAAAGGCCTCATCTAGATCCTGTCTTTGCATTTCCACAGGTGTAACCGGCTGAACCTCAAAAGAATGGTCAGATTGATACCCACAGATGGAGAATGAACACCCTGATTCAACTGGATCTGAAACCTCCACATGCTCCTCAAACAAAAGATTGAAAACTTCATGCAATACACCTTGTTGAACATCATGACAAAAAATGGGCTGATAGTCAAACTCATCATTGTATAAAGCATTGGAAAACACCTTAAAATCAGCACCCATCTCAACCTCATGGAGACTCACAACACATGAAGAAAAATAAGAACCATATGAAGACTCACTGATATCACATTGAATTATTTTTTCTTTATCTTCATACCTTGATGATGAATCATCGTCAGCATCTTCACTATCCAAAGAATGTTCACTTCCATCATCACTTTCCTCTTCCCATGTTGCATCTGACTCATAAGAAGACACCACACCCTCACTATCTTCATCACTCTCAACATCAACACTTAAGAACATGACCCTAAGTGCATCCTCAAGCTCAAGGCTGTCATCACTAAGTATCCAATCCCTAACACATATGTAATACTTTTCCCACAAAGCATTTGACCAACTGGTTGACTCATGAAAATAGAGCTCCAAGAATAAACTAATGAACTCAGATTCAGGAAACTCAACATCCTCAAGAAGCTCATCATACACCTCACAAAATCTATCATAAAATAGAGATATGGATAGATCCTGTCTACTTCCCACTTTTAATCTTACTAATCTCATGGAATCCCTAAGGATGCCCTATTCTAATAATGCAATCTCATTATTCATCCTATCTATTATAACCAATGCAATACTTCCATAAAATTCTGCCAAACTATAGCTGAGAACTTGAAGTATGCCTACCTCTAATCACACCTTACTCATTTCTTTGTGCTTGACCACTTAATAAGGAGACATTTAAAACTTGAAAAATACTTGGGAATTCTACAACAAGAACCTTGCTTGTTGATTGGAAGGTAAGGTAGATCTAGAGCTCACCATGTAGCTCCATATAGTTCTTTCTTTGTAGAGTCACCACCTCCCTGAAGAGGAAAGAATATTCTTTGTTTCTACTCCCAACCAACACAAAACTACACCAAGTAACATGCACTACCTATCAGGAAACACACTGATCAAATAAAGAACTCAGAGTCACCATTTTGTTGGTGACTCAGATGGGCCAAACCAATCTGGTCAAAAGATATGATATGTTGAAATTTGTAACCATAACTAGAGCTCCTTAATAGGTTTTCCTTATTTTCTCCCCAGTAGAGTCACCATTTTGTCAGAGTCTTTTCCTTGCAGGACCAAGCTTGAATCAAATAGTTGGGCTTAGACTCATAGGTTAGGCACTCAAGCTTGACAAGAAAAACAAACCAATTGATGAGGATAGAGAAAAATCCTCCTTTGAGCTCCACATTCACTCAGGCAGGTATTGCCTTATCTGCACATTCAAGACACCTCATTGCAAACCAAAGGCCCGCAGATAGATTAATGTAGAATAGCAATCAATTTCCTATAAGTATCCTATACCCCAATGATAGAAAGTCTCATGCAATAGCCCTACTTGCATGGAATGAGATTCAAAGCCAGAAACCTATCCTAAAAACATGAAAGAGAAAGGGTCAGACGGAAAGGAAATAATTTTAAATGGATGAGTTTGAAGGGACCCCTGAGATACCCTAAGTCTCTGATAGACTAGTGCCTTGTCCAATGGGCCACAGAGTCAAATACCCTATTGCAAAAGAAAGCTATGAAACAAGAACATAATATGTTCAATGTGTTGATGCATGACATCAATCACACACCATGACCAAACCTCAACTTAGCACCCACTTGTGCATTCAAGCATGCTATTATCCATCAAAGGATTTTGACCCTCCCCTTAGAAGAGACCTATGAAAGGACAATGCATTAACCAGCATCCACTGGAAGACAAGCATGACCTATCTTTGATATCTCAGCTCATACATGCATAAACACTAACCCTGAACCAGTTACCTCTGTGAAGATAACTCTACTTGCAAACACGTAGGCAATGCAAATAGACAAATCAAACACCCTTGATGTATGATTAATACATTTAAAATTCAAATGGAGATAGCTCGGTAATAGTAAGAATATATTGAGTCCTCATACATAAGACAAATCTGTTACAATATGTATTATATTCTCTAAGCCAACAAGAGAAAAAGGAACACTCTATATGTAGAGAGAAGGAGAAATCTACAGGAAAAAGACCCTTCACTAGAACCAATTCTCCTCAAAAATTTGCAGAAGAAGGAACCCTTACAAAATCGAACCACCTGCAATTTAAACCACTAGCTGCTTTGAAATTCTCAGAGAAAATGCAACAAACTATGGACAGCTAGGGCTAGGGTTTTAACTACCCAACCAACCAAAAGAATACATCATAATTTAATATAGGGGCAAGAAACCAAGTAATCTCAAAGAAATAGATCAAAGATGACCTCTAATCATGATAATTCTCAGAACAACATGTAGAAGATCACAAATCTATCAAGAGAGGAGATCAAATAAACCACCCTTAAATCAGGCCTTGAGCCATTCCAAATTGTCATTCTCCACATGGCACAAATCCCTGCAAACCCTCAAGGCACCCTGGACCATAATGGAACGGTGAAGAAGATCAATCTCACCAACTCTGGCTCCCTTTGTCATCAATTCCAGTCCTTACTAGTCGCTGGAAACATCTCTGAGATTCAAATTCAAACTCCAATGGCTAAGTCTTGGCACCATCAGCACATCAGCAGTCTTGATTTGATCAGAGATTAGCAATTAAGTCCCGGCTATAGATCCCTCATCTTTCCTAGGCTTCAGATCTTCTAACTCATCAAGCACCATGGGTTTCATTCTAGAAACTGGCGACAAGGTGAAAACCTAGTCATGGGATGAAATACTTAACTCCTATTATACTCAGTGACCACATGACCACTCATCGCCAAGTCACTAGACCAACTAGCCAATTGCCAAATCATCTTGTGGACCAGCGACAAGAAGGAAAATATCGGCACCGCTAAACTTTATCCACTCTACCATTAACTCTGCAACTACGACACATGATGCCACCTATCACCACACCACAGAACTAGTCCTGCCATATGCCACATGTCATGCCATCACTCACCAAATACCACCTAGTCACCAACACTAGATCCATGCCCTCCAAGCCCAAGATCAAACGGTGGTCACATGATCGCAAGGGAGAGGAATATTCCTCATGATCATGCAGCAACCATAGATCTCTCGCATTGTTACTCTGCTTAAGAAATACTGGGCCCACCATCTAGCGACATCACGACTGTGGAAAGCTTAACCACTTGCTAGGTTACTAGATGGTGGGGACGTAACCACTAGGATTTAGTGACCAAAGAAAACCGCAAGTCACCAGGTCACCAGAAGAAAACCAACCGCTAGGCAACCAAACACAATGAAAAGCTGGGACCATATGGACAGGTGGTAGATGGTCACATGATCGCATGTTAGAAAAGTTTGACATGCAGCCATGTGATAGCCAATTAGAACACATCTCCACCTCCCCTTTGATGTCAGGACCACCGGGCTCTACAAATAGAATCAATGGTAGGCGCATGATCGCAAGGGGAAAGAATATTCCTTATGATCACATGCCGACCGTCGATCTCCTTTCCTACCACTTGAAGAATTGAGCCCACTCACCAACCGCCAAGCATCCAACGACTTCATGATAAAGCACTCACCAAGTTATGAGATGCTAACTGCTAACCACCAAAAAGAGGAGATCACGTGACTACACAGTCGCTAGATCACTGAATAAAGACATAACCGCTAGCCAATATGAAGAACAGGAAGAATCAGACCCACATGGATAGGTGGCAAGCAGTCGCATGATCACATGTCAGAGAAGTCTAACATGCGGCCATGTGATAACTAATCAGAGAAGAGCCTTTGAAAACCCAGGCCCACCACCCATCGCACTTACACACTTAAGGAAAGCCGGCAGACAGGGAACTGGGAGGTCAAAAACATACAAAGTTTTTGACATAGTGGAAGACCAAAAACACATAGAGTTTTCAACACCAAAGGATAAGTGCACAAAAGTAGGAAGCACAGGGTCAAAAAGAATGAAGGTTATTGGTAAAAGATAAAAAACACACAGACCGAAAACATCATGGACTTTCAGAAATACTGTGGGTTTTCGACACTGTGGCAAATTTTAAATTTTATTTCCCCATAGACCTTAGAATTTGGAAATATTTCTAGGTTTTGTGAATTAGCACATGAAATTTGGACCAGAGCAAGGTGACAACATGGAGAACATAGGGCAGGAGGCAATGAAGAACACTTGCAAGGAAAATAAGCCATTTTCATAAGGTTTTTCTATGACAGAAAAATGGCCTAACACTCAGATGGCATCTCTAGGACCTGACTGCCTAGACATTGAGATCAATGATGATGACATTTCTTTTTCACTAGATCAACAACAAAAGATTTGGGAGATTCCTACTAGTAATCTAGAAGAACTTCAAGCTAAGAGCACTCCTGTCAAAATGCCTAACAATTGGATAGTTACCGGTTTAGTTCCTCCTTGGCTAAGTGAAATAGTAAGTAAAAGGAAGAGCTATAAGACCATTTCGCTACTTGTGAAAGAGATTTTCACCAAGTATGCTGCATGGAATCCTAAAGCTAAAAGGATGAAGAGTGATGCAAGATTATCCAATGATCCATCTATTGGAAAGGTGACTATAAAAATAGCAACTTAAAAACCTAAAGAGGGGATCTAGGAACCAGAGGTGGAAGACTTTGAAGTCACTAAAATGGAGTTTTGTGTTTTATCTATGGACTCCAGGGACCATCTCTTCAAGTTCTCAGTGGATCATATGCTTGGGCAGTCTCAAAAAGATGTTAGGGTGAAGCGGGAATTGAAACAACTTCCGGCTACCATGGCTGAGTTTCTTTCCTCCCTCCCTGATGTTTGGGCATTTCCACTGGCCTAGTCTCCACAGGACTTTGATCCAAATTCAATTGAAAACCAAAGGTTAGTGAAATAGATGCAATAAGGTAGGGTTCTGATGGAGGTCATGAAATCCTGGATAAATAGTATAATTGATGAAGGGAGTGCATTCATCTGAGAATTTATATCTACTTGTTTGGATGGAGAAGGGTTAGTCGGTGAAATTCAAATTTTAGTCCCAAGCTGGGAAATGGAGGAGGAGAAATGCACAGAATTTTTGACATAGGTTTGGGAGATAGAGACGTATGGCGTAACTCAATTCCTAGCAGAAAATCCACTGAAGTTGGTAGACCCTTGTATGCTATTCATCTTGAAACATAATCTTGGCTGGAAGAGCACAATGTTTAAATTTACAATCTCCCAATTCAAAGCGATAGAGAAGGAGGTGCTAGACATGCATGCAAATGCCCTAAAGGATATCAAGATAGTGAACCGTTTGAGTGTTTTACAAATTGATGAAGGCAATAGGGATGCAGATGCCATGGCTAAAGTTTTTTCAGATACCATGAATGCTCTTAAAGAAAGTGAGACACCAATGATTCAGAACTTCACCAAGATAGCAAATGTGGAATCCATGTTGTTGTTGAATAGAGGCCAGTTACCGAAATAGTCGTAGAGGATTAAGGAGTTAAAATGGGAGAAGAATGTGTGTTAGACAAAGATGATAGGTCTAAAGAATCTACATTCTTAGCTGACTCAAGAACTAGTGAATGTGTTCTGAACTTGGAAGCTCATAAAAAATGCCACGTCTAAAGACCTTGGAGGGAATTAGCTTTTTTTGGGATAGCATTTATCTTTCTATTTTTAAAAGACATGTGTCTTGAAACTCTCATTTTAGTTGTATAACTGGTTTTTAATAGTTTTTCTAGTGTCTGAGAGGTCAGATTTTTCTGGAGGCTCTCTCGGACCTAAAACTATAAATGCTGGAGCATTAAACTATTTAAGGGTTAGAAAATATAGATAGAGAAGTAGATTATTTTTTCTGAATAGATAGTTTTTAGTAGTCTCTTAAGTTTTGAAATAGTTCGTGACTTATTTTGATTAGAATTTGATCTGATTAGATATAAATATAAAAATGCATGGTTTGATTTAGATATTTGAATTGAAATCTGTAATGTATTAGTTACTTTGAGAGTTGTTACATTTTATCTATGCATGTATTATTTATGTTTAGTCACTTTTGGATTCTTTCTAGTTATTTCCCCTTTAGTTATTTTATAAAACCTTTTCTTTAGAAGCAAATTAGTTGATTTTTGTTTCTTCATAGTATGAGTCTTTTGCCTGATTATTCTTGAGATCACCTCAATACCTAAGAGTATCTGAGCATTCCTTCCACACTTTCTAGTTAAAAGTGTATGCATTTACTTTTTTGTTGATAATTCATTGAATATCTGACAAGGAAGCTAAAACTTTAAAATTTAGAGGGAAGCAATCTTTGATGCTTACCCAACTGTTGATCAATTATTTATCTTCTGAGGCATAGAGTTTTTACTGATTTCATTTTAGAAGAGGAAGGAAAATCTGTTCGCCAACAGATTTTTTATGACTCTACTGGGGAGAGTCCAGTATAAAATACTAGGTTCTCCATTTGTTACAATGCTACAAAATGGGTCACTACACAATGATGTGTTTCCAGTGCTTCAACTTAATCTAGGGTTTGAAGCCACACAAGAAGACCTAATTTCAAGCCTTGCTACAGTAGTGTGGAAGTTTAGGTGCAGCAATTAGGAGTTTCATAAAGTTCAAGAGGTGCTTGAGAGGGAAGAAGAAATAGCTGAATGCCTGAGGGGTGTACCAGTTTCTCGAGAAGAAGTGATAGTAAATAAACTTGCACATGCTCCTACAATAAATTAAGGTAAGAACTAAATACTAAAGCTTCTAGAAAAGAGGTACACAAGAGGTGATCAGAGTAGGGGATTAGTAGATGAAGACTTTGAAGCATTGAGAAATCTAAGTTTTGCACCTGATCGGGATACCCCTAAGAAAAAGAAGACCCAAACCTTTAGCCGACCCTCATCACCTCCATCTAGCCCTATTGTTCCACCCACTTTCCAAGCTATTGTATCACCATGTATTATGGTACCTACTATTCTTAATATCCAACCTTTGAATTTCCAGTTACCCAACATGGCTGCCAATCAACCCTAGGGTCAGAATATTGGCCTACAGAACTTAGGAGCTAAACCCCATGGGGATCTACCTAAAGGTTCTAATCAAGTCTTACCCAAGTTCAACAGAGATGGGAAGGTAACCACCAATGATCATCTCAGTGCTTTCCATACTGCTTGTGGTGTTATTAGTGTTCCACCTGAAGAGGTAGCTGTCAGGCTCTTTGTTAGAACCTTAGTTGACACTACAACTGACTGGTTTAGTCATTTACCCAATGGTTTAATCACTAATTGGAATGACATGATAAATGCTTTTGAAACAAGATTTAAAAATCCTGATAATGATATTTCATTATTGCTTCAACTTAGTTAATTGAAAAAAGAAATACATGAACCTATGCGGGAGTTTGTGGCTAAATTTAACAGACTATTGCAGAGAATACCTACAAATTCCACACCAAGTGATGAAAATAAGATCTTCTTGTTGAATGTAGTACCACCTGATATAAGCTTCCACCTTTTGAAAGATGGTGTGGCCGATTTGGTTGCTACACAAAGACAAGCCATTCAGCTTGAAGATACACTCATAACGACTGGAAAATGGAAGAGAGAAGTTCAAGCCTCAGGAAGATCCTCATCCTCTACAACAACAGATCCTTTGATGTAGAGGTTGATGAATGATATGTCTATGCTCAAGAGACAATAGAATAAGGCTAGTTCTCCATACAAATCCCTTTATCAGGATGGTAGCCGAAGACAATATAATCAACCTCTGGGAAAAAATCCTCTCTTGTCGAGTTCACAAACTAGATTGTAGATTGAATCCACAGCAAAGGAAATGATGTGTTCTTTTCATCTAACAACTAATCATGATGGAGAAAATTTTCTCGATTGGTTAAGATGTATTCAAATTAATGCAACAAAGGATACTATTGGTATAAAAGAGTTGTAGGAAGAGAAAGACTCACCTGATATTGGTTTATCCAGTTCTTTTTATCTGGAGTATGAGCTAGGCTCTGACAGAGGTGGAAGTGTTTTAGCAACTCTACAAGATCTTGCTTGTGCTATTCTAACAAGAAATCAGAGAACGCAAAAATTTTTCCCTGGTTCAATTGCTGCTAATGTTGATGCTAAATGTAAAGATGGAAATGGAGAGGCTCTTGCATGTCAAAAAGGTCCTGAAGTAAAGATCTTACCAAGAGGTAATCCAATTCTTTCTTCTCCTTTTGGCTTTGTTGAATTATGTAAAACAACCACAATCTCCATTTCCCCTACCGAATACCTAAAAATGAATCCCAAGGAGCTGGACAAACTGGTAAAATATGTTAAAGGGGAGTCAAGTTCAAGTTCCCAATTAGATAAGCCTCTCATAGGAAAGACGACCATAGTTGAGGAGCCCCTTGTCTTTAAGCCCCAAGACACTCCACCTACACTAGGAGATTGTCCATTTGTTAATTTAATTGAAAGTGAAATGGAAGAAAAGAAGCCTAATCCCTTCTATATCTCCTTGTTGTTGAATGGCTAGAAACTTAGCAATTGTATTATCGATTTTGGTGCATCAGATAACATCATGCCTACCCCGGTTGCAAGAGCCCTAGGTCTCACCTTCACTAAAAACTTTGTCCATTGTTATTCTATGGATGGGAAACAAGTATCGTTAATTGGTCAGGTCAAAGATTCCCAAGCTGTTCTTGCTGCGTACCTCGACAAGTGTCTAAAGTTGACTATCCTGGTAGCAGATATTCCAACTAGCTATGGTATGCTACTTAATAGAACCTTTTGCAAATATTTAGGAGGAGACATTAAGATGGACTGGTCAAAGGCCATGATCCCAGTTGGTAAAAAGAAAGTAAAACTTGAACTCGAGCCTAAAAATAAATATACTGTGGTGCCCTCGGATAATCCAAAAGCTCAAATTTTGTATGAGGAGTGTCACTTTGGCAACTATGTCATTTTAGTTGATCTTGAAAAGGATGATGAAAATTATTCTCTAAAAGAAGAGGATATATGGAAGATGGATTTTGATGACAGCTGCTCCAATTCAAGTTCAGGTGTGGGGTAGTTCTTTTCCCCCCTAATGAAGAGTGTATTCCTCTTTCTTTCAAATTAGATTTTAAAAATACTAACAATACTATAGAATATGAAGCTTTATTGCTGGGATTGGAAGAGGCAAAGATGAGGGGAGTTAAGAAATTGGTTGTAAAGGGTGATTCTGAGTTAATCATGAAGTAGGTGAGAGGGCAATTCTCTGTTAAGAATGAAAAGGTAAAGCACTACAAGAATTTGGTATGGGATGAGATCAATTTCTTCGACACTTTCTCCATAGAATTTATACCCAAAAATTAGAACACTAGAGCAGACACCTTGGTGCTATCGGCTTCATTATTGTTGCCTCACCCTAACTTTAAAACTCAAAAATATCAAATTGAGATGATCTACAAGCTGAGAATACCTGATAATGTGGAGTATTGATAGGTCTTTGATAGTGACTCCTAGCTTAGAGATTTCCTAGAATGTGCCGCAGGTTTTTCTGATATATATTTTGAATGATCTAACAGTGAGTGCAAAGAAGTCTACCAAGATGCTATAGACAGTGATGGAGTGATTCAGTAGAAAGGAAACAAAATTCCCAAAGGCCTCATCTCTCTAGAACATTTGTTTAGAAGAAAAGATGATAGTACTATCAAAGAGAAGGTGTCTCATGTGCATAATTCCAAAGAGTATGACAAGATTGATATAGGAGATCAGGGTGATCCAAAATGGATTTCTATTGGTCAGACATGTACTTTGTCTGAAAAAGAGGACTTGAAGAGGCTACTCATAGAATATAGAGATGTCTTCTCTTGGGGGTATGAGGACCTGAGGAATTTTAGAGGAGGCCTATTTAAACATCAAATCCCTTTGAAGCCTGGTGTTACCCCATTTCATCAAAAGTTAAGGAATTACAATCCGAAAGTATCTGAAGCCATATTGAAGGAAGTGGAAAAATGCTACAAGCTAGGATTATCTATCCCATCCACCATTTGACTTGGATCACCAATATAGTTCTTGTGAGAAAAAAGAATGGCGAGATCAGGATGTGTTGATTTTTGTAACCTGAACCAAGCAAGTTTGAAGGACAGCTATGCATTTCCCATCATGGAGCATGTTCATGTTAGGAATAGTCCCAAGAGATAACTGAGAGGGGGGGGGGTGAATCAGTTATCTAAAAGATTCAATTCTTTATCCATTAAGTATACTTAAACATAAGCATAAACATAATGAAAGAACATTTGAATGCAACACTAATATTTTGGTTATGGGGAAACCCAAATAGGTAAAAACTCCGGTGGGAATTGACACCCACTAATATTCTGTACTAGTGTATTATGATCCTTGCTAGAAGATCCTTTACCTTGTTAGGAGTAACTTTACAATATATTAAGTACAGTAGACCTAGTCAAGGGTCAGACCCTGTTAGGGGAGAGGACGCACTATCCAAGAGCTCACTACTCAAAGGGGTGAAGGCTACAACTTTTTGAATAACAGATACACACTATATCTAGATCTTGGTGAACTGCACTTTGACCTGCTTGTCTAGATCAGTTCCAATGTATAGCACAAGTTCTCTACTTGGTCACATAGACCTTCTTCTGATGGTTCCACACTTCACACACTCCAGTGGGGTGAACCCACAATAGTGGGTTACACTTTTTTGCCTGAACGGACACTCAAGTCTACATTTTGAGAAAAACTTTCAGATTCAGATGCATATTGTCATTAAACTATTTGAAATCAGAAGATGAAGTAAACTAGAGTCTTTTAAGATTTTCTATCTAGATTCTAAATATATTTTTTATTTTTATTTTTGAATTGATTTGAATGGTTTTTTCTTTTTCCCACAAAAATTGGTATGTTGCTGAAAATGTCAATTTCAAAGAGTTACATTGTTTTCATAGAGCATAACTTGTTTTCTAAAATATATATCAGTGTGATTATTTTGCAATTAGTTTTTTAACATCCATATAGAGGGCATGCAATTGGTTTCATGACATTATCATTATTATTTCATATTTTATTAACATTTGAAGTTGACTAAACCGTAATTTTGACATACCTTGACTACATAGCTTATAACTTGTCGTGTATTAGTCCAATTTTTTTTTAATTATTTTTGATAGAAAGATAACCTAAATACCTAGGGCATAGATATTTTTTAGAATTTTTTTCCTCTCATTTACTATTTTTCCATAAGTGTCAAACATAGAGGTAGACATACGATGAAATATCTATGTTTAGTAAAACTAACAAAATAAAGTCATAATAAACTTAATATATATTAATATTATAATCATTGGAAAGATTTTTCTCAATATTACCTTACTACATAGATAAGTTTGTCAAATGGATTCATCCGATCTGCCAAAAGATAAAGTCAAAGTGATTTTTTGTCAGCATTTTAATAGGTGCAAAGGAGAATCCATTGCAGGAATGAATGAGGAGTATACATGTTATATCAATGTTTTTTTAATCTAAGAGACTTTGAGCTAACCATTTGTAATTAATTCCTTCAAATGGAACTTCTCAAGGCTTAAATAATCATATTTTATTAAAAATCTATTATTTCAGCAAAAATCAGCATGTCTAAAAAAGTGTAACCCACTATTGTGGGGTCACCCTCTGCTCTGCTCTTCTTAATCAACCATGAACCACACTCAAGCAATCACAATTAATGACTGCCTATAAATATCTTTCCTCTAAATGATATAATCAAGTTAGCCTATTAGAACCACCTTGAAATCATATTAGAGAAACCATAACAAACTTCAATAGACATTCTGTCAGCTCTATTATGCATGCAACATTCTGGGACCTATCTTAATAAGATAACTGTAGACGCATGCTACACACTGTCGACTTTACTAAAACAATTGGATCTTTCTCCATAACTTGAATTAACTCATGCGCTCTTAGCCAAACATAAAAAGCTTATCTCTAAGCTTAACTCTAGGGGTGCATACCATAAAGATAGGTGCAACTCAGGAACCAATAAAATATCTGTCAGCTCCTCAGAACAAACATAGGAAACTGCTACTAGTGAATAGAAACTGCATAACTTCACTTGCGTTCATCATCAAACTATGTGTCCATAACTAAAATATCACTAAAATGTCTCCATCATATATATCCAAGGATGCACATCTCCATGATAAATGTATGGACAACTATACATAGAACATTGCCTATAACTCTGTCAGGAACACTGCTGACATAAGCTACTATATAATTGTCTATACTAATAGTTAACCTATGCGCCCATGATATCATGCTGATATCATGTTCATGCAACACATACTAAGATCTTACTACATAAGACTTCTACAGATGCTACTTTCCATATGTTGTCATCAATGACAAACATACAATCAGGACTAGTCTGTTGGCAAATCTCCAACAATCTCCCCCTTTGGCATTGATGGCAACATGTGGAATGAAAAACCACCACCAACCCAAATGAATATTTATTTTATAACATTCTCTATTTCCTCTTCAAAACTCCCCCAAAGATGAATCCTCCACCTGTTGCAATATTTTCTAACATTCTCCATATCCTCAAGTGAACTACTGTCATAAATGAATACTTCTCCCCCTTAGTATATCACTCATTCTCTTTCTTTCTATTTTTCATGAATCTATAATACTCCCCCTTTGACATCAATGGCAAAGGGTGCCATTCATTTTAAGCACCAGTACTACTCCTAAAGTAGAGTAGTCCACCTTCCATTAGTCCTTGAGGATTGATGCCTTTCATTCTTTCTTCTTAGCAAAATCAGGGAAGGGAATTACTCCCAACTTCTCCCTGAGATACTCAAAGTATCCTTTGGAAAGGGCTTTGTGAAAATGTCTTCCAACTGATCTTTAGTACTCACATAGTCCAACTTGACTTCTTTCTCTCCAACTTTCTCTCTTAGGAAGTGATACTTGATCTCAATGTGCTTTGTCTTTGCATGAATCATAGGATTTTTTGACATATTGATAGTGCTAGTGTTATCACAGTGAAATGCCAAGTCTATTACCAAGTAACATTGCTCCACCTCATGTATTATTTTTGTAATCAATGCATCCTGCCCAATCTACATCTGTATACACATGAAGTTCAATATTATCTAAATTAGGATACCATATACCATAGTCTATAGTGCCTTGAAAGTATCTAAATATTTTTTTTACTACCATGAGATGAATTTGTTTAGGCTCTGCTACAAATCTTCCAACTATTCCAATTGCATTAGAAATATCAGGTCTGATTTGAGTAAGATAAATAAGTTTGCCAATCATAGACTTATACAAAGTTATATGAACTATTGGTGAGTCATCTTCCTTTGTAAGCTTGCATCCAGTAATCATAGGAGTCCCTACTGGCTTGCAATCATCCATCTTGAATCTCTTTAATATTTCTTTCACATACTTAGTCTGATTAATGAAGAGACCTTTCTCTGTCTGCTACACATTCAATCCCAAAAAGTACTTGATAAGGCCAATCATACTCATCTCAAATTCCTTTTTCATCTCCTTAGAAAATTCAACACTAATTTTGTCATTACCTCCAAAGATAATGTCATCAAAAAATATAGCTACAAGTAGTAAACCTTCAAATGTCTCTCTAATGAATAGATTACAATCTACTGATCCTTTCTTGAATCCAATCTTTGTTAAGTATCCATCTAGTCTTTCATACCATGATCTAGGGGCTTGCTTAAGTTCATAGAGGGCCTTCTTCAATCTACATGTTGGTGTCCTTTTCCTTGCAGGACCAAGCTTGAATCAAATAGTTGGGCTTAGACTCAGGTTAGGCACTCAAGCTTGACAAGAAAAACAAACCAATTGATGAGGATAGAGAGAAATCCTCCTTCTTCTTTAAGCTCCACATTCACTCAGGTGGGTATTGCCTTATCTACACATTTAAGACACCTCATGACAAACTAAAGGCCTGCAGATAGATTAATGTGGAATAGCTATCAATCTCCTATAGGTATCTTGTACCTCAATGAAGCCAATATCTCATGCAATAGCCCTGCTTGCATGGAATGAGACTGAAAGATAGAGACCTATCTTAACAAAAAGAAAGGAAAATGGTGGAAATGAAAGGAAATGATTTTAAAAATGAGTTTGAAGGGACCCCTGAGATACCCTAAGTCTCTGATAGACTAGTGCCTTGTCCAATGGGCCACAGAGTCAAATACCCTACTGCAAGAGACAACTATGAAACAAGAAAGTAATAGATTCAATGTGTTGATGCCTGACATCAATCACACACCATGAACAAACCTCAACTTAGCACCCACTTGTGCATTCAAGCATGCTACTATCCATCAAAGGATTTTGACCCTCCCCTTAGAAAAGACCTATGAAAGGACAATACATTAACTAGCATCCACTGGAAGACAAGCATGACCTATCTTTGATATCTGATCAGCTCATACATGCATAAACACTAACCCTGAAGTAGTTACCCCTATGAAGATAACTCCACTTGCAAACATGTAGGCAATGCAAATCGACAAATCAAACACCCTTGATGTATGATTAATACATTCAGAATTCAAATGGAGATAGCTTAGTAATAGTAATAATATACTGAGTCCTCATACATAAGACAAGTCTGTTACAACATGCACTATATTCTCTAAACCAGCAATGGAGAGAAGAACACTCTATATGCAGAGAGAGAGAAATCTACAGGAAAAGGACCCTTCACATGGAACCAATTCTCCTCCAAAATTTTGCAGAAGAAGGAACCCTTACAAAATTGAACCACCTACAATTTATACCACTAGCTACCTTGGAATTCTTAGAGAGAATGCAACAAGCTTAGGGATAGCGAGGGTTAGGGTTTCAACTACCCAACCAACCAAAAGAATACATCAAAATTTATTACAGGGGCAGGAAACTAAGTAATCTTAGAGAAATAGATCAAAGATGACCTCTAATCATGATAATTCTCAGAACATCGCATAGAAGATCACAGATCTATCAAGAGAGCAAATCAAATCAACCACCTTGAAATCATGCCTCAAGCCAAGAAAAACTATCCTCCTCCACATGGCACAAATCCTTGCAAACACTCATGGCACCCTGGATGACACTGGAATGGTGGAGAAGTTCAATTTCACCAACTCTGGCCCCCTCTGTCATCAATTTTAATCCTTACTAGTCACTTGAAATGTCTCTGAGATTTGAATTTGAACTCCAATGGCTAAGTCTTGGCGCTCGTAGCAAATCGGCGGTCACGACTCGATCGGAGATCAGAAATTAGGTCCCAACCGTAGATCTCTCTACCTTTCCCAAGCTTTAGATCCTCTAACTCATCAAGCACCTTAGGTTAACCCTCAGCGAACTAGCAACAAGGTGAAAACCTAGTCATAGAATGAAAAGCCTAACCACAGTTGAATCCCACAAACACACGACCGCTCATCACCAAGTCACCAGACCAACTAGTGAACCGCCAAATCATCTCGTGAACTAGTGACAAGCAGGAATTTATCAGGCTGCTAAACTTTATTCACTCTGCCAAACCTCAGACCCCACCATTAACTCCACAACCATGATTCATGATGCCACCTGTCACCACGCCATAGACCTGGGCCTGCCACACACCACATGGCATGCCATCACTCGCTGCAACAACTGAGTCACCTCTACCATAAGACCCACACTTTGCAACCCTAAGATTGAATGACAGGTGCATGATCATAAGGGGTCTGACACCTCCCATGAGATCATGCGCCAACCACTAGATCTGCCATGCCATCCTCTCCGCAGAATCTCCCGGGCCCACTGCAAACAAATCTGTCGGCATCAAATCAGATAGTGGGCACATGATCGCAAGGAAAAAGAATATTATTTGCGATCGCACGCCGACCATAGATTAAAATCATTAACACAAGCCCCACTGAGACATCTAACCATCACCACATGGACCAATTGGAAGATGTAACATCACCACCTCGCACGACCACCAAACTACAACCACCCTACCGATGGGCCCCAGGGACATGTGGCAAGCGGTTGCATGATCGCATATTAGAAAAGTTTGATATGCAGACATGTGACAACCAACCCCCAGCTACCACATTACAACCTTTGATATAGAAAAGACCTAGGTCCACCATTCCGTGATCACGTGACTACAAAAAACAAACCGCCAGCTAAGTTGCTAGATGCTAGCCGGTAACCACTAGGAATTAAATGATCACGTGACTACACAATCACTAGGTCATGAGATGCCAGCCACTTAACCACCAAAATCAAGAGAGCAAAGATAACCGCAAGTCACTAGGTCACCAAATGAGAAGTAACCGCTAGACAGCTGAACAAATGCAAAGAGATGGGACCACGCAGATAGGTGGCAGGTGGTCATATGATCACATGTCAAAAAAGTCTAACATGCGGCCATGTGACAGCTAATCAGGAAGAGCTTTTGAAGGCTCAGGCCCACCTATCATCACACTTGTGCAGTTAGGGAACAACCATCAAACAAGAGACTGCGAGGTCAAAAAAACACACAGGGTTTTCGACATAATGGAAGACCGAAAACACATAGAGTTTTCGACACCAAAGGATAAGTGAAAAAAAACAAGAAGCACAGGGTTGAAAACAATGAAGGCTAAAAACATACAGACCAAAAACATCATGGACTTTTAGAAACACTGTGGGTTTTCGACACTGTGGTAAATTTTGACAATATTTCCAGCAGACCTTAGAATTTGAATCTCTTTCTGGATCTTGTGAATTAGCACATGAAATTTAGACTAGAGCAAGGTGACAACACAAGGAACATAGGGGAGGACACTTTGAAGAACACTTGCAAGGAAAAGGCCAATTTCACAAGATTTTGTAATGACAAAAAATTGGCCTAATAGTGGCTCTGGTTGGGGATGCATGGCTCTTGTAGGCATGGCAAGAATTCAGAATCACTGGGAGAGAAGACCACCAACTGGACAAAAAGGCAGGGACCTCAAAAAATATAGAGCAGACAAAAAAAAATAAGGGAACTTATTTACAAAATGTACATTTTTTACAAAAACCCTGCAGCAACAAATAAGAGTTAGTTCTTGCCTTTGTCAAAAACTTGATTTTCATTCCTTCCTTCATGTTGCACACCAGATATTCTATTTTCATATGTCTCCATAGGCCTGACAACCTGTTCAACTAGCATATCAGGAAGAACAAAGTAGCTGTCTTCATAGTGCATGTAAAAACTTTTGGCACTCTCTCCATCTTGCTCACTATGAAAGTATGATTCAGCATGCCAATGGTCAACACCTCTATACTAAAATTGATCTTCACCTACTGAATCATGCATGCTATCAATTGGAAACACAAAAGCCTCATACTCTAATTACAGAAAGGCCTCATCTAGATCCTGTCTTTACATTTCCACAGGTGTAACCAGCTGGACCTCAAAAGAATAGTCAGATTGATACCCACAGATGGGAAATGAACACCCTGAATCAACTGGATCTAAAATCTCCACATACTCATCAAACAAAGGATTGACAACTTCATGCAATACACCTTGTTGAACATCATGACAAAAAATGGGCTGATAGTCAAACTCTTCATTGTATAAAGCATTGGAAAACACTTTAAAATTAGCACCCATCTCAACCTCATGGAGACTCCCAGCACATGAAAAAAAATCAGAACCATATGAAGACAAATCAGAGTCACATGAAGATTCACTGATATCATACTCAATTATTTTTTCTTTATCTTCATACCTTGAGGATGAATCATCCTCAACATCTTCACTATCCAAAGAATGTTCACTTTCATCATCACTTTCCTCTTCCCATGTTGCATCTGACTCATAAGAAGACACCACACCCTCATTGTCTTCATCACTCTCAACATCAGCACTTAAGGACATGACCCTAAGTGCATCCTCAAGCTTAAGGCTACCATCACCAAGTATCCAATCCATGACACATATGTAATGCTCTTCCCAGAAAGCATCTGACCAACTAGTTGACTCATGAAAATAGAGCTCCAAGAATAAACCAATGAACTCAGATTCAGAAAACTCAACATCCTCAGGAAGCTCATCATACACCTCATAAAATTTATCATAAAATAGAGATATGGATAGATCCTTTCTACTTCCTACCTTCAGCCTTACCAATTTCATATAATCTCTAAGGATGCCTTGCTCTAATAATGCAATCTCATCATTCATCCTATCCATTACAACCAATACAATACTTCCATAAAATTCTACCAAACTGCAGCTGAGAACTTGAAATATGCTAACCTCTAGTCACACCTTACTCTTTCTCTTTGTGCTTGACCACTTAATAAGGAGATATTTAAAACTTGAAAAATACCTGGGAAAATTTGCAGCAGAAGACCTTGCTTATTGATTGGAAGGCAGGGCAGATCTAGATCTCACCATGCAGCTCCATCAAATTCTTTCTTTGTAGAGTCGCCACCTCCTTGAAGAGGAAATAATATTCTTTGTTTCTGCTCCCAACCAACACAAAACTACACCAGGTAACATGCACTGTCTATCAGGAAACACACTAATCAAACAAAGAACTCAGAGTCGCCACTCACAACACTTAGTGAGAAGATATAGTCAATGCCTTTTGTTTATCTGACTCTGTTCTAGACTCTCCCTAGTAGAGTCACCATTTTGTTGGTGACTCGGATGGGCCAAATCAATCTAGTCAAAAGATATGATATGTTAGAATTTGTAACCATAACTAGAGCTCCTTAATAGGTTTTCCTTATGTTCTTCCCCAGTAGAGTCACCATTTTGTTGGTATCCTTTTCCTTGCAAGACCAAGCTTGAATCAAATAGTTGGGCTTAGACTCAGGTTAGGCACTCAAGCTTGACAAGAAAAATAAATCAATTGATGAGGATAGAGAGAAATCTTCCTTCTTCTTTGAGCTCCACATTCACTCAGGTGGGTATTGCCTTATCTGCACATTTAAGACACCTCATGAAAAACTAAAGGCCTGCAGACAAATTAATATGGAATAGCTATCAATCTCCTATAGGTATCTTGTACCTCAATGAAGCTAATATCTCATGCAATAGCCCTACTTGCATGGAATGAGACTGAAAGCTAGAGACCTATCCTAACAACAAGAAAATGAAAGGGTGGAACCGAAAGGAAATGATTTTAAAAATGAGTTTGAAAGGACCCCTAAGATACCCTAGGTCTTTGATAGACCAGTGCCTTGTCCAATGGGCCACAGAGTCAAATACCCTACTGTAAGAGACAGCTATGAAATAAAAAAACAATAGATTCAATGTGTTGATGCCTGACATCAATCACACACCATGACCAAACCTCAACTTAGCACCCACTTGTGCATTCAAGCATGCTACTATCCATCAAAGGATTTTGACCCTCCCCTTAGAAAAGACCTATGAAAGGACAATATATGAACTAGCATCCACTGGAAGACAAGCATGACCTATCTTTGATATCTCAACTCATACATGCATAAATGCTAGCCCTAAACCAGTTACCCCTGTGAAGATAACTCCACTTGCAAACACGTGGACAATGCAAATAGACAAATCAAACACCCTTAATGTATGATTAATACATTCAGAATTCAAATGGAGATAGCTTCATAATAGTAAGAATATATTGAGTCCTCATACATAAGACAAGTCTGTTACAACATGCACTGTATTCTTTGAACCAGCAATGGAGAGAAGAACACTCTATATGTAGAGAGAAAGAGAAATCTACAGGAAAATGACCCTTCACATGGAACCAATTCTCCTCCAAAATTTTGCAGAAGAAGGAACCCTTACAAAATTGAACCACCTGCAATTTATACCACTAGCTGCCTTGGAATTCTCAGAGAGAATGCAACAAGCTTAGGGATAGCTAGGGTTAGGGTTTCAACTACCCAACCAACCAAAAAAATACATTATAATTTATTACAGGGGTAGGAAACCAAGTAATCTTAGAGAAATAGATCAAAGATGACCTCTAATGATGATAATTTTTAGAACAGTACGTAGAAGCTCATAGATCTATCAAGAGAGAAAATCAAATCAACCTCCCTAAAATCATGTCTCAAGCCAAGAAAAATTATCCTCCTACACACGACACAAATCCCTGCAAACACTCATGGCACCTTGGACCACACTGGAATGACAAAGAAGTTCAATTTCACCAACTCTGGCCCCCTTTGTCATCAATTTTAATCCTTACTGGTCACTGGAAACGTCTCTGAGGTTTGAATTTGAACTCCAATAGCTAAGTCTTGGTGCTAGCAACAAATCGGGGGTCATGACTCGATCAGAGATCGACAATTAAGTCCTGACCATAGATCTCTCTACCTTTCCCAGGCTTCAGATCCTCTAACTCATCAAGCACATCGGGTTAACCCTCAGTGAACTGGCGACAAGTTGAAAAACTAGTTGCAGAATGAAAAGCCTAACCACAGTTGAATCCTGTGAACACATGACCGCTCATCACCAAGTCGCCAGACCAACTAGCAAACCACCAAATCATCTCGTGAACGAGTGACAAGAAGGAATTTATCGGGCTGCTAAACTTTATTCACTCTAGCAAACCTCAGACCCCACCATTAACTCTGCAATTGCAATGCATGATGCCACCTATCGCCACACCACAAACCTGGGCCTACCACACGCCACATGGCACCCCATCACTCACTGCAACAACTGAGTCACCTCTGCCACAGGACCCATGCTCTGCAACCCTAAGATCAAATGGTGGGTGCATGATCACAAGGGGTCTGACACCTCCCATGAGATCATGTGCCAACCACTAGATCTACCACACCATCCTCTCTGTATAATCTCTCAAGCCCACTACAAATAAACTTGTCGGCATCAAATCGGATGGTGGGCACATGATCGCAAGGGGAAAGAATATTCCTTTTGATCTCACACTGACCGTAGATTAAAATCATTAACATAAGCCCCGTTGAGACATCTAACCATCACCACATGGACCAATCAAAAGATGCCACATCACCACCTTGCACGACCACCAAACTGCAACCACCCTACCGATGGGCCCCAGGGACACATGGAAAGCAGTCGCATGATCACATGTTAAAAAAGTCTGACATGCGGCCCTACGACAACCAACCCCCGGCTACCACATCACCACCTTTGACAGCAGGAAGACCCAGGTCCACCATTCCGTGATCACGTGACTACAGGAAACAAAACGCTAGCCAAGTTGCTAGATGCTAGCTAGTAACCACCAGGAATGAAATGATCATGCGACTACACAGTCGCCAGGTCATGAGATGCCAGCCACTTAACTGCCAGAATCAGGAGACCAAAGATAACCGCCAGTCGCCAGGTCACCGAATGAGAAGTAACTGCCATTCAACTGAATAAATGCAAAGAGATGGGACCACGTGGATAGGTGGTAGGTGGTCACATGATCGCATTTTAGAAATGTCTGACATGTGGCCATGTGATAGCCAATTAGGAAGAGCTTTTGAAGGCCAAGGCCCACCTGTCATCGCACTTGGGTAGTTAGGGAACAACCATCAAACAAGAGACTGTGAGGTCGAAAACACACACGGAGTTTTTGACACAGCGGAAGATCGAAAACACATAGAGTTTTTGATGCCAAAGGATAAGCGCACAAAAGAAAGAAGCACAGGGTCAAAAACAAGGAAGGCTGAAAACACACAAACTGAAAACATCATGGACTTTCAAAAACACTGTGGGTTTTCGACACTGTGGCAAATTTTGACAATATTTCCAGCAGGCCTTAGAATTTGAATCTCTTTCTGGATCTTGTGAATTAGCACATGAAATTTGGACCAGAGCAAGGTGACAACACGAGGAACATAGGGTAGGACACTTTGAAGAACACTTGCAAGGAAAAGACCAATTTCACAAGATTTTGCAATGATAGAAAATTGGCCTAACACTACATACCATATCAGGTCTATCTGGTAAGGTGAATCCTTTTGGCTGCTCAATGTATACTTCCTCTTTCAAATCTCCATTTAGGAATGTTGACTTTACATCCATCTGATACACTTTGAATTTTTTAACTGTAGCATAGGCTAGAAACAACTTAATAGCTTCTAATCTACTCACAGGTGCAAATATGTCTGAATAATCAATGCCTTCTCTTTGTGCATATCCTTTACATACTAACCTTGGTTTGTTTCTTACTACTGTATCATCTTCATTCACCTTGTTTCTAAATATCCACTTTGTTCCAATCACATTTTTGTCACTAGGTCTTGGGACTAGTTCCCAAGTGTCATTTTTTATAATTTGATCAAGTTCTTCTTTCATAGCATCATGCCAATCTGAATCATTACAAGCATCTTCAACACTTAAGGGCTCAATCTGAGATAATAAACATACTACATCATCATTAGCTGATTTCTTTACTTGTGATCTTGTTAGGACTTTTGCACTCTGATCTCCAATGATATCTTTCCTGGAATGGTTTCTAGATGTAGACTTTGGAACCTTAGTTTATTTTGACTCATCAGGCTTAAGAGTTTCTTCTTTGCTTGTCTTAGGGTCATAAAACAACACATCAATGCTATCAAACATTTCTTCAATGACTGTCTCACTAGTGGAGGGTCTAGGTTCATCTTCAATCATGGGTGAGTAATCATGATATCTTTCTTGAACCATGAACTTCTCATCAATCTTAACATGAGCACTTTCAATTATCTTTTTCAATCTTAAATTGAAACATCTATAAGATTTACTTTTAGTAGAGTAACCAAGGAAAATACCTTCATCGCTTCTTGCATCAAACTTGCCTATTGCTTCATCCCTCTTGATGTAGAACTTGCTTCCAAATATTTTGAAGTATTTTATTGTGGGAACATTACCAAACCAAAGCTCATATGGTGTTTTGTTAGCACCTGGTCTCAGTTGAATTCTATTGATGGTATATACTGCTGTATTGACTGCATCTCTCCAATAGGTATGTGCCACTTTTCCTTCAATCATGATGGTGCACGCTATATCAAGAATGATCCTATTCCTTCTCTCTACAATCCCATTTTGTTGAGGGGTTCTAGTTGCACTTAATTTTCTTTTTATGCCATGTTCTTCATAGTACTCATAGAATCTATCAAAGGTGAATTCTCCTCCTCTATCTAATCTCAAACATTTTATTTTAAGTTCAGATGCATTCTCAACCTTAGCTTTGAATATTTTAAATTTCTCAAATGCTTCTGACTTATCTTTCAAGAACGCAACCCACATCATCCTAGTATAATCATCAAAAAATAAAATGAAATACATTTCACCATAGTATGATCTTGTTTGAGTTAGACCACATAGGTCTGTATGAATCAAATCCAATGTGTTCTTTGCTAACTTGTTCTTGCTCCTGAATGAATTTCTCACATGCTTTCCCATCACACATTCCTTGCATATAGTATCAACTAGCTTTGCTATGCTAGGTAGATCTCTTACTGCCTTAACATTGCTTATCTTTACTATGTTATCAAAATTGATATAACATAGTCTTTTATGCCACAACCAACTATCATCAACCTTAGCAACAAAACAACTTGCCTCTGAATTGATTTGAAAAACATTACCTCTTGCTTTTGAACCTAATGCAATCATAACACCATCTTTGTTGTTAATGATGCATTTGTCATCTTTGAACTCCAACTGATAGCCTTTTCCAAGTAACTATCCAACACTGAGAAGGTTATGTTTCAAACCATTAACATAGAGAACATCATTAGTACTATTCTTTCCATCCAAAGTAATGACTCCTTTACCAACTATAGGTTTAGGAGTGTTGTCACCAAATCTAACCATACCACCATTGTATTTGTCCAGATGAGCAAATCTACCTTTATCACCTGTCATGTGATGTGAGCAACCACTGTCTATAATCCAGTCTATCCTAATGTTTTCTTGGGAGATTAATGCTAGCTCTTGTTCATCTTTTTCATCTTTGTGATTTGTCTTATCAAGCATTTTGTCTACCATAGCTATGAATCCAATTTCTTCTTCTCCTGATTCATCATCAGAAACTCCATCTCCAACATAGTAACATTCCTTAGTGTACTTAGGTTTGTAATCCTTTTTAAACTTTCTAGCTCTAGTGGGACACTTAGATGCAAAGTGACCTATCTTATTACATGAAAAGAAGTTAAATGGTAACTAACCTTCATATTTTCATTTCCATTTCTTTTCTCTTTTGGCAATCATAGCAATAAAATTATCTAAAGTTTTCTCTTCTTCATCATCATCAAAATTACCAGAAGTGTTTGCAGATTTCTTACCATGAACTGTTGCTTTGAAGGCTGTCTCACTTTTTGGTTCTGTCTTCAATCTTGAAATCTCAAAAGTTGAGATCTTACTGATCAAGGTCTTTCTCTTGAAATTTGATGTAAGTTGCATGGTCTCATCAAGAATGCTGATCTTGTTTTCATATTATAGAGTAAGGGTAGTCATCAATTTGTCCATGATATCTTCCTTTGAGATCTTACCACCATTTTTCTTGATTCCAGCAACTGCTTCATTGAACCTTTGATTATAAGCTCTGATGTTTTCTTTAGGTAGCATCTCTAATGCATTGTATATTTTCTTCCATATTTTTCTGTGTGCATCTTTTTCTTGCTTGTCACCTTCAAACATGTCTTCTAGGTGCTTCCATATTTCATGGGCGGTGTCAGCTTTCTTTAACTCTAAAAATTCACTATCAGATAGGAGGCTAATAAGGGCTTCTTTTGCTATAGCATTGTGATGAAACAATTAATTTTGTGTTTTATTAGCATCATCCTTTCCAAGATCTTCTAGGGTAGGAATCTTGGCTACTTTGATAGTTACATTAAAAAATTCAAAAGCAATGCACTGCAAATGAGTCACCATCTTGTTCTTCCAATCAAGATAATTCTCTCCATCAAACTTGGGACTTTCTTTTCTGGAGAATTCCATTTGATCAACCTCAAGCTATTAAAATTTCTCTCTGAGGCACTTGGCTTTGATACCAAGCATTAGGAATAGTCCCAAGAGATAACTGAGGGGGGGGGGGCGGGGGGTGAATCAATTATCTACAAGATTCAATTCTTTATCCAATTATGTATACTTAAACATAAGCATAAAAAAAATGAAAGAACATATGAACACAACACCAATATTTTGGTTACCGGGAAACCCAAGTGGGAATTGACACCCACTAATATTCTATACTAGTGTATTATGATCCTTGTTAGAAGATCTTTTACCCTGTTAGGAGTCGGTTTACAATATATTAAGTATAGTAGACTTGGTCAAGGGTCAGACCCTATTAGGAGTCTTTTACAGTTGTCCTTTTTAGGGGAGAGGACACATTGTCCAAGAGCTCATTGCTCAAAGGGGTGAAGGCTACAACCTTTTGAATAACAAATACACACTATATCTGGATCTTGGTGGACTGTGCTTTGACCTGCTCATTTGGATCAGTTCCAATGTATAGCACAAGTACTTTACTTGGTAACATAGACCTTCTTCTGATGGTTCCACACTTCACACACTCTTCTTTGCTCTTCTTAATCAACCATGAACCACACGCAAGCAATCACAAATAACTGCCTATAAATATCTTTCCTCTAAATGATATAATCAAGTCGGCCTATTAGAACTACCTTGAAATCATATTAGAGAAACCATAACAAACTCCAATAGACATTTTGTTGGCTCTATTATGCACGCAACATTCTGGGACCTGTCTTAATAAGATAAATGTAGACACATGCTATACACTATCGGCTTTACCAAAACAACTGGATCTTTCCCCATAACCTGAATTAACTCATGCACTCTTAGATTAACATAAAAAACTTATCTCTAAGCTTAACTCCAAGGGTGCATACCATAAAGAGAGGCGTAACTCACAAATCGATAAAATCTCTGTCAGCTCCTCTGAACAAACATGAGAAACTGCTACTGGTGAATAGCGACTGCATAACTTTACTTGCATTGATCATCAAACTATGTGTCCATAACTAAAACATGACTAACATGTCTCCATCATATATCCAAGGGCACACATCTCCATGATAACTGTATGAACAACTATACATAGAACACTACCTGTAACTCTGTAAGGAACACTACTGACATAAGCTACTGTATAATTATATGTACTAATAGTTAACCTCTGCACCCATGATATCATGCTAATATCATGTCCATGCAACACATACTGAGAGATTACTACATAAGACTTCTACACATGCTAGTTTCCATATGTTGTCATCAATGACAAACATACAATTAGTACTGGCCTACTGGAATATCTCCAACACTTAAAGCTGTGTCTAGGTCTGAAGTCATGTCTATGCTAGATGGATACTCTAGGTACAATCAAATTAGTGTGGAAGAAAGTGACCAACAAAAAATGGCTTTTATCACCCCATGGGGAACTTATGCCTATAGTCATATGTCGTTTGGACTGATTAATGAGGGTGCAATCTTCCAGAGGGCAATGAATTCTTCTTTTGAGGATCTCGAGAACAAAATTATAGTGGTATAATTAGATGATATTACTATGTTTTTGAAGAAGAGAAGTCGACATTTAAAAGACCTTGAAATGGTGCTCCTAAGATGTAGAAGCCACGACATCTCTTTGAACTCCAAAAAATCAACATTTTTCACAGAGGAAGGAAACTTAATGGGTCATATTATTTCAAAGGATGGTATCTGGATTGATCCCGAAAGGGTTAAGGTGATTCAATAGCTTATCTTTCCATCAAGAAAGAGTGGATTGAAGTCATTATTTGGCTAGGTCAATTTTTTGCGTGTATTCATTCCAGAATTTTCAAAAATTACAAGGAATATGGTTGATATGATGAGTGAGAAAGTTTCTTTTAAGTGGAGCAAGAATGGACGTAAAGCCTTGAATGATATTAAAGATGCAATTTCTCAAGGCCCTATGTTAAGAAGTCCCAATTTAAAAAAAAAGACTTTATTATTTATTTTTATGCCTCCGAGCACACTCTGTCGAGTATTTTTATGCAAAAGGATGAAAAAGGATAGGAAGCGCCCATAGCTTTTATGAGCACGCCTTTGAAAAGACATGGGCTCAAGTATTCCCAAATGGAAAAACATGCCTTTGTCGTAGTAAAAGCGATAAAATAGTTTAGGTATTATATTCTTCATTCCCATTATACAATTTACATACCTGAAACTGTAGTGAAAAGTATTTTGACTCAGAAGGAGATTGATATGAACAATAGAGTAGTCTAGATAGAAAAGATTCAAGAATATGACTTGATAATCAAGCCGACCAATTTGGTGAGAGGGAGAGTCCTATCTAAGTTAATAGCAGAAAATAGTGAGCCATCTAAAAAAATTGATGAAGTACCCATGGCGTTACTAGTCAGTCTGACTGACCCTTAGTTTTCAGACATGACTTACTTCCTTACTTATGGTGAGTGTTCCGAACACCTAAACCCCAAAGAGAGGCATAACTTGAAATTAAAGGCACGTAAATATGTGATATCTCAGAGAATTCTATATAAGAGGGGCATAGATGAAAGCTTCCTCCAATGCATAGATGCTAAGCAACAAAAAGAGTTATTGAAAGCCTTTCATGATGAAGCTTGTGGAGGACACTACTCCTCAATTGTAACAACATTTAAGATTCTTCAAATCACTTTTATTGGCCCAGGATGTTCAAGGATGTATACCAGTATGTCTGGAATTGTGAAAAATGTCAACTCTTCGCTGGGAGACCTCATCTAGCTGCCCTACCTTCTAAACCTATGATTGTTGATGAACCTTTCAAGCAATGGGGAATAGATTTCATGGGACCTTTGAATCCCCCATCCAGTGCTAGGCATGTTTATATTCTCATAGTCACCAATTATTTTACCAAGTGGGTGGAAGCAGTCCACAACAAGAAAGAAAACTCTCAGGTTGTTTGTGAGTTCCTTTCAAATTATATTTTTGTCAGGTTTGGGGTACCGATTAAGATAGTAGCAGATAATGCTACGTACTTTTCTTTTGAGGAGATCTCATCCTTTTGTTATGAACATGGCATATATTTGGCTCATTCTTTTAACTATTTCCCATAAGGGAATGGTCAAGAAGAATCCAGTAATAAGAACCTAGTGGCAATAATAAAAAAATTAATGGATGACAATCCCCGTGAGTGGCATAAGAAGTTGTATGAAACCTTATGGGAAAATCAAACTACTTTGAAGTGAGCAATTGGGATGGATCCCTTTGAATTGGTGTATGGGATAGGAGCACATATATCTCTACCTCTGGAACTTTCCACAGCTAAGATTCAAGCTGTCATCGAAGACTAATATTTAATTAAAGACCCCCTGGAGAAATGTGTCATGTATTTGAGTAGACTGGAAGAAGATAGAGATGATTTGGTAGATCATATTACAAGGCATCAGCTTAAAGTAAAACATATTTTTGACATGCGGGCATGGCCTTGTAATTTTATGAAGGGTGATGAAGTGCTACTATGGGATAAGAGACGGGCACCAAAAGGGTGTCATGGGAAATTTGAGTCTTTGTGGAAGTGCCCCTTCATCATTTCTGAAGCTCTTGGTTCAAATGCTTTCCGGTTGTCCTACCCAAATGGTGTGAATCTACCTTTTACTTATAAAAGGAAGGACCTCAATCTATGCAAGCTTTAATAGTATAGTCAATCAGGGCCCTTGTACATATTAGGTAGTTTTCCTCGCTTTCCTTTTTGGTGTGTCATTGTGTTCAATTTTCTTCCCCTTAGTTGGGTTTTCTGCAAAATCAGTCATTTAGATTTCTCTGCACATTGAGCAATATGCAGTCCCCAGCTAGAGCTGATGTTAGGGTCAGTTAGAGTTGCCTTGTTAAAGTGTCTTTGACCCTTACTCTTTGGTTCATTTAGAGTTTGATTTGGGACTTCCCCTTGTGCATCTTTTCCTTTTCTTTAGAGTTTCTAGACCCTCAAATCATTAGATCTTAGCCTCCCAGTTCATTTTGATCAAAATCAGTCCTCTTTGGTTAAGTATTTTCCAAGATTTATGTTCTTTATGAACCACTTTGAACCTCTTTGAACTCAGGTTCAAAGTAGTTCGAAGTAGTTCAACCAAAGTTTGTTTTTCTGATAAATGTTTCATGTAGGTGGGCCTCGGGTCTATGTCATTCTTTGGCAAGGAACCTGTTGGATCTATTCCTTGTAGGACCAAACTTGAATCAATAGGTGGTCTTGATTCTTAGGGTAGGCACTCAAGTTTGACAAGAAAAAAATTTAATTGATGAGGATATAGAGAAATCCTCCTCCTTCTTTGAGCTCCACATTCACTCAGGTGGGTATTGCCTTATCTGCACACTCAAGAAACCTCATGATAAAAAATAGGCCTGCAGATACATTAGCGTGGAATAGTCTTCAAACCCCTTCTGGTACCTTGTACCCCAATAAAGCAAATTCTTATGTAAGAGCCCTACTTGCATAGAATGAGTCTAAAGACTAGAGAAAACTTCCTAATACTACCACCAACATGAAAGGGAAAGGTATTTGAATGGTTTTTATGTTGGGTTGAAAGGACCCCTGAGATATCCTAAGTCTCTAATAGACCAGTGCCTTGTCCAATGGGCCATAGAGTCAAATACTTTATCGTAAGAGAAAGCTATGAAATAGGAACACAATATACTCAATGTGTTGATGCCTGACATCAATCACACACCATGACCAAACCTCAACTTAACAACCCACCTATGTATCCAAGTATGTTTTTACCCATCTAAAGGATTTTAACCCTCCCCTTAGAAGAGACCTATAAATAGATAATACATTAACCAGCATCCACTGGAAGACAAGCATGAAATATTTTTAACACCTCAGCTCATACATACATGAACACTAACCCTAAACCAGTTATCTCTTGGAAGACAACTCCACTTGCAAACACTTAGGCAATGCAAATAGAAAAATCAAACACCCTTGATGTATGATTAATGGACTCAGAATTCAAATGGAGATCACTTGGTAGCAGTAAGATTATATCAAGTCCTCATACATAAGACAAATCTATTACAATATGCATCATATTCTCAAAACCAACAATGGAGGAAGAACACACTATATGCAGAGAAGGAGAAATATCTATAGGAAAAGGACCCTTCACTTGGAACCAATTCTCCTCAAAAAATTTGTAGAAGAAGGAACCCCTTTAAATGATCTTGAAAATCCTTTTATAGGAACAAGGATTACAACGAGCAAAGGATCATATAGAACACAAAAATTAAGTCTGCAACCACCCAGTACAACAAGAAATGAAAGATTTCAAAAAAGCCTAGAAACCCAGGAAGAAATCAGGTCAAAGCTGATGTCCATTTGCATTGGTTTCATCATCATAGACTAATTGTGATCACAAATAGAAGTGATTTCTTGTTGTGGGAAGAACAACTTCAATGCCAAAGCCAGCTTGATGACTTCACGTGTACTAACCATGGAGATCTCTGACATACATCAAAACCTTAGCCGCCCATGCCAAAACAATAGTCCTTTACATTTAACTCATTATAGCATCCCAGAAAGAAAGATCAGACTAGGACAACAACCTAGATCTTCTTCATCATCATTGCAACTACAACTATCCTGCAAAATCGATTTTGAGCTAACACATTCATCACAAATAGCTAATTGCATGAAAACCCTGCAAAACAATGGTTGTCGCATGATCACATAGCCAAGATAAGGGTTATGCGAACATGTGACACACCTCCATGTCAACCCTCACTCGGCAAAAGACTATGGCAGGAAATCATTAAAATCACCAAATCACCCTGAAACCACTGGCGCCACCAAACAAATCCAATCAGGCCGCTAAAACATTTAAAACCAGTCCTTCCTATTGCTGGGAAAACCCTCTGTAAATTTGAATTCAAATGCAATGGCTAGTCAGAAAAATTTAAAATGTGGCCGTAGATCTCTTCCCCTTCCTGAAAAATTGAGTGGCCACATTTAATTCACAACATTTGCGAGCCCCTTTGAAAAGTCTTCGGCCACCTCACCAATCAACAACTAATCAAAACTGAACAACTCGGCAACACCAGCACAGTGGACCTGCCTTAACTCCACAACTGTGACGTCCAAATAGTTGTCGCATGATCGCATAGCCAGTAAAAGGGCTATGCGAACATGTGACAAGCCTCCATGTCAGCACCATGTCATCACTTCCCACCAACGTGGCACCCTTGTCACATGATTGCATGGTTGAAAGATGGCACCCTTGTCATCACTTCCCACCACAATACTTCTTCCATCAACGGGCCCTAGCAACAGGTGTCAACCGGTCGCATGATCACATGTCAAAATTCTTTGACATGTGATCATGCGACAGCCAACCATAGGATGCCACATAATCACCGCGGACCACTAAACTCCATCACCGATGGGCCCCAGCACAAAAAGGTAACCGGTCGCATGGTTGCATGTTAGAAAATTCTAACATGCGATCATGCAACAACTAATCATTTTAAGGCCCATTGAAGAGTCGGGCCCACCAACAGATTGCACTTGCGCAATTAGGACCGACGAACAATGAATGTCGACAAAAGGGAAGAAATGAGAGTTCATAAACACATAGGGTTTTCAATGAAAGATCAAAAACATCTAGGGTTTTCACAACAGTGAAGGATCGAAAACATCTAGGGTTTTCAAAAACATTGTGGGTTTTCGACACCTTGGCAAATTCTAAAATTATTTCCTGCAGACCTTAAAACTTGAATATCTCCCTGAGTTTTGTGATCTAGGAGATGCAATCTAAACTGGAGCTTGGTGATATAATGAAGATCATGGGGTTAAGAGCATACATCATAAAACCTTGTAGATTTTCATCGCAAGATAAAAGTGTGACTACAGGCATGGCAGGACAACATTACAAAACATTTGCAGGGAACATGCCATTTTCAAAGAATTTTGCATGAATAGGAAAATAGACTAATAGTGGCTTTGTCTAGGGAAAATGGGTAACTTGTGCCCATGCGAGAATTTAGGAATTCTAGGAGAGTAGACCACCTACTGGATAAAAACATAGGGACCTCAAAAAATACAGGGAATAGGAAGGAAAAACACAGCAGGAAAGGGAAAGTATTTACAAAAATTTACAAGATTAGAACTTTACTTGATGGCCCCGGGCCACCAAAAGAAAATCAAAGACCCTCCTGCATCAAAAGTCTGATTTTCATCCACATATGTGACCCCAAGTCTGAAATTTTCTTTACCATTCTGTTACAGACATATGTGAATATTCATGGACTGAAGAATAAACTTGCACTGACCACCACCCATATTTTTCCAGTCATAATCATTATATTCATATTCCAAGAAGTAGGGAACATCATCTACTTCTTGATGACTGGAAAGAATAAAAAACTCACCATGTAATCCATCAAAAAATAGAACATGAGGAACGTCATGCATCAAAACACAATTACTTGGCTGAGAAGGACTTGGATCCTTTGATTTACCTTTATAGATTGCCTCAGCCACTGAGCAACTTGGTTCATCTATGATGTCTTCATGAACTGAATCATGAACCAAGTGAAGGTCTTCTTCACTATTCTGGTAATAGTAGAAGAATTGATCTACATCATTATTTTTATCAAAATAAATTCTGTCCCAACTGCTGAAAACTAGGTCCTCAATGATGCCACATTCAGTATCATATTTAGCAAAAGAAGGAAAAGGATATAAACAAGAAGCTTGTTTGTCACTGTAATCTTCATGACAGGGAAACACACTGTCATGTCCCTCTACCTCTTCTTCTGTAGAGTCACTACAAGAGGAGAACTTTGATGAATGTGAATCATCAAAAGTATGAGCATCCTGCATCTTGTCAACATTTGACAAACCCAAAAATTACTGGTGGGTGGGAGGGGAAACATCAATACACTCATTAGGGATATCTGCATCACTTGAGGCTAAACAAACACTAATGACTTCATCATCTTGTTGTACTTGGTTGCTATCTAGTAATATGGGGGCAGAAAAAGAATCAGAGGCACATATGTCAAAATCAAACCCTATTTTCTCATGCTCTCAGTCAAAATCAATGTGTGTTGGATGTAGGAACTCAGAGTCATCCCTCCCTGCATACCTGAGATATTCAAAAGACAAGAGATCTAAAATTTGTTCACTATGAAGTGAACAACTGTCCACAAGAACACCCTCCTCTGACATATAATCATCAGCAACATATTCATCAATCCAATCCTCTTCTTCATCTGATTGACTACATAAACTTTCTACCCCATACTGAGAAAGAGCATCACTCTCATGATTGTAAGAAAGAGTGTCATCACTTGACACACCTCCTTCATAACTTTCATCATTCTCAATAATAGTACTACTAGACACAACCCCAAGTGCATCCTCAAGCTCAAGACTAGCATCACTAAGTACCCAATCCCTGATACATACATAATATTCTTCCCACAAAGCATCTAACCAATTGGTTGACTCAAGAAAACAAAGCTCCAGAAATAAACCAATGAACTCAGATTCAGAAAACACAACATCATCTGAAAGCTCATCATATGCACGACAAAATTTATCATAGAAAAGAGATATGGATAGATCTTGTCTGCACCCCACCTTCAATCTTACCAATTTTATGCAATCCCTAAGGATGCCTTGTTCAAGAAATGCAAGCTCCTCCTCAAGCTTACCCATTATAACTTAATGTAGTACATCCATAAAATTTTGCAGAGATGCAACTGAAAACTTGAAGTATGCAAACCTCTACTCACACCTTATCCTTTCCTTAGTGCTTGGTCACTTAATAAGGAGACATTTCAGATCCTTGAGAAATACTTAGAAATTTTGCAGCAGAAGACCTTTGGCTAGAAGCAGGGTAGATCTAGAGCTCACCTTGTAGCTCCATCAGGTTTTGTGATGTAAAGTCACCACCTCCTTAAAGAGGAAAATAATTCTTTGTTTCTTCTTCCAACCAATATAAAACCCCACAAGTAACCACACTATTTATCAGAAGGAACACTGATCAAACAAAGAAAATCAGAGCCACCACTCACAACTAGGTGAGAAGATTTTACAAATGTATTTTGTTCATTTGACTCTATAACTATGATCTTCAACCAAGACTCTAGGATGATCCAGCCAAGCAAGGAAGCTTGCTACCTTTTACTTCTTCCCCAGCAGAGTCACCATTTTGTTGGATCTTTTCCTTGCAGGACCAAACTTGAATCAATAGGTGGGCTTGATTCTCAAGGTAGGCACTCAAGTTTGACAAGAAAACAATCCAATTGATAAGGATAGAGAGAAATCCTCCTTCTTCTTTGAGCTCCACATTCACTCAGGTGGGTATTGCCTTATCTGCACACTCAAGACACCTCATGATAAACAATAGACCTGCAGATATATTAGTGTGGAATAGTCTTCAAACCTCTTCATGTAACTTGAACCCCAATGAAGAAAATTCTTATGCAACAGCCCTACTTGCATAGAATGAGTCTAAAGACTAGAGAGAACTTCCTAATACTACCACCAACATGAAAGGGAAAGGTATTTGAATGATTTTGATGTTGGGTTGAAAGGACCCCTGAGATATCCTAAGTCTCTGATAGACCAGTGCCTTGTCTAATGGGCCACAGAGTCAAATACCTTATCACAAGAGAAAGCTATGAAACAAGAACACAATATACTCAATGTGTTGATGCCTGACATCAATCACACACCATGACCAAACCTCAACTTAACAACCCACCTATGTATCCAAGTATGTTTTTACCCATCTAAAGGATTTTAACCCTCCCCTTAGAAGAGACCTATAAACAGATAATACATTGACTAGCATCCACTGGAAGACAAACATAAAATATCTTTGACACCTTAGCTCATACATACATGAACACTAACCCTGAACTAGTTATCTCTGTGAAAACAACTCCACTTGCAAACACTTGGGCAATGCAAACAAAAAAATCAAACACCCTTGATATATGATTAATGGACTCAGAATTCAAATGGAGATAGCTTGGTAACAGTAAGATTATATCAAGTCCTCATACATAAGACAAATCTATTACAGTATGTATCATATTCCCAAAACCAATAATGGAGGAAGAACACCCTATATGCAGAGAAGGAGAAATATCTACAAGAAAAGGACCCTTCACTTTGAACCAATTCTCCTCAAAAAATTTGCAGAAGAAGGAACCCCTTTAAATGATCTTGAAAATCCTTTTATAGGAACAAGGATTGGAACAAGCAAAGGATCACTTAGAACATAAAAATTAAGTCTGCAACCACCCAGTACAACAAGAAATGAAAGATTGCAGAAAAGCCTAGAAACCTGGGAAGAAATCAGGTCAAAGCTGATGTACATTTGCATTGGTTTCATCATCATAGACTAACTACAATCACAAGTAGAAGTGATTTTTTGTTGTGGGAAGAACAAATTCAATGCTAGAGCCAGTCTGATGACTTCACGTGTACTAACCATGGAGATCTCTAACATACATCAAAACCCTAGCCGCCCATGCCAAAACAATAGTCCTTTGCATTTAACTCATCGCGGCATCCTAGGAAGCAAGATCAGACCAGGACAGCAACCCTGATCTTCTTCATCATCATCACAACTAAAACTATCCTACAAAATGAATTCTGAGCTAACACATTCATCACAAATAGCCAACTGCCTGAAAACCCTACAAAACAATGGTTGTTGCATGATCGCATAGCCAAGAAAAGGGCTATGCGAACATGCGACATAGCTCCATGTCAACCCTCACTCGGCAAAAGACTATGGCAGGCAATCATTAAGATCACCAAATCACCCTGAAACCATTGGCACCACCAAACAAATCCAATCAGGTAGTTAAAACATTTAATACCAGTCCTTCCTATCACTGGGAAAACCCTTTGTAGATTTGAATTCAAATGCAATGGCTAGTCAGAAAAATTTAAAACATGGTCGTAGATCTCTTCCCCTTCCGAGAAAATTGAGCGGCCACATTTAATTCACAACAGTTGCGGGCCCCTTTGAAAAGTCTTCAACCACCTCACCAGTCAACAACTAATCAAAACCAAACAACTCAGCAACACCAACACAGTGGACCCACCTTAACTCCGCAACTACAACGTCCAAATAGTTGTTGCATGGTCGCATAGCCAAGAAAAGGGCTATGTGAACATGCAATGATCCTCCATGTCAGCACCATGTCACCACTCCCCACCAACCTAGCACCCTTGTTGCATGATCAGGTGGCCGAAAGATGGCCCTTGCGATCATGTGACAAGGCAACAAGACTGCCACCTCATCCTTGCAGTCTGACAGTGGGACCACAACACTTCTTCCATCAATGGGCCCTAGCAATAGGTGTAAACTGATCGCATGATTGTGTTGGTGTTCTTTTTCTCCAAAGGTCAGCTTGGCATCAGAATTGACAGGGCTAGTGTCACATTCACTCAACACTCCAAATCTGATAGGAAAAAGGGCCAACTGACAAGGATCAGAGAGAGATCCTTCTACACTTTGAGCTCCACATCACTCGGGTGGGTGTACCTCATCTGCACACTCATACAACTTTTGTCACACTACAGGCCTGCAGGTAACTGATTGTGGAATGGTTCTCAAACTCTTAGGTATCCTGTACCTCAATGAAGCCAATATCTCATGCAATAGCCCTACTTGCATGGAGTGAGTATGAAAACCAGAGATCTATCCTAACAACATAAAAGGAAAAAGGTGGGACTAAATGGAAATGATTTTAAAATGATTGAAAGGTCCCCTGAGATGCCCTAAGTCTCTGATAGACCAGTGCCTTGTTCAATGGGCCACAGAGTCAAATACCCTACTGCAAGAGATAGCTATGAAAGAAGAACATAATATGCTCAATGTGTTGATGCCTGACATCAATCACACACCATGACCAAACCTCAACTTAGCACCCACCAGTGCATTCAAGCATGCTATTATCCATCAAAGGATTTTAACCCTCCCCTTAGAAGAGACCTATGAATCAGACAATACATTAACCAGCATCCACTAGAAGACAAGCATGACCTATCTTTGATATCTCAGCTCATACATGCATAAACACTAACCTTGAACTAGTTACCTCTGTGAAGATAACTCCACTTGCAAACACTTAGGCAATACAAGTAGAAAAACCAGACACCCTTGATGTGTGATTAATGAATCCAGAATTCAAATGGAGATAGTTCGGTAACAGTAAAAACAAATTGAGTCCTCATACATAAGACAAATCTGCTACAGCATGCATTGTATTCTCTGAACCAACAATAGAAAATAGAACACCTTATATGCAGAGAGAAGGGGAAATCTGTAGAACAGAGCCTTTCACTGGAACTGACAAAATTTAGAACCCCAGACAAGTCAAAATTTCAACACTTTATACCATTAGCTACCCTGGAAACCCAAAATAGGTTGCAACAAGCTACGGATAGCTAAGGCATAGGTTTACAATGGCTAACCATAGAAAAATTCAAAAAACAACATGTCGGAGGGAAAACCAGTACCAATCTGTCAGAAACAAGAATGATCCATAAGAAAGATAAAATCTTCAAATCTATACCTAGGATCACAAATTCATCATGAAAAATACTCTGACCAGACCATCAAAATACCTCGAGCCAACAAAAACTATCCTCCCCCACATGGAAAAACACCCTCGCAAACACTCACGGCACCCTGGACCACACTGCAAATGGCAAACCAATCGCTTCCCACCAAACAGGGTCATTTCTGCATTGAATTCTAGTACCTCTATCATTGCAAACTCTCTGCAGAAGTTTGAACTTGAAAAGAAATGGTCACCTTATGGTTTTACCCTTGAATCAGTGGCACACATTTGAAATTTAATCCAGCTTTAAGTCGTGGCCGTTGATCTTCTTACTTTCGCAGGCTTCAGATCTTCACTTCACCTTAAACAGCATCGACAGCTGTCGCTAGACCGCCAAGTTAACTTCCTTGCACCTTACCCCAGCGGTGATACAATGGCCACAAGATCTATCGGCCCTTTAATCACTTTAGAAACCTAGCAGCCCCACTTAATAACTCCGCAACCGCGATACCATTAGTGGTCACATGATCACATAGCCCAGAAACTGGGCTATGCAAACATGCAACAAGCCTCCACGTCAGCACCATGTCACCACCCCCCACCAATGCAAAATGCACACCTCCACAATAAAAGACAACGGGCCCACTAACAAGCCACATCACCACCTCGGACCAACCGGATGACCCCACCTGGGCTCGCCTGATGCCACATGTCATCACACCATTCACTGATCTATGCACAGTCACTGGCACAGGACCCACCAAATAGTGATAAGTAGGCCCCAAGACACATGGCACCCTATCTCATGATCGTATAGCCCATTTTTGGGTTATGCAAATATGCAACAACCCGCTAACCTCAGCCACCACAGCCATCATGGACATGTGTCAGCCGGTCATATGATCACATAGCCTATTTTTGGGCTTATGCGATCATGTGATAGCTAACCCCAAGCTGCCACATCACCACCTTTGACAGCATGAAGACCGTGGTCCACCATTCCGCGACCATGCAACTACGGGAAACTAACCGCCAGCCAAGTCACTAGATGCTAGCTAGTAACTGCCAGGAATGAAATGATCACGCAACTACACAGTCACCAGATCATGAGATGCCAGCCACTTAACCGCCAAAATTAAGAGATCAATAGATAACTACCAGTTTCCAGGTCGCTGAATGAAGAACCAACCGCCAGCCAGCTGAACAATGCAAAGAGATGGGACCACATGGACAGGTGGTAGGCGGTCGCATGATCGCATGTCAGAAAAGTTTGACATGCGACCATGCAACAGCCAATCAGGAAGAGCTTTTGAAAACTTGGGCCCACCACTCATTGCACTTACGCAGTTAGGGAACAACCATCAAACAAGAGACTGCGAGGTCGAAAACACACACGGGGTTTTCGACATAGCGGAAGACCGAAAACATACAGAGTTTTCGATGCCAAAGGATAAGCGCACAAAAGTAGGAAGCACAGGGTCAAAAATAATGAAGGCCAAAAACACATTGACCAAAAACATCATGGACTTTCAGAAACACTGTGGGTTTTCGACACTGTGGTAGATTTTGAAAATAATTTTCAGTAGACCCTAGAATTTGAATAACTTTCTAGGTTTGGCGAATTAGGAGATGCAGTTTGGACTAGAGCCTGGTGAAATCAATAAAGAGCACGAGGTAGGACATTTGACAAACACATTGCAGGGGAGATGCCAATCTCATAAGATTTTTGCAATGACAGAAAATTGGCCTAATAGTGGCTCTATCTGGGGATGATGGATAACTTGTGCCCATGCAAGAATTCAAGATTTTTGGGAGAGCAGACCACCAACAGGACAAAAATAGGGAACTCAAAAAAAAAATGTAGAGAATAGGAAGGAAAAGCACACAACAAGAAAGGGAAAGCTATTTACAAAGTTTACAAATATGTACAACCAGGCTCAAGGCCTCAAAAGAAAACCAGTGACCCTCCTGCATCAAAAATTTGGTTTTCATCCACATATGTGACCCCAAGCCTGAAAAATTCTTTACCATTCTGCTGCACACATATTTGAGTACTCATGGGCTGAAGAATAAACTTGCACTAATCACCACCCATATTTTTCTAGCCATGACTATCATATTTATATTCAAACTCCAAGAAGTAGGGAACATCATCTACTTCTCCTTGATGACTAGAAACAAAAAATTGATCTAGTAATGCATCAGAAAATGTAGAATATTGACTATCATGCATTACCACAAAATTACCTTGCTAAGAAGGAAATAGATCCTCTGATTTACCTTCACACATTACTTCAGCCACTAAGCAACTTGGCTCTTAGTGATGTCTTCATGAATTGGACCATGAACCAAGTGGTCAACTTCAAAGCTCTTATTACAGGGGAACACTGCATCATCACTTTTACCAAAAGAATTTCTGTCCCAACTGCTAAAAGAAAAGACTTCAACACTATCACAATCAGTATCATATTTATCAAAAGAAGGGAAAGGGCTTGAATAAGGAACTTGTTCATCATTGCAATCTTGATGATAGGGAAACACACTGTCATGTCCTTCTACCTCTCTTTCTACAGGGTTATTACATGAGGAGATCTCTAATGAAAAAGGATCATCACTATCACTTTGAACACTAGCCTCATTATTAGTGTCAAAGACCACATCATAGGGGGGCTGCAAATCAGAATCCAAAGTAGGGGCATACCTCTGAAATTCTTCAACCAAGAGTACTGAAATCCCTTCACTACTCAATGGACTTTGAGCTTCTTCTTCATCTTCCTCAGTTTCACCCCTGGTGCTGCAAATATCATCCTCATGAGGAACACAGACATACATCTTTGGCCTTAGATCATCTTGTGTGAAGAAATCTATGCAGGAATCATCATCTGCATCATATCCAACATTCTCCTCTTCATACAAAACATCATCACACCGGGATAAAAAAATTGCCTTCTCATGTTGACAAGAAGAAAAATCTACAGAAAAAAAGGAAATATTGTCATCCTTAGATTCATCTTCAACATCCTCATATGCATTGATCTCAGAATTAGCTTCATAGTCAACACTCTCTGCATAGTGAGATTCAACATCAGAAACACTGGCCTCCTTATGAACATCATCAGGAGCCACCAGTCTTAGCAATCTTATGTCCTCTGCTAACTACTAGTTCACCATTTTCAACCTTGCTAATTCCTTCTTGAGAGCAGCAACTTTATCAAAATGCTCAACAAACTTAGCTCTCAACACATCCCAAGAAGGGATTGAACATGAGGGCAAGGATAAGAACCACTTCTTTGCACCATCAAAAAATGTGTGCACAAATAACCTCATGGCAACATCCTCATGTTCAAAATCCATATCTCCAAAAATACCCATGACAACATCAACATGCTGGCTTGCAGAAACAGACTCACCAGCCATGAATCTTGGTAAGCACTTCCCATCCTTAGTAGAGAACTCATTAGGGGCACCTTCAATGCCATCAAAACAAAAGGGCCTATATTCCTCCATGAGGAACAACCCACTACAACTCATCCCTCTACAGCAGTGCTACGCACTTGATATGGAGACATTTTCAACAAAAGAATACCTGGAAGTTTTGCAGTAGAAGACTTTTGGCTGGAAGCAAGGCAGATCTAGAGCTCTCCATGCAGCTCCATCAGGTTCTTTATAGTGTAGAGTTGCCACCTCCTTGAGAGGAAAATATTCTTTATTTCTTCTTCCAACCAACACAAAACTCACCAGGATAACATGCACTATCTATCAAGAAACACACTGATCAAACAGAGAACTTAGAGTCACCACTCAACACTTAGTGAGAAGATATAGTCAATACCTTTTGTTTATTAGACTCTATTCTAGACTCTCCCTAGAAGAGTCACCATCTTGTTGGTGACTCAGATGGGCCAAACCAATCTGGTCAAAAGATTTTGACTACTTCAATATAACTTTAACCAGAGCTCCTTAATAGGTTTTCCTTATGTTCTTCCCCAGCGGAGTCACCATTTTGTTGGTGTTCTTTTTCCCCAAAGGTTAGCTTGGCATCAGGATTGACAGGGCTAGTGTCACATTCACTCAACACTCCAAATCTGATAGGAAAAAGGGCCAACTGACAAGGATCAGAGAGAGATCCTTCTACACTTTGAGCTCCACATCACTCGGGTGGGTATACCTCATCTGCACACTCATACAACTTGTGTCACACTACAGGCCTGTAGGTAACTGACTGTGGAATGGTTCTCAAACTCCTAGGTATCCTGTACCTCAATGAAACCAATATCTCATGTAATAGCCCTACTTTCATGGAGTGAGTATGAAAACTAGAGATCTATCCTAACAACATAACAGGGAAAAGGTGAGACTGAATGAAAATGATTTTAAAATGATTGAAAGGTCCCCTGAGATGCCCTAAGTCTCTGATAGACTAGTGCCTTGTCCAATGGGCCATAGAGTCAAATACCCTACTGCAAGGGACAACTATGAAAGAAGAACATAATATGCTCAATGTGTTGATGCCTGACATCAATCACACACCATAACCAAACCTCAACTTAGCACCCACCTGTGCATTCAAGCATGCTATTATCCATCAAAGAATTTTAACCCTCTCCTTAGAAGAGACCTATGAATCAGATAATACATTAACTAGCATCCACTAGAAGACAAGCATGACCTATCTTTGATATCTCAGCTCATACATGCATAAACACTAACCCTGAACTAGTTACCTCTGTGAAGATAACTTCACTTGCAAACACTTAGGAAATACAAGCAGAAAAACCAGACACCCTTGATGTGTGATTAATGAATCCAGAATTCAAATGGAGATAGTTCGGTAATAGTAAAAACAAATTGAGTCCTCATACATAAGACAAATATGCTACAACATGCATTGTATTCTCTGAACCAACAATGGAAAATAGAACACCCTATATGCAGAGAGAAGGGGAAATCTACAGAATAGAGCCTTTCACTGGAACTGACAAAATTCAGAACCCCGGACAAGTCTAAATTTTGACACTTTATACCATTAGCTGCCTTGGAAACCCAAAATAGGTTGCAACAAGCTACAGATAGCTAAGGCATAGGTTTACAATGGCTAACCACAGCAAAATTCAAAAAACAACATGCCGGAGGGAAAACCAGCACCAATCTGTCAGAAACAAGAATGATTTACAAGAAAGATAAAATCTTCAAATCTGTACCCAGGATCACAAATTCATCATGAAAAATAGTTTGACCAAACCATCAAAATACCTTGAGCCAACAAAAGCTATCCTCCCCCACACGGTGAAACACCCTTGCAAACACTCACGGCACCTTGGACCACAATGTAAATGGCAAACCAATCACTTCCCACCAAACAGGGTCATTTCTACATTGAATTCTGGTACCTCTGTCATCACAAACTCTTTGCAGAAGTTTGAACTTGAAAAGCAATGGTCACCTTATGGTTTTACCCTTGAATCAATAGCACACATTTGAAATTTAATCCAGCTTTAAGTCACGGCCGTTGATCTTCTTACTTTTGCGGGCTTCAAATCTTCACTTCACCTTAAATAGCATCGACGACTGTCGCTAGATCACCAAGTTAACTTCCTCACACCTTACCCCAGTGGTGATAATATGGCCACAAGATCTGTTGGCCCTTTAATCACTTTAGAAACCTAGCGGCCCCACTTAATAACTCTGCAACTGTGATACCATTAGTGGTCGCATGATCACATAGCCCAAAAATTGGGCTATGCAAACATGCGACAAGCCTCCACATCGGCACCATGTCATCACCCCCCACTAATGCAAAATGCACACCTCCACAATAAAAGACAATGGGCCCACTAACAAGCCACATCACCACCTCAGACCAATCGGAAGACCCCACCTAGGCCTGCCTGATGCCACGTGTCATCACACCATTCACTGATCCATGCCCAGTCACTAGCACAGGACCCACCAAATAGCCATAAGCAGGCCCCAGGACACATGGCACCCTGTCACATGATCACATAGCCCATTTTTGGGTTATGTGAACATGCGACAAGCCGCCAACCTTAGCCATCATGGACACATGTCAGCCGGTCATATGATTGCATAGCCTATTTCTGAGCTTATGCGATCATGCGATAGCTAACCCCAAGCCACCACATCACCACCTTTGACAGCATGAAGACTCGGGTCCACCATTCCGCGACCACGCGACTATAGGAAACTAACCACCAGCCAAGTCGCTAGATGCTAGCCAGTAACCACTAGGAATGAAATGATCATGCGACTACACAGTCACCAGATCGCGAGATGCCAGCCACTTAACCACCAAAATTAAGAGATCAATAGATAACTGCTAGTCGCCAGGTCGCTGAAATTAGAACCAACCACCAGACAACTGAACAATGCAAAGAGCTGAGACCACATAGACAGGTGGCAGGCGGTCGCATGATCGCATGTCAGAAAAGTCTGACATGCGGCCATGCGATAGCCAATCAGGAAGAGCTTTTGAAAACTTGGGCCCACCACTCATCGCACTTGCGCAGTTAGGGAACAACCATCAAACAAGAGACTGCGAGGTCAAAAACACACACGGGGTTTTTGACACAGTGAAAGACCAAAAATACACAGAGTTTTTGATGCCAAAGGATAAGCACACAAAAGAAGGAAGCACAGGGTCAAAAATAGCAAAGGCCGAAAACACACTGACTGAAAACATCATGGACTTTTAGAAACACTGTAGGTTTTTGACACTATGGCAGATTTTGAAAATAATTTCCAGTAGACCGTAGAATTTGAATAACTTTCTAGGTTTGGAAAATTAGGAGATGCAGTTTGGACCAGAGCCTGGCGAAATCAATAAAGAGCATGAGGTAGGACATTTGACAAACACATTGCAGGGGAGAGGCCAATCTCATAAGATTTTTGTAATGACAGAAAATTGGCCTAACAAATTGCATGTCAGAAATCTCTGACATGCGATCATGCGACAGCCAACCACAGGATGCCACATAATCACTGCAGACCATTAAACTCCATCACCGATGGGCTCTAGCACAAAAAGGTAACTGGTCACATGGTCACATGTCAAAAAATTTTGACATGCGATCATGCGACAACCAATCATTTTAAGGCCCATTGAAGACCTAGGCCCACCAACATATCGCACTTGCGCAATTAGGACCAACGAACAAGGAGTGGTGGCAAAAGGGAAGAAATGCGAGGTTGTAAACACATAGGGTTTTTGAAAAAGATCGAAAAAATCTAGTGTTTTCACAACCATGAAGGATCGAAAACATCCAGGGTTTTCAGAAACATTGTGGGTTTTCGACACCTTGGAAAATTTTGAAATTGTTTCCTACAGACCTTTAAACTTGACTATCTCCTTGGGTTTTGTGATTTAGGAGATGTGATCTAAACTAGAGCTTGGTGATATAATGAAGATCATGGGGTTAAGAGCGCACATCATAAAACCTTGTAAATTTTCATCGCAAGATAAAAGTGTGACTGCAGGCATGGCAGGATAGCATTACAAAACATTTGCAGGGAACAGGCCATTTTCAAAGAATTTTGCATCAACAAGAAAATGGACTAATACAACCACTTCGAACCTCTTTGAACTCAGGTTCAAAGTAGTTCAAAGGAGTTCAGAGAAAGAAGGCACAAAAATCAAAGAGTGATGTGACAGCTTGAACCTCAAGTGATGTCATTGGTGGTGGAATTATTGCAAGGTTTAAATGCGGGCAGTTATGAAAAGACATCAACCATGAGTAAATCTAACATGGAGGGTTTGAGCAATGTGAAAAGAAATATTTAATCCGAGCAAGATATTTTATTTAATGAAAGTTAAGGCCATTATGAGGTTGTAGATTTCAAGGTCACTCCATTGTCAAATCATCATTACTCATTTTGTCTGAATTAATGTTTCCACTTGAGGTTCCTCAAGGTGATCTTCTACGACATGATTTCACAAAATATAAGTATCTCTGTTAACCTCCTCATTTCTATTATAATTCTGCAGAGTCTCAACTTTGGAAGAGGAAATTGTTTTGGGTCTGTGAAAAAATAGGTAGCTCCTAAAAGCTTTCTTTCATTTCCTATTGCTGTTTGGTAATATTGGTTCAAGAGTGGGGGCATTGTTTTGTTAATTTTTCAATCAAAGAAAGGAGGTCTAGTATGCATTTCTTCAGGAATGTCAAGAATATGGAGTGTCATGCCCCCATTGTCATAGATAAAAACTTGTTAGGAGTGCCAGTAGAAAAAATGGTGATTGATCTCACAAACCGTGCAGTAGAAGATCATAGTCTAGAGTTGCAGTCAAGCAGGTTATTGGAAGCTACGACTTTTCGCCCATCTATTGTAAGTCTAGAATTGATTCAACAATGTATTAATAGATATGATGTCAAATCCAAGTGCATAATGAATATTGAGGGCCACACCCTTATACCAATTAATAGAGAAACCATCATGGCTGTTTTCAAAATCCCAGAGGAGTCTCTCATTAGTTTTACTCCCACCCAATCTCTGGCTCAGTATAGAGAAAACATAGATAAAAACCAAAGCTACATAGCCCGAAAATGAACCAATACCTTCTATAAAGGGGGATCCTGCTTACCCAAAGTTTTGACTAAAGACCACATGAAACCTCATATTCATGATGTGATGGTTTTACTTCATCGAATCAAGGGTTTAGAGCAAGTTCTACTCTTTGAAGAGTGGATGTTTCACTTTATAGAGATAGTCTTGGAACGAAGACAACATCTCGATTGGGCGGAGATCATCACCAGTTCTCTAAGAGACCAACTTAAACAAGCCTAGGCTATTAAGAAGGAATTATTTATGTCTTCCTATTTGATATATTGTCTTGCATGCACACAAGATTTATCAGCCATCCAACATGTCCCATGGAATGAAGACCTTATCATTTATGAGTATTTTCCCTTATTAAGAAAGGATAAGATTTTAGAGGATTATAGGAAGGTTCATGATGTTTTTCTAGGAAGACTGTGCCAACAGTTGGTGGGAATTTCAAATCAAAGAGTCTCATTAGACGCACAGAAGCTGGTTCAAACCTACAGGAGTTTTTATATCCAATTTCCATGCTTTACCTATATCTGGGTCGGAGGTTTTGATGAAGAACCTCTTAGGCTTCCAAGATTTTCTTTTGATTGTTTTATATTGGTGGAGGTCTGCAGACAATTGTTCATGGTGGTTAAAAATACCCTGTCAGAAGAGAGGTGGCCTTCTATGTTTCCAATCAGCTTGGGAAACTTAGTTTGTAACAATATGATGGATGCCTCGGTAATAGGAAGCAACCTGTTGAGTTTTCATATGCAATTCTATGAATCAAGGAGGGGTTTTGACAATAAGGGCTTTACTAGATTGGTTCTAAGTCTAAACAATTATCCATCACCCAGCTCACATATTGAAGACTTATGGGAAGACCTAATTGTTGAAAAAGTAGTCTAGAAATGGGATCACTCTAGACTTGTAGTCACACAGATCAAGCTGTTGCAGTTGAAGTTTGATATAAGTGGAATAGAAGAGGATGGCCCTGAAACCACAAGTTCAGATATCATCAATCTAGATGCAGGAAGTCCTTTAGTCATAAATTGGAAAAGAAAAGAGGGAGATGACATAAAACTAAGAGCCAGAACCATATTTGGGATTACAGAGACCTGGTTGATAGAAAAGAGAAAGAAAGGAGCAAAGAGCCTTCCTCTTGAAAAGCGTAGAATAGAATCTACTCTAAAAAATGTGAATCATGTCTCATCTAATGCATCTCTTGTGTCTCCTAATGCAGGCAAAGTTACATCCTCTAAAAAAAATGTAGCTCCCAGTGGGCATCCTACTGCACCGAGATCGAGGCCTAGAACAAGATTGGAAAGGCATTCTCAGATGGCATCTCTAGGACCTGACTACTTGGACATTGAGATCAATGATAATGAAATTTCCTTTTCATTGGATCAACAAGAAAAGATTCAAGAGATTCCTACCAGTAATCCAGAAGTACTTCAAGCTGAGAGAACTCTTGTAAAAATGCCTGACAATCAGATAGTTATCGGTTTAGTTCCTCCTTGGCTAACTGAAATAGTAAGTAAACTATAAGTCCATTTCACTGCCTATGAAAGAGATTGTCACCAAGTATGCCACCCAGACTCCTAAAGCTAAAAGGATGAAGAGTGACACAAGATTATCCACTGATCCATCTACTGGAAAGGTGACTGTAGAAATAGAAACTGAAAAACCTAAAGAGGGGATCTAGGAACAAGAGGTGGAAGACTTTGAAGTCACTAAAATGGAGTTTGGCATTTTAACTAGGGACTCCAGGGACCATCTCTTCAAGTTCTCAGTGGATCATATGCTTGGGAAGTCTCAAAAAGATGTTAGGGTGAAGCGGGAATTGAAAAAACTTATGGCTACCATGGCTGAGTTTCTTTCCTCCCTCATTGATGTTGGGGCATTTCCACTGGCCCAGTCCCCATAGGACTTTGATCCAAATTCAGATGAAAACCAAAAGCGAAATAGATGCAATAAGGTAGGGTTCTGATGGAGGTCATGAAATCCTAGATAAATAGTATAAATGATGAAGGGAGTGCGTTCATCTGAGAATTTATATCTACTTGTTTGGATGGAGAAGGGTTACTCGGTGAAATTCAAACTCTAGTCCCAAGCTGGGAAATGGAGGAGGAGAAATGCATGACATTTCTGACATAGGTTCATGAGATAGAGATGCATGGCGTAACTCAATTCCTAGTAGAAAATTCAATGAAGTTGGTAGACCCTTATATGCTGTTCATCTTGAAACATAATCTTGGCTGGAAGAGCATGATATTTAAAGATGAAATATCCCAAGTCAAAGAAATAGAGAAGGAGGTGCTAGACAGGGATGCAAATACCCTAAAGGATATCAAGATAGTGAACCCTTCGAGTATTTTACAAATTGATGAAGGAAATAGGGATGCAGATGCCATGGTTAATGTTTTTGCAGATACCATGAATTCTCTTAAAGAAAGTGAGACACCAATGGTTTAGGACTTCACCAAGATAGAAAATGTGGAATCCATGTTTCTATTGAATAGGGGCCAGTTACCAAAATAGTCATAGAGGATTAAAGAGTTAAGATGGGAGAAGAACATGTGTCGGGAAAAGCTGATAGGTCTAAAGAATCTACATTCTCAGCCGGCTCAAGAACTAGTAAACATGTTCCAAACTTGGAAGCTTGTACAAACCACCACGTCTGAAGACCTTGGAAGGAATTAGCTTATTCCAGGATAGCATTTATCTTTCTATTTTTAAAAGACATGTGTCTTGAAACTTTCATTTTAGTTGCATAACTGGTTTTTAACATTTTTTCTAGTGCCCAAGAGGCCAGGTTTTTCTAGAGGCTCTCTCGGACCTGAAACTATAAATCCTGGAGCATTAAAATATTTAAGGGTTAGAAAATACAGATAGAGAAGTAGATAGTTTTTTATGAATAGATAGTTTTTAGTAGTGGGTAAAAGCACAACTAAGTGTCACCTTTTTAGCTAACTCAAATGACTCAACCCAATTAGACTCAGCCAAGTTAGACTCGGCTGAGTCTAACTGGGCTGAGTACACGTAGGCACCACGTGGCACCGAATGACATCTAATTGGCCTAGTAGACTCGATCGAGTCAACACGATATTTTTAATATAAAAAACCATCTAAAGCCCCTCATTTGCACACTATTTTGGTTATTTGTGTGGGCCCGACTCCATGGGGACTTGACTGAGTCAGACTCGGCCCAGTCAGACTTGGTCTAGTAAGACTTGGCCGAGTCTACCTAGGTGGTGTGCCTCGTTGGCAGCTAAACCTCCAAAAACACAAAAAACTAAAATTTTGCACTTCTACTATAACTTTCTCTGATCAAAATAGAAAATATTAAAAAACTAAAAGTACCCTTTTGTAGATCTCGAAAGTATGATTCTGGACATATAAATTTTATATTGTTTCAACTACAAAACATTAAAAAAATTTGCTAAAAACTACATGTAGGTATATTAAACTTTGAGAAGATGTTGATTCATAAAATATAGAAAAATGCTAAATCAATTCAAAATTTTTAAAAAATCATATAAGACACTAGAGGAGAGAGTCTTCTTCAAGAAAATGTAATTTATTTGGTTTTTGGCATAGTTTTGATAGGGAAAAAGTGACATTAGAAAAAAACTGTTGATTTCAAGTAAGCTCGACTTTGAATGCTTATAACGGGCAAACTATAGATCAAAAACACTTTTTTTTTTCCTGCACTAGATACACATGTCACCTAAAACATATTATAGAATTGGAGGGAAAAACAATGTTTTACTTATAATGATTTGACGGGAAGTAAACTCCTTGATTTGTAGTATTTTTTAGGATATGAGAATTACACCTAAAAATTTAGAAAAAGATATTAATTTTTTCTCAAAATAATTTTTAAAAATTATAGGCATAAAATTCATCCTATTTTACACATTTCATCAGTTTACATCATCTTCAAATTCTCAACAGAAATGTCCTTGAATTTTTTTAGTTTTGATTTTGTTAGCCTCTTCCGTTGTAAAAGGGTGACAACTTATTGTGCTTTTACCCTAGTCTCTTAAGTTTTGAAATAGTTCATGACTCATTTTGATTAGACTTTGATCCGATTAGATATAAATATATAAATGCATGGTTTGATTTAGATCTTTGAATTGAAATCTGTAATGTATTAGTTACTTTAAGAGTTGGTACATTTTATCTGTGCGTGTATAATTATTTATGCTTAGTCACTTCTAGATTCTTTCTAGTTATTCCCCTTCAATTATTTTATAAACACATTTGCTTTATAAGCAAATTAGTTGATTTTTGTTTCTTCATAGTATGAGTCTTTTGCTCGGTTATTCTTGAGATCACCTCAATACCTAAGAGTATCTAAGCATTCCTTCCACACTTTCCAGTTAAAAGTGTATGCATTTACTTTTTTGTTGATAATTCATTGAATAGCTGACAAGGAAGCTAAACCTTTAAAATTTAGAGGGAAGCAATCTTTGATGATTACCCAATTGTTGATGAATTGTTTATCTTCAAAGGCGTAGAGTTTTTACTGATTTCATTTTACAAGAGGAAGACAAATCTATTCGCCAACAGATAGTCATAACTTTAATTTTAAAATAGAATTTCATTGTAATAGGCCAAAACCCGGAAGACCTTACAGTCGAGCATGTTGAATGAAATTATGTTTTGAAGCATTACATTGTTATATTCTATTGTGCTTGTTGTTGTTATAACTAGCAGTGTAGGCTTGGACTGTCCATTCTTGGATCCTCCATCCCTTCCCTGTGTCACAACATGCTGAGGTACACCTTTAACAATTCTCGTGATCTCAACAATCATGTCATTCTTCATCAATTCTATCTCAGATCTGAAATCTAATTTCACCTTCTCTATAATCTTCGATTCAAGAGCATCACAGAGATCTGCAATCGCTTTAGGGTCTAATATCATACGATCTCTTCACCAATTAGATCAACTTTTCAAGATTCCTTGCTTGGTCAACCTTCACTCCACAAGATCAAATCAGCTATGATACCACTTGACATAGGGCAGAGCATGGAGGATCCAATTAATGACAGTCCATCCAAGCATCAATCAAAATTACATAGCGGAAAGCACACAACACAGTTGTTTCAATTGAATTTCCATCAACATACCCGATTGTAAGGCCTTTCGAGTTAGGGCCAATTACAATTAGAAACAATTTGTAAGATCATCAAGATCCAAATACATCCTACTAGTTCAGCTCTGCAAGAAACAGTAACTAATGGAAACCCTAAGGTAGATCTAAACCTGTTCTTGCAAGCCACCAAGCAATCTCCTTGTCTCCAAGCCTCAACCACTACCTCTGCTATTACAAACTATCAGAATTCAATCTGATCTACAAGATCTCGCAGGATCTTTTCCACAACTTCACTTATCTAATCTTAGATACCTCAGTCATGAACTCTCTAAGTCATGATCCCAGTGATCCCCCAAACAACTACCCAAGCACCTCTTAAATACTAATCTCCAGCCACAAGTAGGCATGAAAAACACTTAACTCTTGCTAACAAATATTAAATGCCATACAAGTGGGCTAACAAATTGTATTACAAACATTTAATTCAGCATGTCAGCCTCCAGATCCACATAGGAGAATCCAATAAAAAATACAAATAATAAATGCACAAAGTCAGCCCAACAATCACACATAACGCCAGTCGGTAAACTAGAACTACCGAGCAACAGTGAAATAACTGAGCATGCCAAGCATCACTGAGCATTAGTGTCGATTGAAAACCACAGATATCACCAAGTAACACTTTCACCAAGCGCTAGAGGTTATCGAGTTCCTTCAGTGACCGAACTTCCTTCAATGACCGAGACTGTCGGTCAAGGCTGCAACCAAGTAACACCGGCCAAAATACAAACACTCATGCAGTTTCACCGAGGACAAAGGCTGCCCTTATATCATCCCGGACAAAGGCTGCCCTTATATCATCCCAGAATGCCCCTACATCAGTATGATATTTCAGGTAATTTCCAATTGGTTGGATATACAGATAGTAATTTATAGTGAATATTGATGATAGAAAGAGTACATTTGGATATGCATTTAATCTTGGAACAAGTGTTGTGGCATGGGCATCAAAGAAGCAACCTATAGTGACAATCTCATCAGCAGAAGCATAAAATGTTGCAGGTACATCAACAACATGCCAGGCAGTATGTATGTGAAGAGTCTTGAAGGATCTAATGCATGAGCAAGAGGAGTCTACTACAATCTATTGTGATAACAAGTCCACTATATCACTCTCAAATAATCATGCTTTTCACAAAAGGACAAAGCACATTGACACTAGATATCACTTCATTCGAGAATTGGTTAACAATTGAGATATCAACTTTTGAAGATCAATTGACAGATATATTTACAAAAGCCTTAACACAAGAAAAATTTGAATATTTAAGAAAAAAATTAAATATTGTAAATTTTCCCGTCGACTTTCAAGTCTTTTCATATTTATGATAGTCTTATCTTATAAGCTACTGAACATATGACTAATACATATTCCATACTGTTCTTTTCTCACATGAATTTGTAAATGAGAGAGTTCTGGAGTATTCTAAAACCTCTATAAAAAGAGGCATTTTGTAATGATTTTTGTAGGCAATAAAATCTGGTTCCTTGTGCAGCAGTTTAAGTGTTTTGTGACCTTCAAAATTGTTAGAACTGTTAATCGGATCGTTGGGTTTAAATACGAGTATAATATGGATATAATTTGAAGAAAGTAGTAGTAAATGAATTTTCGTAAAGAGTAGTTGCAAATTAGCAGTCAAAAAGAATAATCACGTATATTGGAAATGATTATTTATTACATGTAAGAATTTAACACAAAAAATTAGTAATATCTAATAAAAAGTATATTTTAAATATGTAGTTATACATGTTAAACTGAATGAATAAAAGAAAAAGAGATTTTGGAATGTGGGCAGGAGATAAGTAAATTGAAGGACAATTAAGATAGGTTACAATTTCTTTTTAAGGGTAATTTGTTAGGTTTCATATGATGATTAAAAAATAAATATGTCATTCTTTTTGTTAATATATATCTCGTACTTGAATTCTAATAAAGAATTAGTAATATCTATTATCAAGTAAATTTTAATTATGTTAGGATACTTTTTAGAAAAGGATAAGATAGAATGAGCCTATTTGCAAGGAATATTTGTGAAATATTTTCAAATCTGTGAAAGAGACATTAAAAAATGTAGATGCAACCACTTTCATAGAAGATAGTTTAATTTATTAATATGTAAATGATATACTAAACTATTTTTTTGAAAAAAAATCTAAAATTAAAAGATTATTAACATAAATATTCTAAATTTTTTTTTTTTTTAATCATTTATCAAATATATTTTGCTGTATAATTTACAACTTAAATCAGATAAATAAAATGAAAACAAATCAACCATAAACTAATGATAAATGAACTATACTAATTAGATACATGTCATACTTATAATATATATTATACCCTATATTTAAAAATACATTTAGTAATAATATTTCGTAGCAGTGTCTCTCTTGAAAAAAATATAAATATAACAACAAGAAATATACAGCAGCAACTTAAAAATAATAACCAGAAGAAACTTAACAAGGAGCAGAAGCCTCCAGCATAGCGGCAAAAACCCGCTCTATAAACTAGAATATACAGCAACAGCTCAAAAGAAGAACATAACCAGAAGAAACTTAACAAGGAGCAGAAACCTCCAACATGGGTTGCAAACTTACATCAAACATTTGCAATTCGGTCTATATAATTAGTCCTGTGATAAGAACTTAAAGAGGTAAATTAGGTCACTAATCTCTGTGACCGGGCCACCATAAGTAAGTACACTCAAAAGGGACTAATGAAGGCTCTAACTCTGTGTGGAGATGAATACTGTTTCAATCGCTTTAATTCTCTCCCAAGTTCTGGATCAAGATCATCAATTGCAATTTTTCTCACCAATCTTCTGCATCCATCATACACATTGATTACATTGGCTCCTTCTCCAAGCACAACAATCCATCAGAAACTGTTAACTGAAATTTGTTTAATTTCATTCAGTAAGCTGATATTCACTCGACGCCACCTCTTGATGTTCATGTTTCCTTCTTCATTCTCTAATTCCCACATAAACTTGTACTCCAAGTCAACCAGAATTAGTGGACCGTTATCACTCCCATCTAGATACCAATACTCACTTACAACATCCATATACTTATATTCATATTCAGCTATACTAGATGAATGTCTGTAAATTGCACCATCTGGGGGTGCAATTTTTGTCCAGCGATTGTCCGAAAGGTTCAACTCTACAATCCCTCCATTGCAGGATAATCGATCCAACCAGTAAAATCTTCCCCTGTTATAAACTCCTCGCTCTGCAACCCAAAATTCACCGGAGTCTCCCATACTTAAATCAATTATGCTCGAAGTATCAGATGATGAATTATACACAAGAACCTCGTCTTGGTCATCACCGCCCACCACTATAATGAATTGGTCGTTGGAATAATCATACCCGTTTGCACTAAAATTAATATAAGGGTCGTCAAGTACGCATTTCAAAGACCTGCTCTTTTCGTCGCAAATATAAAAGTCTTCACCAAGAGACAGACAGAACATAGTGTTGTATGCGTTTTGTATGTGATAAGAATACTCACCGACTTTATAAAAATGTTCACATCCTTCCATTACCCATACTGTATTTAGACGAGCTTCCCCAATAAGACGAAACTGAAATAAAAAAGAAGAGGTGCAAGAAAGATGTATGTTTGGATATATTCTCTGCATTGCAGCATATGAGGATAGTATCTCATTCCATGCCTTCCACACATTCCTCAATCTATAAAGACTTCTTCGTGGGAGCAGCCTTGCTATGATATTCAACGCAATTTCATCAGGAAGGTTTCGCCAAACACCGATTTCCATCTCTGTTTTTGCAATTTAGCTGTTTGCTCTGCCACGCATTAATAAAGCTTCATCAGAATTTAATGAGAGATTTTCGGACTTACTTGTTGGCTGGGTTTATATAGGGCTCAAAACGCAAACATAATTTAAAAAGTAGTTGTAAAGAAAGGTTAATAACTATTAAAAATTAAATTTTAAATATGTGGAAATATGTATAAAATTAAATAGGATCGATGCAAATATGTTGGATTGAGTTTACCAGGAAGAGTTCAATTAAGGCACAAGACCTATTTTCATAGAAAAATATATCATATTGTAAAATGAAAAATGGAAAGGATCTTTTACAATCTATGATATCATTCATCTGTTTTTGCATTTACATATATTGTATAATATGAGACAATTGTTCTACAAATCATGTATATATACTCTTTGTGGAATGCCAAATTTGGAATGTATGAATGAGATACCTGGGGGAATGCATTCCTGGGTGCATTCTTGGGGAACGCATCTACATTAGTAGAAGATTGTATCATTTTGTCAAAATATAGAAACCATCTACTCAAAATGAAGCCTAAATTAAACAGCAGTTAAACTATGTATTTAATTCAGAATAAATTTAAAAAATAATTTTAAATGAACCATATTAAAAAGAAACCATTTACATAGAAAATTGGGTTTGGATGCAATTCAATTTTTATAATCAAATATCTTGTAATTTGTTGATGAGGAGATTTGAGAAGGATTGAGGATGCAACCACTTTCTTTAAAGACCCAAAATTAAATAAAATGAAAATAAAAAGAAATAATAAAATCTCACTAATACATTTGGGGTGAAATTGCGACGGCAATTTGCGACGGCAGGCAAATGTCATGCGGTTTTGGCCTTTTTTTTTCAAATATAGCCCGACACCATCGCAATTGCGACGACAATACATTTGGCACTGTCGCAATTGCGACGTTGTCAGGATATAAGCGCAAAATTAAAAAGGAACGTTGTCATTTGTGTTTTCAACAGCGCCGTAACCCTCCGCGAAATCACATCAGGATATAAGGGCAAAAAAAACAAGAACGTTGTCATTTGTGTTTTCAACAGCGCCGTAACCCTCCGCGAAATCACATCGGGATATAAGGGCAAAAAAAACAAGAACGTTGTCATTTGTGTTTTCAACAGCGCCGTAACCCTCCACGAAATCACAGCTACAATTTCTGAGTACGTTGGGTTTATTTTTCTTTTGTCATTATTATGTAATCTGGTATTCAGCTGTTAGAGAGCTAAAATACCCAGAAATGAGGACATATCTATGTTGAATTTATTGTTAGCGGCTTTGGTTATTTAGAAGTTTAATTTTATTTGTTCATCTTTCAAGCACAAACATTTTGTGGACCGTAACGTCTTCATTGTTTCGGGTATGCAGTGAAACAGCCCTAACTTGCAATTGCGATGTTGTTGGGATATAAGGGCAAAAAAAAAAGGAACGTTGTCATTTGTGTTTTCAACAACACCGTAACCCTCCGCGAAATCACATCGGGATATAAGGGCAAAAAAAACAAGAACGTTGTCATTTGTGTTTTCAACAGCGCCGAGAGAGATTCCCTCCGCGAAATCACAGCTACAATTTCTGAGTACGTTGGGTTTATTTTTCTTTTGTCATTATTATGTAATCTGGTATTCAGCTGTTAGAGAGCTAAAATACCTAGAAATGAGGACATATCTGTGTTGAATTTATTGTTAGCGGCTTTGGTTATTTAGAAGTTTAATTTTATTTGTTCATCTTTCAAGCACAAACATTTTGTGGACTGTAATGTCTTCATTGTTTCGGGTATGCAATGAAACAGCCCTAACTTGCGACTACCTTCATGGTACTTGTGTACATTATCATGTTGTCTTTACAGTGACTGTCCTCATTCAAGTGGCAATTACACAAGGGACAGTCACTGTGAGATGTCCTCATTTGTGACAAGGACAGTCACACTTAGGACATCTCATAGTGATATTCCCTTGTGTAATTTCCACTTGAATGTATTGCTATTGAACCACATTAATGCTTTTCTTCTTCAACAAATGAGGACAGTCACTGTAAAGACAACATGATAATGTACACAATTACCAAAAAATGATCTTGTTAATTGATGTAACACTTTGTCTTGCTCACTCCCTATCCTTCACTAGGGTCTCTTTAGGCCAATGTTTTGACTTGATAGGGTACTTAACTATCCCTACACTCTTTAGGTATCTCTACCCAAGATCCCACTCCTTCAACTAGTGCACACCAACAAGAAATACAACGAACTCTACTCAATACCAATCTAGCTACTAGGACACTCCTAGTCTTGTCTTCACAAATTGAAACACATTCAACTAGAACTTTACTCCATGGAGAGGCTGGCCACTAGGACCTCTATTGGTTTCAATATTACTCCTTCACCTATACTTTTCATCAGTACTTCAATCCGGTTCATCAAACCATGCCAATTGCACCCAAAAATAGGCTACTAGCAATTAGGCCTTTGTCAAGCCTTTTTGTTTATATTAAGCCACCTAAAGGGCTTAGGATTCAGATGCCCTTTATTGAGAACTCCAAGATATCTAAGGTCTTCTCCTCCTAGATTTTTTGTACATCAACTGCTACAGTCATGCCTGAAAACAAGTATTTTGACACAACTTGGACAGTCTGACTAAGAGTTTGTTTTCTTAGTAGCCAAATAAACTCACCCAATCTTCTAATTTGACTTGGGGCTTCTTTAGATGTGTGTCTACCTCTCCATGAGATTTTAGTTGAAGCAACCAATGCATTCAACTTGTTGTAATCTTCTTGTAATGATTTGTCATCCCTAACTGTGCTCAACTGACTCACCTAGGACATCATTGCAAACATAGAAAATGAGCTTCCCAGGGCCCTCCTTCCAAACATATAGTACATGGAGTCTCCTCACCCATTCCAAGAGCCCATACAAAATTGACAATGGAATGATGAGCTAAGACTTCATTTGTTCAACCTGCCTGGTTCAAACCAATGATAGGGTACTTAACAAAAGAATTAACAAACTAGTTGGAATGCTTCAAAACTCAAAAAAAACACAACACAGAATAAAAAAACAACTTGTACTAACTTTTCCAATAGACACTGCGAGCTATCTAATCCATTAATCAACTGAAAACAAAGAAACAAAAAAACTCAAGAATTCACTAAAACCGTGTTACTCTACAAATCTTCTTAATTCCAATTTTTTTTCCCCCCAACCTTTTGCATAGATCGATGGAGGCCTCTTATAGTTGATCTGATGCCTAATTCAATGGTTTCATATAGTTACATAACCATCTTACTCGAAAATGCTCCCTTGCACAAATGTTGTCAATGTTGTGAATGACAACATTGACAACTTGTTACAACCTTTGGGATTTTGGTTCAAAACTTATTGTTCAAACACCATAAGACCCTAACCATGACTTAGTTAGGCTATTTAGACCTCACATAGGCCACTTCTACACTTCTTTGCCCAATTTGACCCCTAAATGCTTCATTCCCACTTTTGCCACAATATTGGTAACTTGGGTACAAATTGGCACTTGCCTTCACAAAGGTCACACATGAGGACATCTCACAGTGATCGATTGTCCCTTGTGTAATTGCCACTTGAATGTATTGCTATTGAACCACATTAATGCTTTTCTTCTTCAACAAATGAGGACAGTCACTCTAAAGACAACATGATAATGTACACTCACTGTAAGGACAGTCACAAATGAGGACATCTCACAGTGACTGTCCCTTGTGTAATTGCCGCTTGAATGTATTGCTATTGAACCACATTAATGATTTTCTTCTTCAACAAATGAGGATAGTCACTCTAAAGACAACATGATAATGTACACTCACTGTAAGGATAGTCACAAAGGACATCTCACAGTGACTGTCCCTTGTGTAATTGCTGCTTGAATTACACAAGGGACAGTCATTGTGAGATGTCCTCATTTGTGACAAGGACAGTCACACATGAGGACATCTCACAGTGATTGTCCCTTGTGTAATTTCCACTTGAATGTATTGCTATTGAACCACATTAATGCTTTTCTTCTTCAACAAATGAGGACAGTCACTCTAAAGACAACATGATAATGTACACTCATTGTAAGGACAGTCACAAATGAGGACATCTCACAGTGACTGTCCCTTGTGTAATTTCCACTTGAATTACATAAGGGACAGTCATTGTGAGATGTCCTCATTTGTGACAAGGATAGTCACACATGAGGACATCTCACAGTGATTGTCCCTTGTGTAATTGTCACTTGAATGTATTGCTATTGAACCACATTAATGATTTTCTTCTTCAACAAATGAGGACAGTCACTCTAAAGACAACATGATAATGTACACTCACTGTAAGGACAGTCACAAATGAGGACATCTCACAGTGACTGTCCCTTGTGTAATTGCCGCTTGAATTACACAAGGGACAGTCATTGTGAGATGTCCTCATTTGTGACAAGGACAGTCACACATGAGGACATCTCACAGTGATTGTCTGTAATGTCCCCTTTTTGGCTAACTTGGAAAATAGGAACAATTACTCCACTTCTCAGACTTACTCTATCAGATACTTACAATTAAACTAAGTAATGGAGGTTACTTAAGATATCAACCGCTATTTCAGATTCAATCACAATATGTGTGCAAGATGATATTGATACCAATATGTTTAATAGCACTATCGGATATAATGATATGAAATATGCTATGAATATGATGTTTCCTATCACTTATAGTGATAGTATAATGATGCTATGTCTGATATAAACAATATCGATATAAAATCAATAAGTATTGCTTACAGCAATGTATTTGCTGTGTCTGATATGATGATTTAATTATGCAAATGTGTAATATCGCTATGAGTGATATGTTGCTATTTCAGATTCTGAATTATATGCTTGCAACTTCAAATATTGATGCTGTTTCTGACTATCCTTTCTATCTGTGCAATCATGGTGTTGTCTCTGATCTGCAATGATAAACTTGAAACCAAACTGCCAAAGGCAGATGCTCTATTGAGTATATCCAAATATGGATAAGTAAATAAAGTTCTAATGATGCCTTGAGTGACTGACAAGAATGCATTCTTATATTGTCTTTAACAAATGAAGAGATGCTATGAATGAGACGTGTCTTGTTTCTTCCTCCATGTCCCTTTGTTAATCACACCTTTCCATAATCCGACAGTTCACATAATATTATTTCATTATTTTCTGATCATAGATAACTCCCAGATTGACTCAATATCAAATCTTTTTATGAAGGTAATCTTCCCTAATTGGTAGTGCAACCAGTAGTTAACATCCATTGTGTTTGTATTAGTTTGGTCTAACTATCATTAGTATTTAGTCAATCGATATTAACTCTTGCCTTATCCCATATTGTTATGATTATATCCAATCTTTCTACTCTGATATAAGTCGATATCATTTTTTGATAATTGTCCATTTATTGGTGATTGCTGGTAATGGAGTTTGATCTTCAAATTGACTTCCATTCCTGTTAATACTTAAGGATACATTGTACTTATTATCCATGACTGATGCCTCATTCATCAATAGCTTGTGATATAATCACTGATGCTTTTGTGTTTCTACAAGATGTGGTTTATCTCAGACAATCGATAATCTTTCAATCCTTTAGTCGATATCCTCCTATGTGGTGTCTATTGATATAGATAGTAGAATTCAATCTAGTTTATGTTATTGTCATGATAACATAGGAAGTGATGGTGCATATTTGCTAGCAGGTCTTCATGTTTGATATTGCTTTATCGGATATGTCATTGTCTAAACTTGTGCAATTAATGATTATTTATAATATATGAATGGTTATCCTTCTTGCTTATCAATACATCTTCTGAAACACATAGCGACCTATCCCTTATTCATATCATGTTGATCTTGACTTCATAGTATTTGGTTCATTAATCATCCTCTCATGGTATCGATGTGTAATGACTAGTGATTGTTGTATCACTTCTTCATTCCTCATCGTGATAGATAATGCAGATGTTTAATGTAGATGTATATCGATTACAGATATTCGATATTGCTTTAAACGTTATTATTATTATTATTATTATTAATGTTATTGTTATTATTAAATATTATAATTAATGATGTTAGTAATATTAATAATATTATAATAAATATTATTATAGTGATAACATATTGTTTTATATTGAGAGGTTTATTAATATTATTTATATATTAAAATTATTATATCAATAATTGATTTAATATTATTACTTAATATATTATTATAATATAATATATATAATTTATTAATAATTATTTATTATTAATTTATATTATAATTATAATCATAATTATATTATTTATTAATATTTTAATATTATTTAATTAACATATTACTTATTATGCTAACTATATATTATTATTATCTTTTGATAATAATTATATATTATTGTTATATACCGTTAATAATAGATTATTATATATCATCTAATCATTTTATTATTATACTAAGTTCAATATGTCACGGCTCATGACATTGTCCCTTGTGTAATTGCCACTTGAATGTATTGCTATTGAACCACATTAATGCTTTTCTTCTTCAACAAATGAGGACAGTCACTCTAAAGACAACATGATAATGTACACTCATTGTAAGGACAGTCACAAATGAGGACATCTCACAGTGACTATCCCTTGTGTAATTGCCACTTGAATTACACAAGGGACAGTCATTGTGAGATGTCCTCATCTGTGACAAGGACAGTCACACATGAGGACATCTCACAGTGATTGTCCCTTGTGTAATTGCCACTTGAATGTATTGCTATTGAACCACATTAATGCTTTTCTTCTTCAACAAATGAGGACAGTCACTCTAAAGACACCATGATAATGTACACTCACTGTAAGGACAGTCACAAATGAGGACATCTCATAGTGACTGTCCCTTGTGTAATTGCCACTTGAATGTATTGCTATTCAGCCACATTAATGCTTTTCTTCTTCAACAAATGAGGATAGTCACTCTAAGGACAACATGATAATGTACACTCACTGTAAGTGTACATTATCATGTTGTATTACAAATGGACCTTATGTTGGTCGGGATATAAGTGCAAAAAAAAAAAGGAACATTGTCATTTGTGTTTTCAACAGCGCCGAGAGAGATTCCCTCCGCGAAATCAAGCGGGTTATCATTTGTGTTTTGAACAAAGCGGGTTGTCATTTGTGTTTTGAACAGCACCGAGAGAGATTCCCTCCGCGAAATCAAGTAGGTTGTCATTTGTGTTTTCAACAGCGCCGAGAGAGATTCCCTCCGCAAAATCACAGCTACAATTTCTGAGTACGTTGGGTTTATTTTTCTTTTGTCATTATTATTTAATCTGGTATTCAGCTGTTAGAGAGCTAAAATACCCAGAAATGAGGACATATCTGTGTTGAATTTATTGTTAGCGGCTTTGGTTATTTAGAATGCTTCCCCACAATACTTAATTACACAAGGGACAGTCACTGTGAGATGTCCTCATTTGTGACAAGGACAGTCACACATGAGGACATCTCACAGTGACTGTCCCTTGTGTAATTGCCACTTGAATGTATTGCTATTCAACCACATTTATGGGCCCGTTTGGACCACGACACACAGTAGCATCTACAGAGAAGAATATCCTAGGTGTAACAAGTTGTAAGAATATACCAACAGTTCTAAGAAGTTCCCTAGCACGTAGTAGCATCTATAGAGAAGAATATACAACATGAGGGCAGCCACCGTAAAGACAATATGATAATGTACACTCATTGTATGTGTACATTATCATGTTGTCTTTACAGTGACTGACCTCATTCAAGTGGCAATTACACAAGGGACAGTCACTGTGAGATGTCCTCATTTGTGACAAGGACAGTCACACATGAGGATATCTCACAGTGACTGTCCCTTGTGTAATTGCCACTTGAATGTATTGCTATTCAACCACATTTATGGGCCCGTTTGGACCACGGCACATAGTAGCATCTACAAAGAAGAATATCCCAGGTGTAACAAGTTGTAAGAATATACCAACAGTTCTAAGAAGTTCCCTAGCACATAGTAGCATCTTCTAATTGTCTATACCACTTCACAAGGTATTGTTTGCACACATTGTTTTTGGTTCTTTTGATGACCCTTGTTTTGAAATTGCTATTAGGCCTTGTAGCTTATATGTTTTGATTGCTGGAGAGCTTCTAAAGCTAAGCAAGAAGACCATTGCACGAGTTATAGCCGCGCGCTCAGGTTTGAAAATTGTATATTTTTTAATCTAATGTATATTTTAACTAGACTTTTAGCTTATTTTTGCTGTATATTTTAATCTAAAGGGAATCATGGATGTGAACTTGAAAGAATTTTGTACTTAGTTCTTATGGAGAGAATAGTAGTAGTTTACGGTCTAATATCAAATAGAGTTTTCCAATTACAGAAAGTTAATGAATTCTAATAGCTTATATGTTTTGATTGCTGGAGAGCTTCTAGAGCTAAGCAAGAAGACCATTGCACGAGTTATAGCCGCGCGCTCAGGTTTGAAAATTGTATATATTTTAATCTAATGTATATTTTAATCCTTTTGCCATGTCATGTAATATGTCTTGCCTTGTAGCTTATATATTTTGAAATTGCTGTTAGGCCTTGTAGCTTATATGTTTTGATTGCTAGAGAGCTTCTAGAGCTAAGCAAGAAGACCATTGCACTAGTCGTAGCCGCGCGCTCAGGCATGAAAATTGTATATTTTTTAATCTAATGTATATTTTAACTAGACTTTTAAAATATTAAAAGATTTAACTAGGTCTAAGAAGATTTGTGTACTTTTGACAATTTTGCTTAGTCACTGAAAGTTGTAGACCGAAGTTTTCATAGCCCAATTTTTGCTTCCTGCGAAGAATGATCATGTCAGATAATATAAGTGAAGAACAAAATAGGGAGACAATCGCTAGATTGTGGTCTAACTTGAAAAGAAAAGGTGATGGAAAATGTTATTGTCCCTGCAAAATTTGTAAGGGCTTAAACTGTAGAAGACTGCTAATCAAAACAGTTAAGAGACATTGTAGGGAGAATGGTCACATTGAAGGGGGGCATGACTATCATCCACTAGTAAGTTGTTCATTATATCATTTTAACAATTTATATACATATGAAATCACTTGATGATGAGTTGAAGATCATGGTTTATTTATGTTAATCAATTTTATATAGGTTGATCTCCCCAGGGAAGTACATGATATGGAGGAACATGGGGGTGCGAATATCCAAGGTGAAGATAATGATCCCATGGAAGATGACGATCATGCGCCAGAAAACACAATTGAAGATGATGGTATAAATACATTGATCCATGACACATTTAGTCCAAGCGGATCTGATCATGATGATGATGATAGCCTCGATGTACCTCTACTTGAGAAGGCATACAAGCCCCTATACAAAGACTCCCAAACAACTCTTCTCTCTGCTGTATTGTTGTTGTTGAACTTGAAGGTTATAAATGGTTTATCCAACATAACAATGTCACGTATGTTAAGGTATGTCATATATGTCTTTATAGTTAACAAAGGGTGAATAATGTACCACTAATATTATTTATATTAACAACTTATATTTTTTGCTGTAGATTGATAGGCGAGTTTTTGTTGCCACCATCAAATATTCTACCTCGCTCATATCGAGAATTATCTGCTATTATGAAAGATATTGGAATGGAGTATCAAGCAATACATGCTTGTCCCAATGATCATATTATATATTATAAAGAACATGAATTTGCAACACAATGCCCTGTATGTCATACGAGTAGATATCGAACAGATCGAATAACAAAAAGGTGCCTCACAAGGTTCTTCGTTACATCCCCATTATTCCACAGATGCGACAATTATTTAGGTGTACTAGCTTGGCACAATTTATGGATTACCATGCACGCAATAGAAGTCGAGATGACATTATTCGAATCCCTGCGGATGGTTCGGCATTTATGCACATAGAGGAAAAGTGGCAACACTTCAAAGAAGAACCTCGTAATCTTAGGCCTTCATTGACAGCGGATGGTGTCAATCCATTTGGAGAGATGAGATCTGTTTGCTCGATGTGGCCTATTTTTGTTATCAACAATAACATTCCTCCGTGGATGTCAATAAAGAGGGAGCACATTATGTTGGCAATGATTGTTCCAGGTATTTTATCATTTGATAGTTATTAATTTACATGTACTTACAAATCTTACAGTAAAATGGTCACAATAATTATGTAATGTTACTGTTCATTCAAGTAGGTAAATATCAAGTTAAAGATATGAATGTATATATTGAGCCTCTTATTGACGAGTTGGTGGAGTTATGGAATGGTGTCACTATGTATGACGTGTCTAGACCAATAGGACAAAGACAATTTCAATTCCATGCAATACTTGTATGGACAATACATGATGCCCCAGGGCTAACACATTTTTGTGGTATGTTATAGTGAATTCAAGTTGCGCATGATAATTCTAATTATAAAAATCAACATATTTAATAATCCAATTATATCATTATCTTGTAGGTCTTCAAACAAAGGGAAAATTTGCATGTCCAGTTTGTGGTCCAAAGATGAAATCTCATCATTCAAAAAGTTTAGGAAAGCATGTGTTTGATGAGTACAGACACTTCCTCCACAGGAATCATAAGTATCGAAGTATGGAAAAACATCTTTTCAATGGGAAAGAAGAGACTACATCAAAGCCACGAAGAATGACACCTCGCCTATGGAAGTTGGAATATAATAGAATTAATCATTGAGGTAATGTCGTTCCACTTAATGGTTTATGTTTGTAATTTATATATTTCTATTGTGATTTTTGTTTACTAATTATGTAATTGATGATCATGAAGGTCGTCAAGGCACTACTGACAACCTTCCAAAGGGACTAAAAAGCTATCCCAGACAATTTAGTAGGTTGCCCTACTATGAGGACCTACAAATTGTGCATTTGTTTGATCTTATGCATGTTGGAAAGAATATAACAGAGACATTGTGGAAAATACTGGATGGAAGGCGTGACAAAGAAAAAATTGTCAAAATTTGTAATGACATTCATGAATCCAATCATGCACTGAAGAATTTCATTCACTCAAATAGCAATAGAGATCAGATTAATATAAGTGCCCTTCCTTGGTTATTAACGGAGCAGCAAAGTGATGCCATAAAAGAAGTCATACGAAAAATTCGATTTCCCACAGGATTTGCTGGGAACATAAGCAATCTCATATCAAAGAAAAGTGAATTTGGGCCAGGGCTCAAAATGCATGATTGGCATACTTTCATCAAGGTAAGTTATGTTCTTCTGTATTTACAATATATTCATAAACTACGTGTACTATTCATTATGTTATGTTAGAAAATAATGAAATGATTGGTTTATAATTACTGCAGTACGTGCTACCTCTATCTCTCCCAGAGCACTTCAACAATAACATCAAACAAGTGATATATGATCTTGGAAAATACATGAGGTAAGCAGTAATATCTATTCAATTTGTTGTATATATTTATTATATTCGCGATTTGTTTTTCTTGCTATGTAATCTATTGTATATTATTTTGTAAAGTCTCGTATTTATATATTTTTTGTGACTTGAATCTCTTAATGTAGGTGGTTGTCATCTAAAGAAATCCATAAAGAAGATATAAACTATTGGAAGAGAAGAATTCCTCATTTACTGTGTGAAATGCAAAAGTGTCTACCTCTAACTTTTTTCAATGCACAAGAACACTACCTCATACACCAAGTTGAGGAGATTGAATTGTGTGGACCTGCACACACTAGGTCAATGTGGATGGTTGAGAGGCACTTGAAATCTTTGAAGGCTTTGGTTCGACAAAGAGCACATCCTAAGGGTTCTATGGTAGAGGGATACATGGTATACCAGACTATGGTGTACATTACTAAATATCTTCCTAAGTTTGCTTCAAATATCCATGTAGATCGCATTTGGGATCTCGACCCTTTTAAAAAATTTAAAGGGGAGTACTTGATGGAGAAAGGTAGATTGAGGAAAGTGACAGGTAATAAATTATAAGATGTTATTGTAATAAATTATTTCTTAATCTTCAAAATAAATCGGTTGTAAGTCGTCTATTTTTTTTTTGTACAGTTGCTCGAGAGTGGGATGCACTACATTTGTATATTGCAAACAATCTTGATTGGATGATGGTATGGATTGAACGATGTCAACATTCTGGTCACACATTAACATGGGAAGGTGTATCTTCATTGGTTAAAGAAGCTCATTGTAATGGAGATTCTAATGTTACGCAAAGGGAAATAGATTTAGCATATGGTTTAAGAGATTTCCAGGTACGTACAAAATTATTAATCACCCGTATGTTTATCAACTCACAATATAATAATTTTGACATGTTTCACATATTATTGTAGGTTAAACACCACAAGGGTATGTTCTGTAATGGTCAAAAATTTTGCGTCAAAGTGTTGGATGACACGAAGAAAACTTGTGATTCTGGAATAACTGCAGTCTTTCAAGTGACTAATATTTCATCTAGAAATGACTTAGATCCTCAAGAGTCTAAAAATCAATACTATGGCATTTTGGATGATATACTTGAGTGCGACTTTAGTTCCTTAAAATTAGTACTTTTCATTGTCAAATGGTACAGGCTATGACTTAATCCAAATGATCCTAATAGAACTGTTATTGAACATGATAATGGATTTACAATGGTTAATACAAGGTCGTTTGAGCCAGTTGGGGATGAGCCCTATGTTCTTCCAAGCCAATGTGAGCAGGTATTTTACTCAGAGGTTTCACATAAACCGGGTTGGTCATTTGTTGTTAGACATGAACCGAGAGGAAGGCCGATAAAGTATAATGCGATGGAAGAAGAAGATACCGAAGAAGTAGAAGATGATGTAGATGATGATCACGATCGACAATTATTGGATGATGTTCCTGAGACAAATTTTCATGAAGAAGAAGAAGAAGATGATGACGATGATGCTGCTACTGATGATGATGATGAAGATGATGTTGATGTTGATGATGATGATGTTGATGATGATGACAACGACGACAACGACGACGACGATGATGATGATGATGACGATGACGAGGATGATGATGATGATGATGATGATGATGATGATGAGGATGATGATGATGAAATTTAAAGGTATGCCATCAATCTTTAATGTATTTAATATTCATTTCTTGATAGAAATATATTTGTCTTAAATGGTTACATAGTTTATTCATTATCTATTTAAAAGCTACAAGTTTCAACTACAAACGAGGCTACTATCATGGGGGTGGTACATACTATTAAACCAACTTCTAATCAATGACTCCAACATACCATTTAGTTATTAAATTTTTGGCTAACATTTTTATACTTGATCTTTGACACAGGGGCACAATATGGAGCAACCGCCCGAAGGTGATGGTGACGATATTCCTAGCTCATCTACACATGAGCAGGTAAAACTCATTGTAATTGTGCAAACTAGATAGAAGAAAAATGTTATTTTTTTTAATGTTATTTTCTTCATTGTTTTGGAGTAATTTTGATAATACTAATACTATTGTTGTCACAGAGGGCCGGTGGTCGGAGAGAGGGAAAGCAACCTGCAGTCCCTCAGGAGTCCCCCCTTGTGGACCCTTTTTTTATTGATTTAGTAGAGACCGATGACCCAATCGGTTCCATTAAAAAGCTGCTAAAGAAAATTGGGAAAGAACTTCTACGTTTGGTATCCATACATCCTCAGACTCAGGAAATAAAAGATAGGGCAGCTGAGTTGTTGCGCACTTCTGAAAACTTTAAAGTAAGTATTAATGAAATTTTTAATTATTACAAGAGTTCAATAATGGTTTTTATGTTATGCTCTTTTATGACATTAATTAAAATATGGATGCATTGTCTTTACAGAGTTATTTGCGTAATTTTGAACCCCATTCCCATGATGAGGCCGGTACTGCAAGTGGTTCAGGTAGATCACATGTTCCATTCCCCACTTGTGTTTTCCACTGAATATATATAGGAATGATCATAATCATTGATAATACATGCTCGAACAATCTTTTTTTTTAATGCTCTAACAATATTGTCCATGCTAGTCCACGCGTTCTATATTTATGCATGCTCTAACAATTTTATTCTTCAGCTCCTTTCCATGATGATATGACAATGCCGCCTCCATCCAGGACAGCCACAAATGTCTTGCTGACTGCCATGTCAACAACACACAGCCTAAATGCACCAACTGTTGCACCATCTACTGGTACACAAATCCCTCTTTTTCTCTCTTTTGTTATGTGTTTAAGTGTTATGTGTTTATGATGTAGATCCCTTGATTGTGTTTGTGCCATGGGTGCTCTGCACCAATTTATTTCCCTTGAAGTATTATTTCTTGGAGGCATTTGATAATGGTTTTCATTTTTTGCAATAGGAGATGCAACAAGTTTCGATGCAACATCATTTCCTGGATGTTCCCATGTTCCTAGTACGGGAACAGTGAAGGATTGTGTATTGATCATCAGCGACGATGAAGGCATTCCCTTAAAAGTAGCCAAAGTTCTAGGTACTTTAAAGTTATTATTATTCTATAGTGATATAATCGTAATTTAGTTTTTGATCACTCTTCATCGACTAATGATCCCATGATTATTTTGTAGGGAATGATATTTTTTGGTGAAAACTTGGTGACGAGTGTTTGCGGATATTCGGGCCCACCCTACGTACATGGTGGAACATCATATCCTAACTAAAACCCCAAACCACTATTTTGATTTCATATCATTGCTAGAATAGTTTTCCTTTTCATCAATTTCTTGAACTATATTAAAGGTAGCTTCTCTTCATTTATGAGTCTAACATGTTTTTTTTTACTTAAAAGGTGGAATAACCAAGATAAAAAGTTGAAGGATGATCTTGTACATAGTATGACCCAGCTTTTTGGACCTCGTGCATTCGAGAGAAACAAGTTCCTTGAAAAAGCTGGTTTATGTTTGAAGTATATTAGGGACCAGTACAGGAAATATTTAGAGGTTAACCCAAGGCACGAGCGTCCGCCCTATGTTCTTGAGGCTGAGTGGCAGGCTTTGATTTTGGATGGAAAGTATAAAGCCAACATGAAAAAAGGAATTACGCCAGTAGAGAGTAGAGCAAGGTATGTGATACTTTTGAGAATGTAATTATGTACTAATTAACCTCTAAATTTTTCCTGTACTGGTCTCTAACATATTTCAAACTTTTCATAGACTGCCTGACACATCAAAGGCAACAAAGGCAAGATTAGAAAAGCACGAGACACACAAGCTCGGCTCTGGTGGTTTTTCCAAACTTCAAGCACGAGTTGTAAGTATTAGTAAATGAAAACTTGTATCAATTTTTTTATATATTGCAAGGAAATTTTTTTTGATCAAACAATGCAAGTAAAATTCACCATACCAAGCAAAAATGTAGGGGTCAAAGTTCAATAGATGCCTCACAGAAGAGGACAAGAGAATTGGCTTCCAACAAGGCTATAGAGCCGTGGCTGAATGGCTACGAGCTGAAATCAGTGTGCAAGGTTCAAATAATGATGCATCTGAGCCACAGGTAAATAAGCTAAATGAAATTTATTTCAAATTGAATACTTTACCAATTAGTCTATTTGATGTTAAGTTCTAATATAAAGTGAGTATATCTGTTTTAAGAAAGCAATGATAACAATGTGTAGGATATTGGAATGCAGCCTGACAATCCTTCTACACAATCTATGCATAATGAAGGTTTGCATGATGTGCATCCTAGTGGTGGAGGTATACATTTGCTATTAAAATTTTTATATGTAATTACAATTGGTGTTTGGATTAATGTAACATTTTGTATAGCAACTGTAGAGGATTGAGGGGTCGGTGCTCATGAGCATGTTGAGGTTGAGTCTAGACAAAATGATGTGGCCAGGTCAGGTAATTAAAGAGCGCCACAGTTATGTTCTTTAAAATAATTAAATACTTGTAACAATTATAATTAAATATTTTAAATTTAACTCTTTTATTTGTTATTGTAGAGGACCCCCCTTTGCAGCAGCATAGGAATTTGAGATCATCAAGAACAGAGAACAAAACAACTGATGAGGGGGGTATTGATGATAACACTGATGCTCCTCTTAGAGCTTACATAGAAAAAAAAATTAGAAAGAGAAAAAAGAAATGATTGTCATCTAAATACCTTAATTGATAATGACTGAATTTTATGTCTCAATGAATTTAATTATGTGCTAATGAATGTTCATGAATTATGTGTTTATTTTCATATTGATGAATGTTGCGTGTTAACGAATCTAATGTGTTAATGAATGTTATCATGTGATATTGATTGAATGTTACATTTTATTAATAATTGAAAGAATGAATGAATGTTAGATGTTAATGGGGAATGTAGAGTGATGTTAGGGGGAGGGGGGTGGGGCCAAATGAGCTTCCACCTTCACATGGTTGGCCCTGTTTAGTAGAGAATATTAAACTATATTCTCAAAACAAAGTGAAGCTCAATAAGATACTAAATGAGTCAAAATGGTTATCAAGGTCCTCTATCCATAAGATACTTGTAGTCAAAATGGTTATTAATAAGATACTTGTAGTCAAAATGGTTATCTAGGTCCTCTATCCATTCCATAAGTTCTTCACCATTCAAACTTCCTCCATAACAAGGAATGTTCTCTAGGTTAGTCATGAAGCCTAGCATGGACTCTCTGTCAGATAGAGGCACTATTTCAGAGCCTTTTCTGTGCATTTCCTTCAAGCACTGTACAGTGTACGGATGTGAAAGGGAGGGCAGACCAGTGTGGAAGTTAGAGTATTTATATCTTATGCTTTGAGAGTTTATTTGGTAGATTCAAGACACCTTATATCAAAGTTATTCCTTTTTCTTATCTGTTGTTCTGTCAAACCCTCATTTTTTGGGTTATTGCATTCAAATGGCCTTAACTTGCAAATAAACCATAGGATATCCTCTGTTCTTTGTAAAATGCAAGTTAAGGGGGTTTATTTTCATATTTTAAAAGATTTGGAATAGGATACTAAGCCAGAGAATTTCGAGAGCAAGCCCTAGGTCAAGAATCTCAATGTTCTTGACTAGGAGTTGATGGATTATGCAAGATCAGAGGGTAGCGGCAAGTAAAGGACCTCAAACCTTGTTGAATCTAGATCTTTAGAGCATGGTGGACATCTTCAAACTCTGATCTTGGTTTCATGCACCCATTTTCAATGCCTTGTTTTGGAACCCACACCCAAAGGCATGCATTAGGTCTGCGGACTCAATAAGGACATTGATATGCTGGAGTGGAGTCAGGGTCTGGGAGTTGGAGGATTGTTAGAACATCAAAAAGGGTACTCAAAAAACATATAAGTTCATAAGGTCCTTTGTCAAATTGAAGAGTTATTGCTGTAGAACAGGTTTTGGAGACCTACTAGAGTCACTAGGTCTATTTGGACCAGTTTGGACCACGACACACAGTAGCATCTACAGAGAAGAAGTTTGGTATGCAATGGTCTTGAAACCTCCTGAGAAATTCTTGGTATGCATTTGTGTGGTGCAAAAGCTTCGTTGAAAGAGAAAAAGAAGAAAAGAATAGAAATGATTTTTTTTCTTTTTATGTCATATACTGTAACCAGCTACTTATAACTTGCAAAAATTATTATAACCATTTGAAATTGAAACTTAGTTTAATGTGAAACTAAGAACTGCTTTATTAGAGCTTTCTGTGATTTAGATTCAGACATCAAGAACATTGTTTGCCTAATATTGTGATTAATGTTTATTTATTAATATCTCATACTGACAAACAATTGATAATTGTAGGGAAAACGTCATTGGGGGTCTTTGAGGATCCACCAGAAGCCAAGGAGAAAATGTATTCAAATGCTAAAGATGGTGTAACAGTCCTTACAACTATTGAGCCTTGCTGTGTAGATCATCTCCGATTCTCCAAGTTCAACAGTACTGTGGTATTCCTTTGGATACTTCTAATGGTAAATTTCAGACATCAAGTTCTTTTCGTATGAAACTACTACATTTGTAATCTGTAGTTTTAAACTTTTAGTTTATAAATGTTCATCAGCTTTAGTTCGTATGCTACCATTTCAAGTATGATTAATGAAGTTACCTTTATCACAGGATGAAAGTGAGCAGTCAGCATACTGGTACGGAGCTGGCAGCATTGATATGGTGACTAGGGCATCGTTTAATGGTGGTATTGTGTTTTCCCATGTTTAGGGCATCGACCTTTTGAAGCATTGCCTTCATCTTTCTTAAGTCTAAGTTTTAAGTTTGTTTATCTCTCTCGGTGCTGTTGAAAATACAAATGACAACGTTCTTGTTTGTTTTGCCCTTATATCCCGATGTGATTTCGCGGAGGGTTACGGCGCTGTTGAAAACACAAATAAAAACACAAATCCCTTGTGTAATTGCCACTTGAAGGAGGACAGTCACTGTAAAGACAACATGATAATGTACACTTACAGTGAGTGTACATTATCATGTTGTCTTTAGAGTGACTATCCTCATTTGTTGAAGAAGAAAAGCATTAATGTGGCTGAATAGCAATACATTCAAGTGGCAATCACACAAGGGACAGTCACTGTGAGATGTCCTCATTTGTGACTGTCCTTACAGTGAGTGTACATTATCATGTTGTCTTTAGAGTGACTGTCCTCATTTGTTGAAGAAGAAAAGCATTAATGTGGTTCAATAGCAATACATTCAAGTGGCAATTACACAAGGGACAATCGATCACTGTGAGATGTCCTCATGTGTGACTATCCTTGTCACAAATGAGGACATCTCACAATGACTGTCCCTTCTGTAATTGCCACTTGAATGAGGACAGTCACTGTAAAGACAACATGATAATGTACACATACAATGAGTGTACATTATCATGTTGTCTTTACAGTGGCTGCCCTCATGTTGTATATTCTTCTTTGTAGATGCTACTATGTGCTAGGGAACTTCTTAGAACTGTTGGTATATTCTTACAACTTGTTACACCTGGGATATTCTTCTCTGTAGATGCTATTGTGTGCCGTGGTCCAAACAAGCCCATAAATGTGGTTGAATAGAAATACATTCAAGTGGCAATTACACAAGGGACAGTCACTGTGAGATGTCCTCATGTGTGACTGTCCTCGTCACAAATGAGGACATCTCATAGTGACTGTCCCTTGTGTAATTGCCACTTGAAGGAAAAAAGCATTAATGTGGTTCAATAGAAATGTATTCAAGTGGAAATTACACAAGGGATAATCACTCTGAGATTTCCTCATTTGTGACTATCCTTACAGTGAGTGTACATTATCATGTTGTCTTTACAGTGACTGTCCTCATTTGTTGAAGGAAAAAAGCATTAATGTGGTTCAATAGTGATGCAGAGTAGTCAGGGCTTTTAGAATATACAAATATACATCCTTAACTCTCATTCCACCAAGGAAGAAGGAATTCCAATGGTTGAAACATGAGTTAAGGTCTTTACATCAGTCAAACCCTGAAAATGAGGGTTTGTAAACAATGCACAGAAAATTTGAAATAACTTAGATATAAAACAAAGAGAATCAATCAAACCAACTTCCAAAGCATCAGATGTCACTATTACAACTTCCAAGAAAATTTTATCATCCAACCACCATCCGTACAGCCGTACAGAGTTCATTTTTCACCAGAAATGCACTAAAATAGGGTTATTTTTATTTTTTATGAAAGCAAAATGATTACAATACTAGTTCTCTGTCTGTCTTCGACCATTTGAAGCCTAAAATAGGCTCTCCAAATGTTGGTTCAACCATCTAGGTGGTTAGAACAGTTTATCCAACAAATGTCAACTTTGCTAAGCAACTTTTAAAGTTGCATTACAACTTTGCAAACAACTTTGCCGAGAAGGTTAAAAATGTGTTGTGAAACTTTAGGAACCTTATTAAAGTTATTTTGGACCTTCAAACTTCTTAACAACATCTAAAAGACACCTAATAAACACTTACTATGCTCATTTCATCCAAGGACTCAAAAGATGCCCAAGGTTTATAAGTCACCAAGGGGTCTTGTGTCCAACAAGTGGATGTTTATAAGGAGATAAAATCAATCCTTAATATTTATTACAAACTAAGAAAACATCTAAAACTCCTATTCTAATTTATTGTCATTCAAAAAGACTCTGATTTGTCATTCAAAAAGACTCTGATTTGTCAATCAAAAGGACCTTTTACCAGTCAATCCTTCAAAGCTCCAAGGTGAAAATCTTATGTTCCAATTGATAGGATTTGACTCCTTGGCTTCATGGCAACTTCCTTCAATCATGGTGTCTTTGGCTTGCATTAGGGATGCCCCTGCATCAAATAGCAATGCATTCAAGTGGCAATTACACAAGGGACAGTACATGCCCATTAAAGTTGGTGTTTTGTTATCCAGCATGACAATGGAGACAACATACTCTGTGTCAATTTTACTGATCAAATTTCCCTCCGCCAGGCAAAGCAACAATCTGGGTATGATAAGGTGAAATTTTGTAGTCCTTTTGGGTATGATAACAGTTCCAGTTTCCAATAAGATGGTTCATTTTTATAATCTAGCTTCAATTTCTCTTGTGAAAATCTTTATTTCATTTTATGGGTGGTAAAATATAATTATTATGCTAGAGGTGTGTACTTATGGATGATAATGAAACAAAATGATAAGATTTAAGACTCTTGTTTTTTTTTTAAATAGCAATTTAAGTTTCCTTCTATTATAAATTACAGTTTTTCTATTTTTTAATGTATCTTTCCAGATCTTTTATATCAATTTTATTTATGAAATATAAATATATTAATAATGTTTTAGTGTTTTTAGGATTAGTTTATATCAATTCTATGTATCATCATTCGTCATTCAATTGTCAGTATTATTAATTTAGACTGTGCAATTATAGAACTACTCGAATATGGGTTGGATGGATACTCAAGCAGGGGAACCCTCCTCAAATATCTCAAGCAGTGAACTTGGAAAAATGTGTCCTGAAGGAACCCTTTCCATCAGAGAGATAAAAGTACAAACAAGTAAAAGAAGCAGGCTCTGCAAATATGTTTTTGAGAAGAAAAATGATAGATTATTCGAGTATGGTTCATGAGGTATATCTAAAAAGACATTTTTTTTCTTATTATAATAAAAGAGGAAGTTGTGAATGTCAAAGTTGAGTGAAACAAAAATTATTTTCATCAAATTTTGTTAGGCTTGCTTTTGGGAATAGTTTCTTACAATATTGCTATTAAGATTTTTATTGTGTAGTTTTTAGATTAGGTTTATAAAATTATATTTCATGAGTAGTGATTCATATTAATCAATTAACGATACTTTTGGAAGGTATTTTCAATGTGTCAAATTTTGATATTTTTACAAGAATTAGATTTTGTAATTTTTTTAATTAAAGTCATTGACTCATATTTCATAAATAATAGTTCTCATGAATCCATCTCTTATAAGATTGAATAGTCTATTTAGGAAGTATTTCTGATAATATGTCAAATTATGATATTACTATTACCATTAGATTGCATGGCTTTGAAGTCAACCTCGTTGACCCATATTCTTCTCTGTAGATGCTACTATGTGCTAGGGAACTTCTTAGAACTGTTGGTATATTCTTACAACTTGTTACACCTGGGATATTCTTCTCTGTAGATGCTACTATGTGCCGCGGTCCAAACGGGCCCATAAATGTGGTTGAATAGCAATACATTCAAGTGGCAATTACACAAGGGACAATCACTGTGAGATGTCCTCATGTGTGACTGTCCTTGTCACAAATGAGGACATCTCACAGTGACTGTCCCTTGTGTAATTTCCACTTGAATGAGGACAGTCACTGTAAAGACAACATGATAATGTACACATACAATGAGTGTACATTATCATGTTGTCTTTACAATGGCTGCCTTCATGTTGTATATTCTTCTTTGTAGATGCTACTATGTGCTAGGGAACTTCTTAGAACTGTTGGTATATTCTTACAACTTGTTACACCTGGGATATTCTTCTCTGTAGATGCTACTGTGTGCTGTGGTCCAAACGGGCCCATAAATGTGGTTGAATAGCAATACATTCAAGTGGCAATTACACAAGGGATAGTCACTGTGAGATGTCCTCATGTGTGACTGTCCTTGTCACAAATGAGGACATCTCACAGTGACTGTCCCTTGTGTAATTGCCACTTGAATGAGGATAGTCACTGTAAAGACAACATGATAATGTACACAAGTACCGTGAAGGTAGTTGCAAGTTAGGGCTGTTTCATTGCATACCCGAAACAATGAAGATGTTACGGTCCACAAAACGTTTGTGCTTGAAAGATGAACAAATAAAATTAAACTTCTAAATAACCAAAGCCGCTAACAATAAATTCAACACAGATATGTCCTCATTTCTGGGTATTTTAGCTCTGTAACAGCTGAATACCAGATTACATAATAATGACAAAAGAAAAATAAACCCAACGTACTAAAAAATTGTAGCTGTGATTTCGCGGAGGGAATCTCTCTCGGCATTGTTGAAAATACAAATGACAACGTTTCTCTACATTATCATGTTGCCTTTACAGTGACTGTCCCTTGTGTAATTGCCACTTGAAGGAGGACAGTCACTATAAAGACAACATGATAATGTACACTTACAGCCCGTGTACATTATCATGTTGTCTTTAGAGTGACTATCCTCATTTGTTGAAGAAGAAAAGCATTAATGTGGCTGAATAGCAATACATTCAAGTGGCAATTACACAAGGGACAGTCATTGTGAGATGTCCTCATTTGTGACTATCCTTACAGTGAGTGTACATTATCATGTTGTCTTTATAGTGACTGTCCTCATTTGTTGAAGGAAAAAAGCATTAATGTGGTTCATTAGCAATGTATTCCCAGCATCTGTACCTGCATCTCTCTTATATACTACAAGTTGCTTGCCATCAGAAATTGTAGTTCCCTCACGTGACATTGATGGTGAAGTGTTCTTTTCAAAACCATCATCTATGGTTACCAATGCTCCTGTTTTAGGCAATAAGTTTGTTGCATTCCATGAGCCATTGGTCAAGTTTCTTCTATGAGCTTCTGATGCCTCAAAATCTAAGCAGCGCCTACGCATGCCTCGTTGTGGTTGATTATCATTCTGTACATGAATTATAATGAGTAATCAGTTTTGGGCCTTGGAATCTTGTATGTAACATGCACAGGCATTTCATGGCTAAATGAATCTATTTTAAAAGCATCAACTTTTCTTACATGATGCTGGATACATAAGTAGAACAAGCGTATATCAAATTGGAAGCAATCAGAACTCCACAATGACATATTATTTAGAGTACTCTTCAGTTTAAGTAATAATGCATATATTGACACTGTAAAGACAACATGATAATGTACACTCACTGTAAAGACAACATGATAATGTACACTCACTGTAAGGACAGTCACAAATGAGGACATCTCACAGTGACTGTCCCTAGTGTAATTGCCACTTGAATGTATTGCTATTCAGCCACATTAATGCTTTTCTTCTTCAACAAATGAGGATAGTCACTGTAAAGACAACATGATAATGTACACTCACTGTGAGTGTACATTATCATGTTGTCTTTAGAGTGACTATCCTCATTTGTTGAAGAAGAAAAGCATTAATGTGGCTGAATAGCAATACATTCAAGTGGCAATTACACAAGGGACAGTCACTGTGAGATGTCCTCATTTGTGACTATCCTTACAGTGAGTGTACATTATCATGTTGTCTTTACAGTGGCTGTCCTCATTTGTTGAAAGAAAAAAGCATTAATGTGGTTCATTAGCAATGTATTAAATAATTTTTTTTTTTTTTATCCACCCACAGGCCTCGCAATTGCGACGGGAACCTGTCGTAATGCGATGCAGGCGCCCGTCGCAATTGCTTGGGAGGCCCGTCGCAATTGCGACAGCCCTCTGAAGCCATGCGACGGGGGGGGCGACGCCCATGCCGCTAATAAATCTTAGCCACATTGCGACGGGAGGGCGCCGCAATTGCGACGGCTACCCATAGACGTCGCAATTTGCGACTAAAAAACAGCGACGTCTATGGGTGTTGCTATTGCGACACATAGCCGTCGCAAAATGCCCCCAAATGTATTAGTGTCTAGTAATAATCTAACTATACTAAATTAAAAAATTCTTTCATTTTAATATGATTTCTTATTATATAAAGTGGGTCTCATCCCATTACAAAGCAATACAAAATCATTAGAAAAAATAATAAGGACTTTAAGAAAAAGCTGAGTGAAAAACCAAAAACAGTTTAAAAAACATAAAATAGCTAATTGAATAGAGCTCAACAGCTTCAAATACTAACCTTAGAAAAAACAGTCTTGAACCATCTACCTCTAGAGAACAAAACTGAAATAAAATTAAAGAGATTTAGAAAATCCAACCCCATCATTTTAGCATCTACTGTAGTTGCTGTGGATAAGTTGGACAAAAATTGGTTTTAAGCTTACACATGGAGATCAAATGCTGTATTCAAAGATTTAATTAGCCACACTAGAATATTAGAGCAGTTGAAGTTTAAAATTAACGTCCACCTAATTGAAGACCTAATGCTTGCCCGATCATGATGACTTGGTAAGGCTGAGTGGCTTTTATATCTAAAATGTGTTTGAATTTTCAGGTACCCTTTGTGGTAGACATGTTTCTCTTGTCCTCATGACAGTGAAGCAGATTTGTTCAATCATATACATTTAGAAAGTCACAAAATCGGTCCTAACACGAAGCAGACTAACAATAATGGGGATATCCCTGTTGGTTTTAACTTCGAAATAAAATACTGGTCCAATCTTTCTCAGCCTATAAAACATCTAATTCTTTAATTCTTAAATAATCTCTTCAATGTGGGACTACATCTTATATATGCAGATATAATATTGACCCAATCTTCCTCATCTTCCAAGGCAATTCTGTATTTCTTAAATAATTTCCAAAATGTAGGACTGCACCTTGTACACTGTAGCCTACTAAAAATCAAAGGATTACGGGGTTTGTGAGGATATCAAGATTCCATTCATTTCTTTATTGATCTATTAAAAATCTCCCTAGTCATGATGCAAATGACATAATTCTATATTTCTCAACTCAAAATAATCTATTAACTAAAACAGATGACATATATTATTATTATTATTTATTTTTCCTAAATATAAACAAACATTTAATAAAGGGAATTACCTTGTAGTGCAACGGTAGTTGCAAATACACTTGATAATTCCTCGAGTCAATGCTCGGAAGTAGCAACTGAGAGCTGGTTGTTTGACAAATGCCTCCAAAAAGCTTCCTGCATAATCTGATGGACGTCAGGCCAATAAAAATAACTCTCAGACAAAAAACAAGGACGATCTTCACAGTGCCGTCTTATGCTTGCAACAAATACTCTGTCTTCTATGGTAGTCTCAAGAATCAGGCAGAATTCCTCCTGCTCTGATACCATAATATTAGCGCAAGTGAGAGAGAAAGAACATTATGTATTTCAGTGTGGAATGAATACCTCAACAAGGTATAAAATGCCCAAGAAAACAAGAAACGGTAGTATGATGGTTACCACTAACCGATAACTGTATACCTGTCTACCAAACTAACTAAAGAACTAGTGTATTACACTAACACAAGCTCATAAATTTGAGAATATTATGGATCCTATTCTTCTTCACATTTCTAAAGAAAAGTTTATAGAATTAGCAGATGAAGTGCTCCAAGAAAACTAGGACCCATACTATTCTCCAAAAAAGATGCCTCATTTGGAAGAGATGTCAAATTTATTGTTTTGTTTCAAGTGTGAGTTCAGTTCATGTCTGAGAAGAGATATTGGGATATTGTAATAAAATTACTAATAAGATTGATTTGTCTTACTCTTTTCTAAATATATTGGGATTTAATGAGTAGATTTTTATCTGATAGGCGCAAATGACTTTTTTCTTGAAAGTTGTCAGCTCTCTTTTTGAAGATTTTTGCTTTTGGCAATAGAAAACACTTTAGATTTTTATGGCAACCTTATTTTTTCTTTAAAATTCTCTAGCCTTTTTAATTTAGAATGAGGTGGATTTTTCAATTTTTGTTACTTAGATTACGAGATTCTTTTAAGAATTAAATGTACTTTCTATTTTTTTTAGTTTTTTTAACATAATTTATTTTAAGGATTTACTTTTTATTTTTTATGTATGTATTTATTAAGTTGTTTTGTATGTATTTTTTAAGATTCAGCAATTATATAGTCAATTGTATATAAACATCATGCAATTTCCTAACATTCACCTATAACAAATTTACTTTTACATAAAAATTAAATTAAATATTAATATAAAAATATATCTATTTTAAAATTTCCTATTTTAAATTGAAAAAAGAAAACATATCAGCTTATCATTGCATGCACAAAAGTATGCAAGTGCTAGTTCTGTTTTAGAACAATTCATTTGCATTTGAGTATTGTTATTATGAGAGGGTTTGTCTAATATCTTTATTGTATCAATAGTATCAGAGCTAGAAGATTGTGAGTGTGCAGACAGATTTGTTAGAGGGAAGCAGTTTATGATAAGAGCATTAAGAGTATTTCTTCTGTATCTAAAGTTTAGAATATATCCAATCTTCCTCAGCCTATAAAGTATCTAATTCTGTAATTCTTGAATAGTCCTCTTCCTCAGCCTATAAATCATCCAATTCTGTAATTCTTAAATATCTACAATGTAGGACTACGTCTTATATATTGCAGATATAATCTCTATAATAACGTAACAGGTAGAGCGGAGATGTTTGGCAGTGCATGGATATGGAAGAGGGTATGAATAGAGGAAGGAGAAGGAGGGTAAAGAGAAAGAATAAACTTTAACCTGATCTTGGGGATGTGATTCGTTATTATGACTCGACTGATTCAAAGATTCAATAAAAAATAATTTAAATGTTTCCGCCATGTTCTGAAAAAAAATAAATTTTAATAAAATTATAATATTTATCCTTGAAATCTAATACTTATCCTTGAAATTTCTTTAAATCAACAATCCTATTTTATAGATACAATAGAGACATTTTTTAACCCTTAAAGATTGATCCTCTGGAAGCTGAATTAATATTTCAAATAAAGAAGACAATCCAGTAACTGCTTTCTTTTCACTATCTAACCATTCCATATTTTCATTTATCGTGAAAAAGTTCAGGTTGAAAGCCGCTCCTCTTCCATGCTGAATTGTTGAACTCCTATTCTGGAAGGTTGAGTTTAAATAGGTGTATAATACGAAAATAATTTAAAGAAAGTAGTGGTCAATGAGTTTTCATAAAGAGTGATTGTAGATGAGCAATCTGAAAGAATAATTGTAATATGTGGTTATCTTGGAAATCATTATATATTACATGTACGAATCTTTTTAAAATATAGTAATATTTATAAAATATGTATTTTAAATATGTGAAAATATATATCAAATTGAAGGAGAATGTTTGAGTGGTGATATTTTGGAATGTGGTGAGAAGATAAGTAAATTAAAGCACAATTAAGATTGGTTATGATTTTTTTAATTTTGAATTGATAGGTTTTATTAGGGTGATTAAAACATAAATAAATTTTATATATTAAATGAATATATGTAACAATGTTTTTGATAGAAAAAGGAGCAAGAGGTTGGTGGTCCATAGTACAGAGAGCATATTAATAGCACTAGTCAGACAACAAAAATCAGCAGCAAGTGTCTAGTGTACCTCTATAAAAAACAAACTTAACGGTCCCAAACCAGAGTAGCTTAACCAGAAAGTAAAGAACGTATTAATAGTATCACACACAAGGCTAAACCAGAGTCGTATGTAATAATGTTTATCATTATATATCTTATGTTTTAATTCAAATAAATAATTAGTAGTATGTATTATCAAGTAAAATTTTAATATATTAGAATATGTGTATATTGTCTAGTAAACTGTGAAGGAGGAAACCTCTAAATGATAGCAATGCAACCACTTTCTTAAAAGAGGGGCTTATTTATTAATATGTGAACTGTATATTAAACTATTTTTTGAAAACAGATCTAAAATTAAAAGATTATTAACATAAATATACTAATTTCATTATTTTATGTCACTTATATGAAATGTATTTTTTATTATATAATTTACAATTTAAATCATATAAATAAATTAAAATATATCAAATATTGATGAAAAAATAATTGTAAATGAACTATCCTTATTAGAAACATCTCATACTTATATATACTTATATTGAAAACTATTATATATTATATCATATTTTGAAAGTAAATTCAAACTATAAAAATTCCTATTATATTTTTTTGAAACAATACAAATGTAACAAAAAGAGATATACAACAAAACTTTGGAGGAATAGTCATGTAGCCTAAAGATGTAACGAAGATGTTTAAGATCTTGGGCTATGTTGTCTTCAACACAAATGCACTAAACCCTCAAAGACAAGGTCTTCAACATCCCACTTTTTTCAAAAGGGTGGTGATGCAAAGAGGAGTGAAGATAAAGGTCTGAGTGGGTGGATTTGCAGAACACCCGATGACAAATGGAGTCATCCTACTTCTTGATGAACAACACATCCAAGAAGGAAAGTTGGTTGTTAGATTCAAGCTCCATAGTAAAGGTGATGGAATGATAAATTTTTTCTAGGTCAGAAAGGAAAAAATCAAGCCTATCTCGACCATGGGGCCAACACACATTGGTGTCATCAACATATCTCTTCCACCACTTTTTCTTGACAAGAAAGGAAAAGACGGCCATCTCTTCAAAATATTCCATGAAGATGTTGGCAATGGCTGGAGGGAGAGGGGAACCCTCATAACACCTTCAACCTATACATAGATAACACCTTAGAAGGAGAAAATGTTGATTTCAAACATAATTCAACTAAGGCCTCAATCTTAGAATTCACCTTATGTCTCACAATCTCAATAGAATTGAGAATTTATTACAATAACTACAATAAG